>JAIXND010000771.1:5204817-5238034 GCA_023646645.1 Varanus salvator macromaculatus | reverse complement strand
AGAGAGAGAGAGAGAGAGAGAGAGAGAGAGAGAGAGAGAGAGAGAGATCTGGCCAGAGACCTGGCCAGATCCGAACAAATGCCCACATAGCCTGGCATCCTATGCACCATGTTGGCTAACCAGATGCCAGGAGCGCATGAGATGCACGGTGCTTCCCATGCTCGGACTCCCACCCCTTGGGCAACAGCCTCTCTTCCGTGGGGAAACGCCTCATCGACCGTCCCTGCTCTCGCGCTGCCCAATCAGCCGGGCAAGCGAAGGAAAGGATCGTGCCCAGGTGAACGAGGGCGCTTGCAAAGAGCTGCAGGGACTTTAGCAAGAGTTGAGGTCTCTGGAAGGGGCATCGTGGGCAAACAAGGCTGAGAATGGCCTGGGGAAGGGAAACGATGGCCAGCCCCCCAGCTGAGGAAGAGGAAGGAGCTGTGCTGGCCCTTGTAATTCCAGGGAAGGGTCCCACATCCGGGGAGAGGATGCAACTCTTCCATGCTGGGACAACTTATCTTCAAACTCCCTGTAAACCAGCCTTCTGCATACCAACACCCTCCAGCTGGATGGCTGGGGACACTGGGAGCTGTAGTCCAAGGTGTCGGGAAAAGACGGCTAGAAGCCATGGGATGAGGCAATGCTGAAAACCTTTTGGTGAAAGCAAGGTAAGGGAATGGGTTTTTCAAAGCATTTACTGGAGCTCCAGTATCAGTCCAGTTTCTGAAGGGCTGAAATGGAAGGTTTGTTGAGGAAGGGCATGTGTCCAAATGCCTGATTTGGGATACTGTGCTACGAGGTGGGAAATAGAAACATAGAAACAGAGCGAGTCAGAAGGGGCCTCCTGGGCCATCTAGTCTGACCCCCGGCTCCAGCCAGCTCTGCTCACAACATGTCCACCATGAGCATGTCCATTCTATCCTTGAACACCCTTAACGATGGGGGCTAAACAACCTCTCGTGGAAGCCCATTCCACACCCTCGGGGTCCTGACTGTCAGGAAGTGCTTCCTGGCATCCAAATGAAACCTTGGCTCCCTTAGCTTTGCTCCGTTGGAGCGCATCCTGCCTTCTCTGCAGGGGAGAACAGGCCTCTACCCACCTGTGTGACATCCCCTCACATGCCTGTATGTCACCAACAGATCCTGAGTCTCCTGGCATCCTTTGGAGGGATGACAGTTGCACTGCTGGAAGACGGTCGAGCCAGTGGGGACACGAGATTGAAGGTATCTTAGGACCTGGGTAGACCGATGTCAGGCTCTTGGGAACCCTTTCATTTTCCTCCACAACCCCAAGGTCATCCTGCAAAACAGTGTCTGGGAGGGGTGACCTACACACTGGTAACACAACCCTATGAAAATGTAAGAACATTCCAAAATAGTCACATCGTGGCCTTGTGAATAAGCAGCAATGCTGCCCCTGAGCAGTGCTCATCCAAGAATTTGTTTTCAAACCCACAAGCGAGCGTGCTGTCTTGGAGATCATGCACACTGGCCCAAAAGCAAGAGAAACTGAAAGACTAACCTGAAGGAATTGGATGAAGTTGTCATCTGGTGCCCAGGATGGTAATATAGGCACTGTCAGAAATTAATTCCACAACTGGGATGCCACCACGGAGAAGGCCATTCCTTAGTAACCCCCATCTCTCTTCATTAGGGGGGACCACCAGAAAACTTCCTTCTCAATGTACACATTCTCCTAGCTGTGAAGCCCCCAAGCTGGGAACACATTCAGACAACTCACACCATTCTTGTATTTCTGCTACAGGCCGAAGGGACAATTCATGTCACAGAAACGCTACTTGTCTCTTCAGTCATGGAAGAGGCGCTGAAAAGCTTAGCCTTCCGATTATGCTGATCGGCTGAAAAGTTCCGGCTGCTTTTCTGAATTGTTACCGGCCTGCAGACTGTAAAATTCACTCAACACTAATGCCCAATGCCACAATTTCTCCAACCCGAGAGCAAGGGCTCCAGCCCATTCCAGAAGGTGAAACCTGGAAGAAGGACCTCGCCACAGAGCTGGATTACTAAGAACCCACCTGCAGTAGCTGAATGACTACACAAATTCTTTTGACAATAATGGAAAGGCTGAGTAAGTTCTGCTGGGGAACAAAACATGTCTGGAACGAGCTAGAGGCTTTGGGAATCCCGACAGCAACAACTATCTCCTGCACTCGTTGGGGATCTGGGCATATTTAGAGTAGACCCATTAAACCACAATGGGACTTGCTAGCCCCAAGTAATTTAAGGCCAATTGATATCAACAGTATGGCAAACTTTGGATCAAACAAATTCTTTTTGTCCTTCTCAACCAGAACAACTATCCACACCTGCTGGGCCAGCTCAGGTAAGTACTGGACCACCCAAATGGAGAGGGCCTGCGGTTGCTTTTAGTAGCCAGCTGACACATATAGGTCATAAGAAGAGCCAAAGCTCTCTCCTCATGGCTTTGTTTCTGACAGCAGGCAGGCAGAGGGCCTGCCAGGAGGGCAAGAAAGCAGTGACCTTCCTCATGGTCCTTCCTGCTTCCCGTAACTATATCCGGAGGCATGTTGCTCCTGTACATGGAGGCTCCAAGGAACTTAGTCCTTCCAATGGCAAGGCTGGCCCTGCCATGAGGCTGGATGAGAGCCATCTCAGTTGGCAGATGCTGGGACGCCACAAGGGACCGGATGAGAGGTGTGCACCCAGTGGCTTGCCCTGCAACCTTCCAACTGAGCCTGCTTCTTTCAGGTGTGTTGGAAGACGCTGCTCCACAGGGAATGGATGACAGCACCATCTTGTCTGGTGCCTCAGTACCTTGAACCGGCCCATTCTAATAGCAAATTCAGGCAGAGAATCCTGACGGAGATGGAGCCAGAGGACGGCATTCAGGAACTAAGTGGAGGGGGCCGATCAGCCCGCTCAGGGCTTGTGGAAGGGCAGCCACCCTTCCTACAAAGAATTAAGCCCTCTGCCCCCAAGCAGGGCCATAAATTCTCAGTGATCCTGGAGTGCGGTGGAAAAGGACAGTGGAAAACTGGGGAAGGGGGATGGTGGGAAGAAATGCCCGGCTTGACTTCTCGAAAATTTATTTTATCCTGGGTTGCTTCCAGAGGAATTGTACTGCTAACAATCCAATGGCATCATACAGATATTCCATCGCCAAGTTCCGGGTTAAACACAGGAGGAAGAGTTACACGATGAAGGCCATGCTGTTTGGACTGTTGTAAATTCTCTTGATAATTAGGAGAATTACTCCTGGATGACAGTATGACCAGCTGGGACCTGAGGAGCCCTCCTTCTAGGAGAAAAGACACACAGCAACACTTCGTTGTGGGTCGCATGTGGCTAACAGCCGATCATTCCAGCTCATCCTCCTCCATGAACTGTCTGGACTGCTTTTTCAAGCCTTCTAACCCAATAAAGACCACATTTTGGAGCAGCAAATTCCAACACTAAATTTATTATGCTTATGGAATCAACCCAGAGGACTAGAAATCACTCACAAGGACTTCAGAAGACAAATGTGGGACCACTTAAACTATGATGTCCACCAGTGACATCCCTGGAATGGGAAATTAAAGAAATTTATTATGTTTGTATTATTTTAGGTTGGAATCTTAGGCCTAGAATGAAGAATGACCTACAGGAGCGATTCTTGCCTTGAGAATCACTATTTCGCGCTGTGTAATCTTTTCCGAAATTCTGCATGTTATTCCCATTACAGGAGAAAATGCGGTGGCATAGTCATGTCCAAACCCCTTGCTAAATCACACCTGGCAGCTTGGACCTAGTTCAGGTGTGCAGACCTGGCCTACCTGGGATCCCCATCTATGCCATGGAGATTTCCCACGTGGCTACACCCATTCTCTTGACCACTGGTCATTTGGTGTTCTCCAGGGTTTGGGTCAAGTTTTCCCTATTGCAAAAGGTTGAAATGTTTCTCCTAAGGTGCTAGACAATAACATCGAGATTTTAAAGCTAAAATGTGCTGGCAGTTTTGACTTTCACGCCATCCCATTTTGCTTCTGCCCACCTTCTACTGGAATGCAGATTGCAAAAACTTCTTCAAAACTGAATTCAGCCTTCAGTCATATCCCCTTCTAAAGGACTCGGGTACTTCCCTGCCCATATACGGGATAAGCTTTGATACATAATTGAATTTAAGGCAAAAGCAAAACTCTGATTTCCATGCAGCAGGGTGATAGACCCACATAATGCTGCCTTAATTTGCATTCTGAACCATTGGGATGAGAGGCAGTAAAGAAAATTAATTAGATGTTCATTTGCTTTCCCAGAATCAAAGATGAAAACGTTCCTCTGCATATACGGGCTAAAAATATTTTTCTTTGATTTTAGTTTTTTAAAAAATGCAACTTGAGATTTGTAAGTCAAGCTGAAATGCTATTGTTCATCAATCTGAAAAAAATCTCAGCTCAAATATTCGAGCAAAACAGACACTAAAGCACTGCTAACAGACTGTTGTGAATGTTCACATTCACTTCTTCCAGTTCTGACAAAGTGAGAACCAAATAAAGGTTGCTGTGGTTAACTAAACACTTGCTGCGAACTCTGCTCAGTGTTTCTGAGAGAGCACGGCACCTTTTGCAGCATTACAAGAACATAACGATTTCGCTGTGGTTGGAACTTTTTGAAAAGGCGATCACCATTAAACCAGAGCATCTGAAAAAATCTTCCGATGCATCATTGCATTGCTTCTGTATCCCACTTTTTCCTTCTTGTAAGGAATCCAAGCAGGCCTCTGCTTCATTTTATCCTCACAGCAACCCGGCAGGTCATTTAGGCTGACGGTGAGTGACGTGGTCACTCAGTGAGCTTCATGGTCGAGCTTCCCAGGTCCCTAGTCCGGGCCTTCTGACCATCACACCATGCTGGCTTTCTTTTATTGAGTTATATGGGGCAGTATAGAATACAAGGTAAATATTTTCACCTTGAGCCTAACTTCAGGAAGGGCCATAGCTGAGTCACAGTTCAATGGTGGATCATGTGTTCCACCTGAAGAACATTTCAGGTTCAAACCCTAGGAACCTCAGGTGTTGCATGGCATTAAAATGAAATAAATAATAAGGCAAGGAAACATCCGTTTGAAACTTCCCGAAATCTGCTGCCAAACAAGAAAATCCCAAGCCAAGATTTAACTCAGCAGGAATCAGATTCCTGTGTTCTTAACCTGAAATTTCTATGCCATTGGTGAAAGCAAAATAGGGATGCATCAAAAATTTTGTTCCACAAAGAAAATGGATACCTGAAAGAGCGCCTTCTCTCCTATGTGCCCTCCCGCCCCTTCAGATCTGAGTCAGAGGCCCTCCTCCGGGAGCCGTCCTTGAAAGAGATCAAGAGGGTGACTACTCGGAGGAAGGCCTTCTCTGTGGTGGCACCCCGATTGTGGAACATGCTCTCCAGAGAGGTCCGCCTGACACCAACGCTTCTTTCCTTTTGGCATCAGGCAAAACCCTTTTTATTCTCCCAGTATTTTAATTAACTTGTTTTAGGTAGTGGGTTTATATTTTACCATAGGATGCTGGGCAACTGTTATTTTTATTTCAATTTTTAGGACTAATTTGTTTTAAACAGTCCCAAGACATCTAAGTATGGGATGGTTTAGAAATGTTTTAGATAGATAGATAGATAGATAGATAGATAGATAGATAGATAATAAAATGTTGGAGAAGCACTCACAGGTTGAAGCTGAACAGCTTGCTTGCGAGTGCCTTTGAGGTACCTGAACACAAGTGAGGGTCCTGTCTTTTAGGAAATCAGAGGCCAGATTTCAACATATTTTCTCCAACTGTTCCCTGGAGCTGGATGCAAAACTTCGCCCTTCACACCTCCCCTGTGAAAAGTACCAAGTGTGGAGCAGGCAGTCCAGAAAAAGCCATGGGAAAACAAACAGAAGTTGCCATGTTGCACCCCCGGCAATGGGGAGGCTTACCTGTGAGAAGCTGCTGGAGAATTTCTTCTCCATCTCCTGGAGAAATTTGGTGGATTCGCCTCCCCATCCCCAAAACAGAGTGGAAAATCCCACATGACCATTTGCACCCAATTCTGCAAAACACGGCAGGTGTGCCAGCTGAAGTTACTTCCATAGGAAGGATCCCTGCAGTACAGGAAAAATGCAGAGAGTACCTATTTTGTCTTTCCTTCCTTCATCTGTGCATAGAAATGTGGAAGGAAAGAAGACAGAAGCGGTGCAAATCATTCCATAAATAAAAGGCTTTTAGCAAAGTACCCAGAAGCTACAGTCCCTAACAGATTCCAAGCAAATATGTATCAAGTTACACTGTGAATCTTATGCACACTTATCTGGGTGCAAAATTGGGCGCAGTGTGACCTATTTCTAAGTAAACATACACAGGGTGGTGCTGAGAATTGCCATTTTTCTGTTCTTTCTTCTCACTTCACATCCCAAATTATGCACATCATATGTTTACCCTGGAAGTCATCATCCAGTGTCAACAGAAAACTAGCATTTTGTTGTATCTGGGGCAATTTTTGACCCCAGAAGGAAGCACTTCATGCAAAGTCAATATAACAAAACAAAAATCTGCATTAACAGTGCTTAGACCTTTTTCTCTACATAGTAATTTGTTGACCTATTAAACTTTAACCAATCATAGCAAAGATTTCCTTCAATGGACTTTAATTCTGTTTGCTGAAGGCTTTAGCTAAGGATTTTTAGCTTTTAAAAGAGCCCAAGATGACCTGAACGGAACCCTCTTTTGTTTAGAGCCTAAAAGAACCCCATAGAACTATTATGCAGATCTGAGATTTTGGGCCCGGCTCATATTTTGATTAATATTTTTTAAGACAACCATAAAAGGTAGGAGGATGAAATCTGGGGACCTTTTAGACCAGGTATTTTGTAACCATGTTCTAGAAAGACAAGCATGTCGGATCACTTATGTGTAAATTACAGTATGCAGTGTGAGGCAAGGGTATTCGAGTTACCCCAGGATGCAGGAAGAGAGATGTATGAATTTCACATTTCAATCCCAACAGGAAAGCAATTGAATGGATTATGAAAAACAAATAAGGACAGCCAACGTCATACATTTTTGACACCAGCTTTTTCTCAATGGATCCCAACATCTTTTCCCTCTTAGTAACTCGAAAAGAGCCAACATTTTCAAAAGATGACCTAGCACTATTGCCTCTTCACGTTGCCCTTTCTTAAAGTCCCAAGTTCCACTTGAAGATGGAAGTCCTTAAACCTTTAGACTTCAAATCTGTTTTAAGAGCAGCTTTAAAAACTGGCTTTGTGGGTCTTGAAAGCTTCTTAGACAGTTCTCTTGTAGTTTGTAATAACTGAACAGGAACAGCAGAAAAGTAACATTTTCTTGTTGCTTTTTGAAAATGTACACCACCAGGCTGTTCTTTTACAAAAACATTTGATGGCCAACACATTGTAGGAGAGACAGTGTAGGATGCTGCTTAAGGACTCAGGACATCTGGGTTCTAGTCCCCACTCAACCATGGCGCTCACAGCCCTACCTCACAGGGCTGTTGTTGCGAGGATAAGATCAAGAGGAGAATTATATAAGATGCCCTGAATTCCTTGAAAAGAAAAAAAGCCCAAGTATAAATTGTAATAAATAAATAATAAAAGTGTCATGGAAATGATGCGAGGACAAGATCACATCCTTTGAGTATCAATGGCGAGAAGGGGACAAAAGCTTGTTTTCTGCAAGGCAGGCCTCACTCTGCCAGGCTTCAGTTACAGAGAAGGGCGATTTTGGTTGCACTTCATTTATTTATTGAATTATTATTATATTTCTAAGCAGCCCGCAGTCAAAGCTCTCTGGGTGGTTTACGACAAGTATCCAACGGCAGGAAGATTTCCTATTTTTAATTTAACTTTTATTTCCATGTTATACTGTCATTTTGTACATTTATAGTACATTTGATGCTACATTTTATGGTTTTAATTGCTGTGAACCACCCTGAGAGATGAGTCTGTGGGATGATATAGAAATTTACTGAAGTATTTCCTTGATGACAAAAGCAGCTCAGCAATGGATAACTCTGTTGCCCTGCAGGCGCAGGGACTACAATTTCTGTTATCCCCAGTCAGCATGGCCAACAGTGGTTGGGTACGATGGGAGTTGCTGCTTAACCTATCCAGAAAGCATCAAGTTATGGAAGGCTGTTCTAAATCTATAAATCCTCCTCAGCAAGCAAGGTCTACCTGATACACAACTACCAGATGGAGGAAGACTAGTCTAGAAAGCAGGAGAGCTTCCATCACTGGGCATAGGTGTATGCTCCCTCTTGACCCCCCAATAAACATTTTGCCTATTACTTATTGACTGGGTTCAGACAATCACAACAACCCATGTTTCAACAAGCCATGGTTCCACAACAACCAAGGCTCAGCCCTTTAATGCACGTTATTGTGTTGCCTGAACCCAACCCTTGTGTTTCTATCTCCTTTAGAGCATCTTCACCGCTCCCCGACTTCCATTTTGATAATCACAAACCTGGGAAATCGGCCTAAAAGCAACTTGCCCAAGGTCACGCCAGTGATCGTCACAGATGAGTGAGGATTTGAACTCGGCACCCGTTTCTCTTAGCCAGACAAATGACTGCTGCATCAGAGGAGTCCTGCTGGATCGGGGCAAGGGTCCAGCCGTCTGTTCACACAGTGGCCAGGGGACCCCACAAACGGGACACAAGTACAACCCACATAGCCCCCTCCCCACACACACACAGTCTCTTGTCTCTACTGACCCAGCCTGAGCCTGCAGGGACCTCAGAGGAGTGGAAGCAAAAAGCCAGTTAATTAATTATATAAAGCTTAACTTACAATCCTTTTCAAGAGTCCACACCCCTCATCAATCTTTACATTAGTCCTGTGAGGTAGGCCAATACAATTATCCCCTTGTCCCACATTTGGGGGGTAGAGGGGTGATGAGCAGAAAATGCCTTGCATTTGAGGCCTGCTTAGGAGTTTGCAACTGGACAGAAATAAGTACTGGGGTTTTGCCAGCATGTGCAACCCCTGCTCTTTAACTAGCAGCCCTCATCAGACCCATTCCCCATGCTTTCCAAGTTAATCGCGCCCCACACACACACGCACACACAACACACAAACACACACACACACGCGCGCGCGCGCGCGCGCGCGCGCACAAACGCTCCTGGATCCGGGCTGCTGATGCGATGCATTCAAGGGCTGCCCCGGCTGTTTGGCATGCCCCGGGCAGCAAGGGGTGCCTATGGATAAACCCATCCACCCGTTTTTCTCCCCACTGAAACCTCACTTTGCACGTTCCCAGAGGCCCTCGTGGGGCTCCCTCCTTCCGCACCAAGCATAGCTCCTAGCGCCGAAAGCAGATCCTGCGGTCCCCCGCACCCACACACGCGTGTTCAAGGAAAGGCGTGGGGCATCCGGCGCGTCTTAGAGGAGGCCACGGAGCCACAAGTGGCGCGCGCGTGCGCGTGCGCGCGAAAGCAGGCAGAAAGAAGGCGCGGCTGAACTTTCTCACATCTGGAGCCAGGCCGGGGAGGGGAAGCGGCTTCTTTCCCCCCTAGGCAACCTCTGCCGGCGGGAGATGCAATGCAGATGTGAGCGGGGTTTTGATTCCTTTGCGCGCGCGCACGCACGCACGCACACGCGCACACACACACAGAGCACTCTTTTCTTCCCCCAAGGGTTGCTTTGCACGCTGCAGTCGCTGTCTGGCTTGCATGCATACATACATGCATTCATGCATGCGAGGCGGGGAGAGGCAGGAAGCGACGGTCTCGCTGCCCCGTGCTGCCGCCGCCGCCGCCGCCCGGTCGGTCGGTCCGACGAAAAGAGGACCGCGAACCGTCGGCTCGGTTTGAGCTTGACGCGAGGAAGTGCAAAACAGCCGTTGCTTTAGGAAGTCAATCGCTGGGGCCGGGGGACGCGTGCGCAGTGCAGACCCTGCCAGCCAGTATTTTTTCTTTTCTTATTTTTTTTAAGCTTGCTTTCCAACCCCCCCCCTCCTCCTCTTGCCTCAAAGGGTGTCGATTCTGGAGCTTTAAAAAGAGGAGGAGGAGTGGGGTGGGGGGGAGGAAACTACGGATGCGCTCCAGCCAGTGGGCAGGCTTCAGGGGCCTCGGATGCACAGGACGTGAGTAACCCCCCCCTCCGCACACCTCTATTTATTTCTTGCGGGGGGGGAGCAAGATCTATGGGTGGGTGCAAGACAGAAATTCAGCTCTTCCTGCTCTGGGGGGGGGGGGAGGCGCGAGGCGATCGGGCAAGAGAGACGGGGGGGTGTTTCCTCGGAGGAGGGGAAAAAGAAGCGAAATGGGAGCCAGCCTTTCACCCCCCCTCCTCCCCCCGCCCTGGTCCCTTCTCGGCTCTTCTTCCTGTCTGTTTGCTGCTTCGCCTAGCATTGCAAAGCGGCCCTCCGTCTTTAAAACTGTCGCGTGGGGAGGTGGACGGGATGGAGGGGGGCAGGAAAAATAGTGACTCGAGCGGTTTGGATGAATGCATCAAGTGTGCGACTGGGAAATCCACATGCGGCGGGGGAGGGGGGAGGAAAAAATCGGCTCCAAGCGGCTGCAAAAAACTGGGGAGGGGGAGGATCCGGCATCGCCAAGCGAGGGCGCCTTCCTTCTCCCCCCCCCCCGCACCGGCCGTGGTGGTGGGGTGTGCATCCTTCTGCCCCTTAATGAAAGCCATGTGCGGCGGCTTGTAGGCGGTTAAAGTGTGAGAGGGGAAACACCAGCGTGTGTGCGCCCAAGAGTCGGGGCGCGAGAGAAGCGCTGCCGTGAGATCGAGCCGCGCGTTTGCGGCGCAGCGTGCGGCTTGCACCGCGCCGGGGACGGGGCCGCGGGCTTGGGGGGCGAAGCGGCCGGGCTGCCGCGAGAGCGCCCCCCACCCCCCCACGACCTCTTCTGGCTCCTCCGCCGGCTTGACCCGGGAATTTGCCGGGCGTGTCGCGTGGCCGCTTATCCGTCTTCCGCGAGGCGACCGCAGGAACCCAAATGGTACACGGGGAGAGGCTGCTGAGAGCTCATATATAGCCCGTGTGCGCGCGCGTGCATATATATATGTGCACACGGTAAACACATGCATGCATTCCCCGCCTTGCAGCAGGGGCTTCCTTCGTCCTTGCGGGGCTGCAGCTCCTCCGTGGTTTCTAGCTGGCATTCGTGAATGCATGCAAGAGACTCCCCCCCCCCTTTTACTGCACATCGCTTCTACGTTCGTCCACCCCCCATTGCTGTTGCAACGGAGGAGGAGGGACGTGTGGGGGCTTTCCCTTTCCAGAGCATAGTGTGGGGTTTTCCCTTCCCTCCTCCCCTTGAGTGCAAAGATTCCCCCCCTCGCCGCCGCCGCCGCCCCACCCTGGAGAGCTTGGCATCCTTCACTGGAGCGAGGGAATCCCTCGGCTTTTACGCGGAGCGAGCGAGCAGGGATCGCCGCTTCGCGAGCAGAAAATATGGCAAGGGGATTCAAGGCTAGGGTTTCCGTTCCTCGCCTTTCCCCTATTCTGGTGCTTCCTTCCAAGCAAGGGAACACATCCTCGAAGAAAGCTTTGTGCAGTGATCGGCGCCTCTTCAGCAGCCCTATTTTGGTACCGCCGTCCGGGTTCTGCCTTCATGCAGAAAACCCCCGGCTGACTCTCTCGCAGGACCAGGCTCTAGCCCTGTTGCCAGGCCGTTTCCTGAGCTCTTCCACGCAGGGATGCTACGGTGCCTGGCGTTTTGACTGGTGTCAAGGCTTGATCCCTTGACAGTCCTCTGATGTTGGCCGTGGCAGCTGCTGCATTGGGAGACCCAATGCTGAGGTTAAGAGGCACACAGCAAATGAAGACCTGTGTTGCTGTGGAGAGACTGGAACTCTGGGTAGCACGTTTCAGAAGCCCAGCACTGTCCCTGGGCCTTGCAGAAAGCCAGCTGGCACATAGCAATCACCCCTTTATTTATTTATAAATATATAGCCAGCAATTTATTTATATATATATATATATAGTGCAATGGTTGAGAACATCCCTGCATGGAAAACGGCCAGGTTGAATTGCTGGCTTTTCCCATTAAAGGGGACAGGTACTCCATGGTCTGAAAACCTGCTCAGTGCATCAGAATTGGGATTCCTGGGTTAGGTGCCTTGGTCTGCAGACGCATCATAATTTCCTGCATTTCTGTGAAACTCGACAGGAATGGACAGTTTCTGTGGAAATGGGCACTCTTGACGCTTGTGACCTCTGGCGTGCGTCTGCATAGCAACTCCTCTCATGTGACTTGGTTGTGGGTGCTTTTGTATCACAACATCAGAGCTCACGATTTCTGCCGGAAATGTTCGATTGCAAAATGGTGGCCACTAAGTTTGTTTGCTTGTTTGTTTTGCTTTGGTGTGCTGCTTTAATTTAAAAAGGCGATGTGGGGCCATTTTACAGCGATGACTGCCTTGACACTCTTTGAACCTGAGCTGTTACGTGGAAGTGCCACCGTTTGCCTCCTGTGTGGAGTAGAGAGCGATGTTCCCTAGGGCAGAATCCATTCTCTTTGCACAGGAATCTCACATAGGCCCCAGGGGCCTGAACCCCAGTGTGGAAGGGTCCCCATTGGCCATAACTTGGATGGCAAGAAGTTCTTCAGATCTGTGGGAAAGATAAAGGATATAGGAAGAAGCTGTAGATGCTTCCCATATTTCTAGGCAACTAGTCTCTCCTTTGCTAGAACGCCCTGACTTCCGGCCTCTGAAATCCTTCGCCCAAGCTTTCCATGCCAGGGGCCTCAGGCTTAGCCTCTGGTCTTCCAGGGAGGGTGGGGGAAAGATTCACCCCTGTGCTGCTGGAGAGCAGCTGCAAGGTGGTAGAAGCAGTGGACTGAACTGGGTCGCCCAGCGGTCTGAAAGGAAGGTCCCATGTGCCACTGTGGAATGATGTGATGGAGAGCAGAGATTTGTTTTATGCAGGCGAATGCCACACCTTCATGCAGCAAGATCAAGCCGGCTATTTTGAAGCGGAGTTAGCGTGGGCTCTTAACCCCACGGTGTGACTCCGCCTTTGCAATGTATTTATATTTGCTTTAAGTTATATCCTGCTTTTCTAAGTACAGTATTCATCACAAAAGAAAATGCAGTCAACTACAAAACAAAGAGCAGTGAAAAGGCATCCTAGAAACCTCTCAGCGGTCAAGAAGGAAAACATATTTGCCCAGCTTCTAAGTAAATAATTTGCCCTAGAGAGCAAAACAATTCCAAGAACCCGTGTGATACTAAGGCGAGGAGTGCAGCTCTCCAGTTTGGGTGCCAGCCTCTTGCTTCTTGCTTAGGTTGGGTTGTTGACTTTCGCTCATACTTTAATAGTAAAATGACATGTCTATTTATGCGTGTTTGTCTTTACTTATTTATTTTAAAGGGTTTAGAAACTGCTCAGAAGATTGGGGCCACGGTGGTTTCTTAGGGGTTGCTAGACAGAAATTTGGAGCGTGTCCCTGTCCTGACAGAAGTGTTCGTTGTTTTAAAAAAAACAAAACCAGGACCACAAAAATGGTTGGGGCTGGAGCAGCTTCCGCGTGAGGTGCAGATACAACTGGGAGTGTTCGGCTTAGAGAATGGGTGAGTGAAGGGAGACAGGATGGAGGCCTTTAAAGCAATGCGTGCTGTGGAGAAAGTGGAGAGCGAGACGTGAACCCGGGGTCGTCCCATGAAGCCGATGCATGCAAAGTGGAAGGATTTCTTCATGCAGAGTATAGTTAAGCTTTGGAATTTGCAGCCAGATGCTGAGGAGCTGTGCAGGGGGGGGTCTTGCACCCATCCTGCTGGAGGGATCCTGCTGGAGGGATCCTGCGGGCAGCTGGTTTGCCATGGTGTGTACGGAGCCCTGGACTAGATGCACCTTGGGCCTAATCCAGCCAGGCTTTTCTCACATTCTTAACTGGGGGGCCAGGTCCTTTGCCATCTTCGAAGGGAAGGTTTTGGGGGCCAAGCTGGACCGACACTCCACCCCAAGCATCCCCAGCCACTGTGGCTTCTTATGTGACGCCGGGTCCTGGACGATTCCTCATTCTCAAAACGCTCCATGTCCTGCTCCGAGGGATGCACGTATGTCCGGGATCTAAAATGGGATTTTTCAGTGACAGCACGCCAGGGCTGGAAGTCTGTCCCAAGGAGCAGCCCCTTCAGTGGTCGCATTAAGGCAGAGAGCCTGTTCGCCAGCCTTTTGAGGTTTCTGAGATGCTCGTCCTGCCTTTCCTTCTCTTCCAATACGGTGTTTAAAGCATTGTCCTCAGGACAGTTTTATTCTCCAAATGCATTTTGCATGTGTAAACTTCCTTGGAGGCCCTTGGGAAGGTACGAAAAGCAATTAAGTCTTTTTATACATAAATTAACACGACTGATGGATGGATCCCATTATCCCCTGCCTTTCTACTGCTCCAGGTTGCTAAATAAGGATATACAATGCAAAATTGTGATGCAAACCTAAAAGCAGATCCACTGAAATATATCAGCAACAACACAAATAAGCAGCTCCTGCTAGTGAGGATCTACCATAGCACACAGCTTAAAAGCTGAAAGCCTTTCTGAAGGAAAATAGCCTTTTTGTGCAGGTACAAGGACATAAAAAATGGACGCATGTGGGGAGTTCCACAGCATGGGTGCCATCACCAAGAAGGCCTTGCCTTGTGATCCTAGCAGATGTCTGCATGGTGGTGGGATGCAGATTTATAAAATCTAACTACCTGCATAGGCTTATCATGCTGTCTTTCCACTACCCTGGTTCCAAGTCCTGTATGGCTTTAAGAGCTCATCCCCAGGCACTTATGGCATTTACGTCCTTTCTTTCTGTTAAGAATGGCAATAAAATACAAGAAAATAACAATATTTATTCATGCATTTGCAATGTTTCCATAGTGCTAATAAAATTTCTAAGTCATTTACCTATAAATATTAAAATCAGATTTAAGTTATTAATGATGCAATCACATGTGAAATGCAATTTGAAAAATAACTTTCTAATGAAATCATTACAATTTATTTTAACTTTTTGTTAGTTTATTATGTGCGTGTGTGTGTCATATATAAAACATTTGGGCGGCAGTAATAAAAGCTGTTAGCCCTTTCTATCCCTCCCTGTTTCTGGGTTTAGCTAATTTGTCATTGTTGATTACATTGTATTAGTTTTTACAGATTTTTATACATGAAGAAACTGTCCCCATTTCCCTTTGCCCCAACCAATTTACTTTTCCCTTCCACCTGCTTCACACTACTATTAATATATTTAAATTAAGTATAATTTTTAAAAGAAGATAAAAACCTCACACATTCGGAAAGTTGACATCCCCTTATGGCATCCGCAGAGCAGCAATTGCACCAAATGTGTTAAAATTTCACCAGATTTCTTCCCTTAAGATGTCCTTAGCTAACCATGTCTTCTCACCATGTGCGTGGCCATTCGGCCAGCATCCAACCAAATGTGGGATTGATCCCCTAAAGTTTTCAAGTGTGGCTGGAAACCATGTTTCAGCTGGTGCTACTCTTAATTCCTTTAGGTGCAAACCTACATTTAGGGTTCACCTGCTGAAGGGCTGTACCTTTCCGTGAAACTGCCTCACTCTGTCTTCCAGAACCGCCAGTTGGCGCACAAAAGGAGCACTTGTACATAACCAGCATCTCTCCAATCTGGAGATCCAATTTGGATCAGAACCAGGGTCCAGTCGGTCTAGCCTTTGTTCACACTTCGGCCCACCACTCGCTCACCGGAGAGCCTCAAGCAGGACGTGAACACACCAGGAGCCTCCACCCATGTTCCCCAGCAAGTTGTGTACATCGTTGTACTGCATCTAATTTTTTTTGTTGTTTAGTCACAAAGTTGTGCCCGACCCATCGCGACCCCATGGACAACATTCCTCCAGGCCCTCCTGTCCTCCACCATCCCCTGGAGTCCACCCAAGCTCACACCAACTGCTTCCATGACTCCTTCCAGCCACCTCATCCTCTGCCGTCCCCTCCTTCTTTTGCCATCTATTGTTCCCAGCATCAGGCTCTTCTCCAGGGAGTCCTTCCTTCTCATTAGGTGGCCAAAGGATTTGAATTTCATCTTCAGTATCTGGCCTTCTAAAGAGCAGTCAGGGTTGCTCTTCTTTGCATTTAATATTGCAGGTGGCAAATAGCCATCAGGACTAGTAGCCATGGATGGCCTTCTCCATGAATTTCTACAGTTCCCGTTTAAAGCTGGCCACACTGGTGGCCATCACAACATCCTGTGGGAGTGAATTCCACAGTGACCCCTTTGGCTTCCAGCATGATGGGAAAGGGAGAAAAGTATGTGCAGATCCACCTTCTCCACACCATACACAATTCTGTCTACCTCTAGCACATCTCGCCTTACCTGCTTTTTTAGCTACACATGCTCACCTGTTGCATCCTTTCCTCATAGGAGAGTTGCTCCAACTCTTGGATCATTTTAGTTGCTTTTCCCTGCACTTTTTCCAGCTGTGCCTTTTCCAGGTGCAGCAACTAGTGAACGGTGCACAATATTTTTAAGTTAGCTGCACCATAGATTTAAATAATGGCAGTGTGATATTGGCAACTTCATTTTCAATTGCTTTCCAAATTATGCCTAGCACGGAGTTTGCCTTTTTGTAGTAGCCGGGCGCTGGGTCGACATTTTCATCCAGTTGTCCACACCCCGCCCCCAGATCCCTCTCTTCATCAGTCACAGCAAGCTCGGATCCCAGCCGCCTGTACCTACCGCTGGGATTTTTTGCCTGATGCATTACTTTGCATTCATTTACACGGAACTGCATTTGCCATGTTGATGCCCGTTCTCCCAGCTTGGGAAGATTCCCTTGGGGTTGGTTCCTCACAATCGCCTTTGGCTGTAACCACGCTAAATAGTTCACTCTGATAGACACAAATGCCATCCCTTCACTTCTTCCTCCTAAATCCAGATCATTTATGGATAGGTTGAAAAGCAAAGTTCCTAGTACAGAACTCTGTGGGATCCCAGTGTTTATTGGGAGAAGTTATCGTTTATTCCCATTCTCTGCCTTCTGTTCTTTTAACCAGTTACTGTTCCGTAAGAGCCACCCTATTGCATGACTGCCAAGTTTGCTCAGGAGTCTAAAGGATGCCTACCCAATTTCCCCTGTCCACATTTTATTTATTTATTTATTTATTTATTTATTTATTTAAACAAACATTTATAGGCCGCCCCATCGCAACAAAGCCTCGAGGCGGCTTACAACATAATTAAAATACAAAGATAATACAAATATTAAAATAATTTATCCCATTTATCCCACATGTTTATTGACACTCTCAAAGAACTCTGAAAGGTGAGTGAGGCAGGACTTGGCTTCGCAGAAGCCATGTTGATTCTTTCCCAGCATGGCTTGTCCTTCCATATACTTAATAATTCTATCTTTAAAAGAATAAATTCAACCGATGTAACTAGAACAGACCTGTGATTTCTTGGATCCCTCGTGGATCCCTTTTTAAAAACTGGTGTTACATTGGCCATTCTCAGTCCTCTAGCACAGAGGAGGCTCAACCTGTTTTTGTAAGGCGGTCAGCAACGGCGTATTTGAGTTCTTTAAGAACTCATGGATGGATTACACCAAGGTCAGAGATGTATAAGCCTGCAGCTTGTCAATAAGGTTGAGAATTTCACCTTTTATCGCTAGCATCTCCCTAAGGCTCCCATCCTGAAAATATCGGTTCAGCAACAGGTATCTGTCCTGTAATCTCTGCTGTGATGAGAGATAGAGATGAAAGGAATCCATCCAGATTCTCTGCAGTCTCCTTATCTTCCTTTATTACTGCTTAAACTCCATTGTCATCCAAAGGTCCACCTGCCTCTCTAGCTGTTTTCCAGCTTCTGATAAATTGGAATCATTCTTTATCATTGCCCTTGCTCTTACTTGCCAAAAATGCTTTTTTGCTTCTATCTTTTTTTTTTTTTTTTGCTTGTATCTTCTGCTTGCATCTGTCTTGGGTACGCTTGGGCTCTCTTTTGTTTTCCTCATTTGGGCAAAGGTTTCGTTTTCTAAAGGAAACCTTCTTTTCTCGAATTGGTTCCTTGACAGACCTGGCTAACCGTCCTGGTGATCGTCTGAACTTCAGCTTCTTTTTTATTTATTTATTTAACATATTTATATGCCGCCCCCTTGCAAACAAGCCTCGGGGGCGGCTAACAACATAGAAACTTTTTTTTACCAGTTCCCCCATTTTAGGAAACTTTCCTCTCTTGAAGTCAAAGGCGACTGTGATGAACCTCTTTAGCAATCTTCCTGTTAGAAGGTTTGCATTAAATCTTACGGCACTGTGGTCACTATTTCCAGCTGCTCCAACAACAGTTGCATCTTGTGCGAGGACCTGGGGTGACCACGCCAGCTTTGCTTCCTCTCTGCTGAGTTCTGTGACTCAGTGTTCCAGGGCACAATCATGGAGAGCATTGAGAAACTTAACCTCTTTGTCAGAAGTGGAACATGCGTTTATCCAGTCAGTGTGGAGGTGGCTGAAGTCTCCCCACATTATTACAACACTTCCTGCTTTGGAGGCCTCCCTGATTGGATCTTCCATCTCTCTTTTTTTATAATAAGTTTTATTCAAAATCCTAATACAAAGAAAAACTGAAAACAACATCAGTCATCAGAAACATCGGACCTGCTGGGTCAGCCCCCACATTTTTTCTATTTATGATAACTTAAAAATGTATTTAAATCTATACGAAGTCCCGTTTCTCTAGCCAATAATAAAAAGAGTCCCAAGTTTGATAGAAATCCGTATCTTCTTTCTCCTTCAATGGCAAAGTGAATCTATCCATTTCTGCACAGTCCAAGATCTTTTTTAGGATCAGTTTGTCGGTGGGTGGTTCTTCACTTTTCCAGTGTTGAGCAAGCGCGATCCTCGCCGCAGTGATTACATGTGAAATCAAGTACTTTTCTTGTTTACTAATATCAACAGGTATAATGCCTAATAAGAAAACTTCAGGTTTAAAAGCTAAGGATTTTTGTAACATTGCTCAATTTTCCATCTCAAGAGCACCCTGAGCATTCTGCTCTGTGGGACAGTAGTATGTTCCAAGGACTACGTTGGTCCGGAGGCAGGTACTGTCACCCACAGTGTTTCCATGGAGTAGTTCGCACCTTCTAAGGTGATCCTCCTTCAAGATGCCGTTCTGCTTTCCTCCTATACGCTTTACCTCCAGAGATGACTGTATCCCACTGTTCTCTCTCTTGCATCTGGTTTATCATGTCCACACTATCTAGGTTCTTCTGTAAAACCAGGCACGGCACGCCAGCTCCCCTGTTTTGGCTCTGAAACTTTTTGTATTTACGTAGAAACTTCTAAGTGCGCCTCTCAAAAAATCTCTGGCATGGTGTGACTTCTGTTTTGGTGCTTAAGGCTTTCTGACTGGTTATCACATTACACGATATTCTCATGGTGTATTTCCTCCCCTTCTGCATTTGGGCATTCGGAAACTTGTTCCCCTTCATCCGCTAGGAATGATTTCGTCTGCAGTGGATACTTCCCACCTCCTGTTGTCTTTTCCCCAAGGTTTAGTTTAAAAGCTTATCTGCCCACTTTTAATGTTTTGTGCCAGCAGCCTGGTAAGAGTTCGACTCAAGTGGAGTCTAGTCTCTCCAGTAAAGTCACAGTTCGTCTCAAAATGTTCCCCGTTGCCATCTCATCGCCACGCTGAGACTTCTCAGCCACACTGGTCCAGCTGGCCTTGCATTTGGAGCAGGTAACGCTTTAAAGAAAGCCACGTTGGTGGCCCTCAGTTTCAGACTTCTACCTCGCAACCTAAATTTGGCTGCCTGGACCTCCTGGCTACGTTTGGCTGCATTATTGGTGCCAGTATGGACTGTGACCACTGACTCCAACCCCACAGTACCTACAAGGTATCTAGATAACATGATATCCACAATCTTTGCAACAGGAAGGCAAATTACCATGTGATATAGATGTCCAGCTCTGTGGCTACATTCACATAACGTGACAAGCAATAAGGGTCCATGGTTTTTTACCATGGTCTATTCGACAAACAAGTGGCTTCCATTCTTCTTGCTCAGTCCCCCTTCTGTGAGTGTGTATCCCATTTGAATCTCAGTTGTGGTGGCTACCCAAGGGACATTGCTCCCTGTCTGTGTTGTTGGCTTCCTCCTCGTAGAAGCTGGATGACTAACGTATCTCTGGCAGTTACTACGCTTACCAGGAGACTGTGTGGTAACCAGCACCATTGAAACCATGTTGCTGGGTTCAGACAGCACAACCCACCGTGGTGGTTCAGAAAAGCCATAGTATATAAACCGTTGTTTCTTCTTGTTGTTTCCAAAGACCAAACTTGCCATGGTGAAATATCACAACTGAGTTCAGACAACAGAACAGAGCAGCCATGGTAGAGAAAAAAGAAAAAAAAGCCACTTGTGTTGTCTGAACCAAGCCAACGTGCCTGATGATCAAATCTTCCACTGATTGGGGCTCATCCTTCCCATTAGAAGATGGTTAGAAG
This sequence comes from Varanus salvator macromaculatus, assembly GCA_023646645.1. Classification (NCBI taxonomy): domain Eukaryota; kingdom Metazoa; phylum Chordata; class Lepidosauria; order Squamata; family Varanidae; genus Varanus; species Varanus salvator. The sequence goes on along the minus strand of JAIXND010000771.1, from coordinate 5,217,605 downwards.
ATGGAATGGGCCCCTTCTGAGGAATCATTTCCCTTGTCCTTGGAATGATGCCCCCCTTCCCCAAGACCCCCACTTTCTATGGCAGCAGGAGAGCTGCCACCTGGAAGGTAGGACATTAATTCCTGGGGGGTCTTCTCAGCCAGCATCTTGGCTTCCAGGGAATGAACCTGTTCCCAGAGCCAGCCACTCGTAACCCTGAGCACATGGCCATCCCTTCGGTCTAGCTGGCAAATTTGCCAGCTTGCACCCATGCAGTCTGTGGGCATTCTTCCTTCATAATGGGCTGTTACTGTCATCGTTTGGCTGGGTTTGTTCTGCTCATTTGTCACCAGCAGAAAGTATGTGTGGAATGTTTTTCGTTGTTAATCAGCAGTTACTTACTACCAGAAGGATGGGCAGAGCCTCCCACCCTGGCCTCCTCACCCTGTTGCCGAACTCACATGTGTTGCTTAACCCGTGTGTGCCGATGTTTTGTCCCTGGGACTCCCCAGGCAACTTTGCTGGCCTGCCTCCTTTTAAAGCTCTGGGTAGGTTGGCCCGGGACGTCGTCTGAAAAGCAAGGAGGCCAAGGATGAACTCCCAGTCTGTCTCATCTGCGAAGGAACAGGAATATATGTGGGCATGGTTCTGTTCCATGGGGAGCAAAATGATCAGTGGGAAGGGGATAGCAGATGTAGGGGGCGGTTTAGAAGGGATGAGTTCTTGTGTTTGTTTTAAAACTAGCTTAGAACTTGGGCTCCCAAACTTGGGGTGGCTGTCTGTCTGAGCTGCAGTTCGTGAGCTTCTCCATAATCCTAAAAACCTGAGCCCAGACTGACGCTTGCCTCCGGTTTGTGCTTCTCCGCAGCGCCTTCCACTAGCTAGGTGTGCACAATGGCTCCCAAGAACACGGAATTATGCATCGCTTTTCGTTTCCCCATCTAAGCTTGGGTTTAGTTTACAATCGCACATTCGTGGAATAGTAGAGATGGAAGGTGCCAAGAGGGCCATCAAGGCCAGCTCATTGCAGGACTCCCAGTTAAAGCATCCCTCTCAGACGGTTGCCCATTTGCATCTTGAATTCCTATATCAGTTCTTCCTCATGTCCTGCTGGAACCTGGCCATGGGGGCTCTCTGTTTGAGGAAGGCTGAAGGAGCAGTAAGTTTCTGCTGGAATTCTCCCCTGGAATTTTGTTTCCAGCTGTGAGTTTATAAAGTATTCCCCATTGGGGATTTTGCCCTCTTTTCTGTGCGCTCATTTTGGCTTCAGCTGATAAATCTATGAGGTTTCCAGGAGTAATTAATATGCATGCTGTACACACACACACACACACACACACACACATGTAGCACTTATCTTCTCCTTTGGTGGTTGCTTAAGTCTTGTGAGCTGATACTCAGAATATGAGAGCATTACCAAAATGTCCCAGCTTCCAACCCTGCCCAGAACCTTATCTTGGGACGCCAGGCGCAAAGACCAAACTCAGTTCCAACTGCTCAGGGTGACAAAATGCATTGAATACCTAATTTCCTTCCATTTTCTTCCCTTGCAAGGACCTGGGGTGACTCACAGCCCTCCCCTCTGCATTTTAGCCTCACAACAACCCTGTGAGATAGAGTAGACTGAGGGTTAGTGACTTCTGTGCATGCTTGTGTTTTCTTATTCATCCTCTTGGTGTGGGTTGCGCTGTTTGTGAGGAGCATAAAGGAGCCGAATCTCGGCTTGGAGAGGTGCTTGCAGACTGGCATTTTGGAGTTTGGGGTGCATGATGGAGGTATGTGTACAGGGAGTGGGTGCTGTTTCTTTTTAAATTTCCTTATATGCGCGGGCCTCTCTCATGTGGCTCCCAGCTAGTTCTCATTAGGATGAATAAAAAAGGAAGAATAAAAAAACTGAATTGATTTATTTAAATTAATGTATGAAAGAACATAATGAGCGACCAAACTTTTTCTCTAATTTAAAAGATAATACAGTTAGAATTGGATCTCGTGCTAAGGTCTGCTAAAAATGAGGTTACCTACTGATTAGTGAAGACACAAAGACAATTCAAGTGGATAAAAATGAATGGTTTAAATACCCTCAGAAATGTATTTTGAAACATGTAAATGGGAGTTGTTCAGCCCTGTAACTCCCAAGGCTTGCTTTGGCTTATGAGTCATGGCCGTTTCATTTTTTCTTGGGGCAATGCTGGGTTAAGACAAGAAAAGAGCAACAGTGGCGAAGAAAATAGTTCAGCATGCATTTTTTGCATTCTCTGGAGTAAGCCCCACTGAACGCAGAATAACTTGCTCCTGAGGAGACTGGCACTGGATTCTGCTGTTAACCTCACAGAACAATGCTAGATGCAAGAGAGACTCCATATGGGAATACTGTAAAGACTTTCCCTCTGTAGTTGAAAGGAAAGCATATAAAATTTATATCCTGAGATGAAGATATGCAAAGCCTGCTTGTGTAAGGATGAAATGGAATTAAATAATACCTCTAACTGCAAATGAACATGGCTTAATGGTCAGATTTGTTCAGCTGTTTGGGAAATGTATAAGAAGGTTTCCTTGGGAAATGTAATTTAAATTAATCCATCCTGCACTCATCCAGCGCATCATAAAGTGATGAAATTGGGGAGGCAGCGTTCCAGATGTTTGCAGAAGCGGCAAATGGCAATAGGATGAGGATACTCTGACCGGGTGCGCTGTGAGGATCCGAGCCAGTAGTATGGCACACTGATAAAATACATCCTAAATAAAGGCTGTGAAGGTTAATTTTACCGATCTAGTAGCACTGAAGTCTGCGGACTAAATGCATGAGCTTTGAACTTGGAGGTCTGCCTGTTAAATATGCTTTTGGCCATAGAGTCCTTAAAATGTGGGGAAATGGACGGCCGTTCCTTTCCTCTCGTAATGCTAGATGCCAGTGGGGAAGCAAATTGGAAGGAGATTCTGGACGAAGGAAGGAAGGAAGGGTCGGTCGGTCGGTCGGTCGGTCGGTCGGTCGGTCGGTCGGTCTGTCTGTCTGTCTGTCTGTCTGTCTGTCTGTCTTTCTTTCTTTCTTTCTTTCTTTCTTTCTTTCTTTCTTTCTTTCTTTCTTTCTTTCTTTCTTCTGGACTTAGACTGGAATTCGCTTGCATGAGATGCAATGAGGGCCACCTATTTGGATGCCCTTGAAAGGGACTGGGCAAATTCATGGAGGAGAGGGCTTTGGATGGCTCCTGGGGCTGGGGACTACGCACCTCCTCTAGCATCTGAGACAGGATGCCTCTCTGCAGCAGTTGCAGGGGAACTTGGGTGGTACAGTGCTGTCTACTTGTGGGTCATGGTTTTCTGCTGGCAGCTGGTTGGGCTGGATAGACCTTTGCATTGATTTGACACAGCTGTTGTGTCCTTGTCCGTGGTTGCATTCAAATTGTAGGATAGTGTTTTGGCGCCAGGCATGTTTCCCTGGGGGCTAATTCCAGGGAATGGCTCCAGACCCAAGCCCCAGTATCTCCAGTAAAAGGATAGCAGGTGCTGGGGAAAGGCGCTGTGAGTGGGTTCGGAGAGCATAGAAACATAGAAACATAGAAACAGAGCGAGTCAGAAGGGGCCTCCTGGGCCATCTAGTCTGACCTCCGGCACCAGCCGGCTCCACACTCAAGAATTGAACCAAGGAGGGGTTGTTGAACCAGGGGTTGTTCTGCTGTCTAATCCAGCTTCACTAACAAGCCATGGTTTGTTAATGCAAACAACCCATAAAGATAACCCATGGTTTTCTGGGTTGTGAACTGTAGGCTGTTAGCACAGCTCTCTTCAGACAACAGGACAATCCACGATCCAGCAGCAGCCCACCAATACTCAACCCGGGTAGACCGTGGTGGAGAGCCAGCTGGCATGAGAGCAGCTGACACAGGATCCATTGGCTGGTGGCAGGCTAAACCTTCCCAGGTTCTGGCACTCCCAGAGCAACCAAGACGCTCCATTGGCCAGGAGAGCAGCTCCTTCAAGAGGGCAGCATGACTCAGGAGAGCTGCTGCATGTTTCTTCCCTACACAGCATTGTGTGCAGAATTCTTTTATTTCAAAGAAGCACAGAAAAGAGAACACACTATTCATGGTACTTGCAGGTTCTCCCTCTGTAAAAGCCTTCCCCGGGTGAAGAGAGGCACACATCTACAGTATGTGAATCCGCTCTGAGCAGCAAGTCTGAAATGTGGGAAGCATCTGCCCGCAGGAAGGGCTTGATCTGGGAAGGGACTCGCTCCTGAAGCTCAGTGTAATCCTGAAGTCTGAGAAGATGGAGGAGTGAGTGCCTCAGGGCATGTGGAAAGTAAATTTTCTTCTGTATTGACTGACCATGAAGAGTCCTCGCTTCCCTGGGGAGTAGGACGAAAGGGCAGGATCTGCATTTCTGACAGTTTTGCCTCTTCACCATTTTTTCCACTCTTATACCATCCATAGGACACAAAAGGCTCCGGTTTGTTTATTTGCACCCCGTTCTCCATGGAAAGCAGGATGAACTGGCAATATTTCTGGCGATCTCCTTTCCTCTCACTTGTACCTTTTAGTTCAAGATTCCAGGGGATTTACTTGTCCTGTGCCAAATCATTAGAACATCAGAAGACCAAAGAAATGCGTGCAGTTTTTCATCTTGGAGGTTTGAAAAGCTTCCTTGGAGCACCGGGAAGTAAAGACAGAGATTGCACTTGCTGATTTGGACCCTGCGAGGTTTTGTGGGGTACACACATGTCCTCCGTTCTTGTTTTAGTTAGCACAGCAGTGAGCCAATACACAGAAAAAGAAAGGAAATGCTCATGTTAATTCATAGAGTATCATATTATAGAGGCCACTGAAAACAGTACGGAAGATTTCTCCCTTATTTTCTGATTAACTGCTCCTTTCTCTCTCAAAATGTGCACAATTTGCACAAACTTGGTGATAAAGCACAGCCCTTTTCATTGCTGATGTCACTGGCAAATTTTGCACTGCCAACAAGTGTATCACAGATTTCACATTCATCTTTCACATGAGACAGAAAAGAAGAAGTGCGGGTGGCAGGTTTCTCTTCTGTGACCTATTGCAACATGTTCTGCAACAGATTTTCTTTATAGTTTTGCATGCTTCCAAAAGAGGTGCCGTGAAGTGGTAACCTTAAATTTAGCAGCCAGATGTGCACCACTGTGCAGGTTTAGACAGAAATGGGGCCCACTGCTTCTAGTTGAAATCTGCATAGGATTGCAGCTTAATTAGATTCCAGGGGACTATATTCACTATACTGTAGAAGACATACAGTAGAGATTCAGGAAAAATTCACTTGATCCTATTTTAACCAGAACCTATGTTCTTCTGCGTTAATAAGCAAACAGAGACTCAGTCTTGTGAATTTGCCCTTATCCAAATGTTGCAGAGGAGTTGTCCAATCAAAAAATGCCAGAAGAATTCCAGAGTTAGGGGAAAGTGTGTAAAAGAGGCATGTGTACTAACACAAAACATAAATTGGAAAATTGCTTGCAGAAATGTTTCTATTAGGCAAAGCCCCATGTGTTTGGAGAAATGCACACAAAAATATACATGACCTCAACCATCAGGACAAACTAAATTTAAGACTGGACAAATGAGAGGAACTGACATTGACAGATCTATTCATCTCTCCTGCAGGGTAGGATTAAAAAACTACTTTTAGCTTGTCCGTAACCATTTGTCCATTGTGGGAAGCAAGAAATCTCAGTGACAAAGCAGGAGGGCATTTACAAACTGCAAGTTTCGTCTCTTTGCCTTTTTCTCACTCTTAGACGATCCGTAGGACACAAAAGGCTCGGGTTTGTTTGTGCGTTCCTTTCCGTGGAAAGCGGGATGAACTGGCAATATTTCTGGCGATCTCCTTTCCTCTCACCTGTACCTTTTAGTTCAAGATTCCAGGGGATTTACTTGTCCTGTGCCAAATCATTAGAACATCAGAAGACCAAAGTCCACCATTCAGTTCTCACAGTGGCCAAGCATTTGTCAACGGAGGTTGGACATGAGGGCAACAGCACCCCCCCACCCATGTTCCCCAGCAACTGGTGCATTTAATTAACTAATTTCCATGCCACCCAACATCCAAAGCTCACCTAGGCAAGTCGCCTTGGTAACTTAGAAGCACTCACTGCCTCCTGGGGAAGTGAATTCCATAGATTAACCCGAGTTCCTTTTATCTGTCCTGAATCTCCCAATGATCCAGCCAGAGCTGGGATGGAGGCATGAGATGGCCCACTGGGTTCTCGTCTTCTGGGGCAGAGAGGGAAATTACTGCCTCTCTGCTTGCTCCACACCAAGCATAATTCTGCATGCCTCTCTCAATTCTCTCCATGGTAGTTTTTTTCCAACGCTAACTAATCCCAGATGCAGCAACTTTTCCTCATAGGGGAGTTGGTTGCAACCCCACCATCTTTTCCGTTGCCCTTCTCTGCACCTTGTCCAAGCCTGTATCTGCCTCTTGCGGGGCAGTGACCAGAACAGTACACAACACCATGCAGAATAGATGGGGGAGTTGTGATACTGACAGTTCTATGTTCAACTCTTTTCCTAATTATGCTAAACACAGAATTTGCTTTTTGCACAGGAGCCTCTCTCTGGGCCCACATTTTCATCCAGCGCTCTGCCACGGACTGGAATCCCCCCCACCCCAACCCAGTTGCATCCAACCAGGGCTGGGAATGATACTCCTTTGGCCACATTCACCTTAATCCCTTCCGTGCACCCATCTCTCCTCCTGCCTCCATTCTGCTCCTTGGTGATTGGTCTTTAAATAGCTTTTGCATTTGCTGTGAGTTTCCAGGGTTCAGGGGAAAATGCTGAAATTCTTTGATGCTGGTTTTTCAAATGTTTGAGACTCAGCATCAGATCTCTTAGCTCCCAATCCATCTATATGTAGATGAGTGATATTATAGATACAGATATAGATATAGATATATACATATGCTGCCAATACATGCCCGGGATTGTTGGCAGTGGTCCTAAAATTTGAATTCCACGTTATTTTTAGTCATTTGAATAATTTATGTTGCGTGCTGAATTTAGATTTCTTCTTGGCATGTAGGTTATCTTGGCACAAAGCACACCTTCTTTGAAATAGATAGTCTATTTGGCGTGCTTTTCCTTCCTGTCTCTTTGGAAGCTTCGCTGCTGCTACACCACTCAGGAATGCTTTTCAAAAGGGAGTTAGGAAATGCGTTCCATTTTGTCTAAGGGGAAACGCTGATTAAATAGCTATTGACTCTCTTTAAGCTGTCTTTTATAGAGGCTTAACTAGTGATTAATAGGTGCTTATCTGCCCCAGTAGTGTTGCTGGTCTTCGATAAATATACTTTTTGGGCCTCCGTGCTTGATGATTTCAATCTTAAAGAAGGATTACAGAGGTTAACAACGCAAGGGTAAATAATCCGCCAGCCCTATGTGTGTGTTCTCCAGCAACTTGTGTTCTTTTAAGAAACAACAGCTTCTCATTTTGGGAAGCGGGCATTTCTTTATTGGAATTTTTTTATATACTGCCTTTAATTCTCCTCGATCTGCTGTACCACAGAATAAACATAGACAATGCCTGCAGAATAATCACCCATAAAGTTAAAGCAGCAGGGCAAAAAAAGCGCATTAGCTAATAGAGTTTCAAATGTCAGGATAGGTAAAAATGTTTTTGACCGGCACAGAAAACTTCTTGGTGACCCGGTGGGAAGCCGGCTTTTGCGGGTTTGTGCCTCTTGTTGCTTCTCTTTTTCCTTTTTAGGCAGTGATAGGAACAGCAGCCTTCCCAACCCTGCTGCCCTCCAGATGTGTTCCACTACAGCACCCAGCATCCACCAGGCTGGGGAAGGCTGACAGGATGCGAGCCAGTGTGGCATAGTGACCACTCAGCCATGAGGCTCATTAGGGGACTCTAGGCTACTTACAGACTCTCAGCCTAACCTACCTCACAGGGTTGTTGTTAGGATAAATCAGAGAGGAGGAAGATCATGTAAGCCATCTTCGACTCCTTGCAGAAAAATTACAGGATATAAATACAGCGTATAAATGAGCCAGCAGCAACTCAGTTGGAGTGAAGGATGTTTGTGTGGGTCCCCCCAAAAATGGCCCTGCATATATTAGGAGTCTAAATTGTCTGTGGTTTGGCTTCTTGGGCTTCTGCAACCTCTGCTCTGCCCGGGCATTATGTGAAATGTGTGGAGGATTCAGTGGGGCAGAGAATCATAGCTGTGCACACTGGTCCTGCCCCCTGCATATCTGCCTGCACCAGGCCCTCCAACCTCCAGTCTGGATCATACTTCTCTGTTGCTTGCTGTAAACCGTCCCAAGATGCCAGTAGAGGGACGGCCTAGAAAAGCACTGAATAAATAAAACGTTGAATCGGCATGAACTGAAGAGAGCTTTGCTTTCTGCCCCATTCAGGGAAATGCATGCAGGGCCCCTCTGATCCCCAGCCTCTTGGAGGAGAGTTTCGGGAGCAGCCAAACAACAGGTTGGAAAACCTGACCCAGAGCTAAGACCCTCCTTGGCACCTATGTCTTCCCCCATGTACCATTATGGGGAGGTAGATTTCGCTAGCCCCCATGGCGCCAAGCGTCATCCTCTGTCCTCAGCACCGTGGTCTTGATGCCATTGCCCGTTCCAGTAAATTTTGCACTGGAAATGTTTCCTGTGCATTCTCATCTTCATGGGATAATTTGCAACAGAAGCTTCTCAGGTTGCATCAGAAAGTTCTCTGGAGCCCTGGGTACTTTACAGAACTTAGCATGCTTTTCCTTGAATTTAGTAAACAAAAAAGATTTGATGATTATTATTACTATATGTTTACTTTAAATGGAACACATTTCCTAACTCCCTTTTGAAAAGCAACCCATGTGACTTTTTTGTCCTCATAGGCCACAAGAGTTGACTTGAAACAATCGGGGAAGGGGAATTAAAGCCCACCTAATGTAATTTATATGTGATATTATATATACATTTTTATTGGAATAAATTACACCTTTAGTTTGCTACTCATCTGTGCCATTTCACATGGAATCATATATGGATTGTGACACACAAGTATTCTCTAAAACCTTGCTAAGGATAATAAACTGCAAATGGGAATTACAACTTTTAACACTGCTTGTTTGACTAATAACACATTTGCGCTTGGCATCCATTCATTGTTACTAATGAACTTCAGCAACAGAAAATTTCCCAGCCTACATCTCTGACATCTTCTCTTACTATGAATCTTTTGTTATCCCTGCATCTTCCACATTTTATATTTATTTATCTTAAAACAGCCTTCCTTCGCAGGCAGCCTGCCACTCAAAATGACTGGCATGTCCGGTATCGTGGTATGTTAACCCCTCGTGTTCTGGTTTGTGGAGAAGTGAAAATGGGTGAGAGTGGATAATGCAGGGCAGTGTTGACGGCTGCAGCACATGATGAGGCTCACCGCACGACTGAAGCCTTAATCCAGCTCGGAAAATACAGTAGGCCAGTGAAATCTCCCAAGCAGTCTTCCTATCGCATAGCTCCTTGCACCACCGTTAGCTGAATCCGTTTGTGCAAAACAAGGAATTCCATGCAGATGACCTGCATTAGCATCACTGAGACCCACCAGCCGGCCTGTCTTTGAAGGTGAAGCAGATGCTCCCGGGATGTGGTCTGTGGACGGCTCCGTCCCTAGACAGGTTCACCTAGTGCCTTCCTTTCTCCAATTGCGTCCTCCCAGCTCCTTGACAGCTTCCAAGAAATTAGAAACCCTTTCACTGGCCTCAGTTGCCGCTTCTGCACCTGCCGGTTTTTCTGCTTACCTGCTGCAGTTGTTCACTGTTTTTAATGTTATTTTTGGGTATGCCTTTTCTGTGCAAGCTGTCCTGAGGTTGTTTGGCCAAAAGGGTGTAGAGGAAGAGCCCAAGGGCCGGTGAAGACTCCTGGGGAGTTTGTTTGTTTGTTTGTTTGTTTGTTTTATTGAAAACATTTCTATGTCACCCCATTCGCAAAGAGTCTCAGGGCGGCTTACAAAACAAACTATACTCAAACTATACTTTTAAGAGGTTTTAAATGTCTCTTAAAAACCCAGAGACATTTTGGCACAATATAAAACCCCATAAATAAATAGTCAACAGTTAACAATTAAAATAACTTTTAAATAAAAAGGTCTTGGCCTGGCGCCAAAAAACAAATAACGACGGCGCCAGGCGGACCTCTCTGGGGAGCGCATTCCACAGATGGGGCGCCATCGCAGAGAAGGCCCTGCTCAGGGTACTCACCCTCCTAATATCCTTCACGGAGGGTTCTCAGAGAAGGGCCTCTCCCGCCGATCTCAGGGGGCGGGCGGGCATATATGGTCGCAGGCGCTCCTTTAGATAACCAGGACCCAAGCCGTTCAGGGCTTTATAGGTAAGAACCAACACCTTGAATTGGGGCCGGACTTCAATGGGGAGCCAGTGAAGCTGACGGAGAACTGGGGTTATGTGAGAACAACGCCCAGTCCCCGGCAGCAACCCGGCAGCTCTATTTTGCACCAATTGAAGTATCCGGACCGTCTTTATTTTATTTTATTTATTTTATTTTACAAATTTATATGCCGCCCCCTTGCAAACAAGCCTCGGGGCGGCTAACAACAAATCAAAACAAAACAATATAAAACAATATAATCATATAAACAAATACACCATTTAAAGCAAAGTTCAAAAGTCTTCAAGGGCAGCCCCACGTAGAGCATGTTGCAGAAGTCTAATCGGGAAGTGACCAATGCGTGTGTCACTATCACCAGGCAGTCGTTCTCCAGGTAGGGATGCAGCTGAGTTTGCCGTGGATCATTTGTGAGCGTGGCTTGGTGTGATGGTTCGTGTTGGACTGGGGACCCGGGAGATCCGTGGATGACTTTGGGCCACTCACACATGCTCGGCCTCCCCTGCCTCACTGGGGTGCTGTTGGAAGGATCAAGTGGAGCGATGTAAGCCACCTTCGATTCTCACTAGAGAGAAAAAAGTGGAATATAATGCAATATGAATAATAATAGATCAGCGTTGAGTACCAGCATCCAACTGATTAACAATGACAGCCACCAAAAAGCTTACCAGCCACCCTAACTCACACTGCTTTTTATTTTTATCTTTTCCTTTGTCCGTTATATTTATATTTATTTATTTTATTATTATTTATTTTATTTAAAAATTTGTAGGCCGCCCCATCGCAACAAAGCCTGGGGGCGGCTTACAGCATAATTAAAACAATATATATATAAATATCATAAATATATTTATGATATTTCCTTCCAAGGAAGTCCAAGTAGTTTGCATAATTCTCCCCCTCCCCTCAGACTTATCCTCACAACAACAACCCTGTGAGGTAGATTATATTTATTTACTTATTTATTTGATGTATATCCCACATTTTTTCTTTGAAACAACAGAGCAGCTGACATCATTCGCCTCCTCCTGCTCTCAGTCCTGCCTCTACAACAACAACCCTGTGAGGTAGGTGGGGCTGAGTCTACAGCTGGCCCCGAGTCACCAGTGAGCGGACTAGACCCCAGATTGTGTCTTGCGCTCTTAGCTGCTTGGACACGTGTTGAAGGCCAGGGCGCTCCATTCAGTTCTGGAATGCAGAACAAATTCCTGCCTCTAAATTCTAAGTGCATGTCTTTTAACCAGACAGTATCAGCTTTCCTGCGCTGGACTGCCTGCAGGCATTCATTCATAAAAGCCTATCAGAATTTGTAAATTCCCCCCCTCTGTGCCTGGTTTTTTTAGGCTACACATGACAAAAATAGACACTTGTGGGCAGCCAGCCAGCAACACATTTTTCCGGGTTAGTAAATTTTTCTGGGTTTATTTGCAAAGCTGGGCTTGCTTACTGGAAGAACTACCACTAAGAAGAAAACACAGGTGGTCTTTGGGTAAATGCACAAGCAAAAAAATAAAAGAAAAACAAGCTGCTTCCTTGTGTACTACTGCTAGGAGGGGGGAAAAATCCAATAATCAATGTTTGATAAAGGAGAGCTTTCATTTGGAGTTTTGGAGGAACCGGATGGGCAATCTAACCGTACACAATTATCTTTCAGACTCGGGTCACAGCAAAATAATTTGCAGAGAACCTGGCTGGGAAGAGTGGTGGCCGGAGCGTGGCCTCAGAAACCTCACTGAGAGGCAGGACAGGAAAGTGTGGCTTAGCCATCACATATAGCTGCTCCTGCCTAGATCACAAATGCTCCCCCCCCCCCCCGTGGGACAGACTCTGCAGAATCCTTAGCCCATGCTGAGAGGGTGCATAATCATCAGACATTGTATGAATGCTTTTGGATTTGACCGGGGCTTTAGGGATTGTAAAGAACCGGTATAGCAGTTGTGGTTCAGGGACAGGAAAAATGGCTGGTTTGAAGTGACTTGTGATTTTGAAAACAGCAAAATGTTTTCCTTTTAGCTGGTGCTGGTGTCGTCTGTCACGCCATTCATTCATCAGTAGCAGGTCAGCTTACCCAGCAAGTTTTAAAAGGTAGGACTGTCTTGGCCTCTTTTCTGGCTCATCTAGGGCAGTGACCCATTCATAGTTTTCATGGGATGCTTGTATTCCGGGGCGTTGTAGGGGCAGCATCCGTCAGTTTCCTTCTGCTGTCCCGGAATCACATGAGCCAAGACTTAGGAGCAGTGTGTGGAAGCCCATGGCGCTTAGATCAATTTTGTCCTCCTTCAGACACGGATATATGCCTTGAACTGTGTGTTGCATTGAAGCAAATGTCTTTGTTTCTGCAGAAAGCAAAAAGGAACCACAACAGTACTTTTATGCCTTTAAAAAAGAAGGAAGGAAGGAAGGAAGGAAGGAAGGAAGGAAGGAAGGAAGGAA
>JAIXND010000771.1:5157145-5201562 GCA_023646645.1 Varanus salvator macromaculatus | reverse complement strand
TCCTTCCTTCCTTCCTTCCTTCCTTCCTTCCTTCCTTCCTTCCTTCCTTCCTTCCTTCCACGTGATGCACAAAAGCTGCTTTGAACCCCACGGCGCTCATCCCTCCCCCTCAGCGCATGCACATTGTCTCGTCGGTCTCTCTCAACTGGGGTTATCGTGGCGGTGAGACTGTGGGGGATGGGGAAGAGGCTGCTGGACCAGCCCACCCCTCCCTGCTTGCGCGCTCTCTGCTTCCAGGCCTCACCCTCCTCGGCCCGCCACACTCTCCGTTTCCGCAGCGACTTCCCCTCCATCTCTTCTGTGTGGCCCATTTTCCCTTTCTCTTCATGAAAGGTTCTGAGTCGACGGGGTTTCCCAAAAAAGGACTTCAACGTTGCATCTGATTATGACATTTCCTTTGCCACTCCCTTTCCTGTGAAGAAACACGACTTTCTCTCTCCCTCTTTTGTGTGTTCCTCTACCCTCAAGTCTGTGCATCTTACCTTTTTTTAAGCATACTATGCCAAGCTGTGGAAGGAGCCGTTAGTCTGTCTGGAGGGGCCCCCAAGATGGCTAGATGGAACCCGGCCGGCCTTGGAACAGGTACGCTAGCTCCACACACCTGCGCTTTTCTGCCTTGCTGTTCAGTTCGGTGACGGCCAGCAATTAGAGAGTGTCTCTACATCGTCCTCTTCCTAGTAGATGGAATGTCTGGTGGGATTTGCCTAAGGCAGCTTTGCACACCCCCCCCCCGCACCCCCATATACTTGTGCTTAATGCTGTGGGGGTGATAGCGCTTTGACTCCACATTTTAGTTGTGGTATTTCAGCAGCCGGACAGGTGGGAGAAAACTACAGCCCAGCTTTGTCAGAGACCATCAAAAGAAGCAACTGCTTAGCTGCCCGATCTCATCAAAATTAACTGCTCAGCCCACCTTCTGCCCACCCCAAGTACAACTGTGCTGGGCCCAGCTTCACCGACCGGGTTCGCATGATAGAACCGCGCATCACGGTTTGTTAGTGAAGGATCAACATGTTGTGGAAATGCAGCCTGGGTGACTGCATTCCAAACAACCCACTTGAGCGCCCACGGGCCATTCTAGGGTTGTTCTCACCCAGGGTGGATAGTTGGGACATCTGAACAGGGCCAGATGCTCCACTGTAACCGAGGATTTAAAAAATCCCCAAGTCCTGGTTGATGATGGTACCTTTTAGGAATACTTAGGCACAACGCTGGGAAAATATTTTGCATTCCAGTTTAGAGCGGTTTGCCCCTCCTTGTTGCAATGTGAGCCGTTCCTTTCTGAATAACTTCCTTCTCACAAGCCATGCCTATATTTACTTTTTATGCCTTTATTCAATTCTTTAACACGCGTTTTGCTGGGTTTTGCATTATCTGCTCCCTTCCCCACTTCCATCACGTGCGTGTAGCCTTCTGCATGGATACTCAGCAGCTGGGGAGGTGGGAGACCAGCTGAGGTTAGGGCTCAGGAAATGCACTATATTTCAGACCCTGCATGGAAACAATCCAGATTTTTACGGGTGACACTCGCTGCAACTTCGAAGCGGTTCCTTTATGTGTGGTCGGCTCAGTGCCAACACTGCTAGCAAGCCATGCTTTAGCAGGGGGCGGAAGATTCATCTCAAGCCATGAGCGATGCCATTCCAGAAGAAAGGTTTTCCCATGTGGAAAAGCATCCACGAACTTGGCAGTCGGCTCTTCCGAAGCCTGGCATTTACTGAGGCAGACCCTTGGCGGTTTGGGGGAAACTGCACTGACAAGGAAGTAGCAATGTGGAAGACGCCCGTCATGAAATGTTTGCATCAGGGTGGGCTAAATGAGGATCCGCGTCGTTCTATTTTTATTATTATTAAGAATATTATTTTAATATTTGCATTTCTCTACTGCCAAATAGAAGGAGCTCTCTGGGTGCTTTGCAACAGGTGCCTTCCTCTTTCAATCTCTGACAAAGAAGTGTTATTTTCCAATAATTTAAAAAAAGAATTTATCCATGAATGTATCCGTGCTTAATATCTGTTGCTTTTAATTTTGTTCGGAGATAGCTCACTTTGCGTTTCTCTTGCTGCTTATTTTATTGATGTGTTTGACACACGCCCCGTTAAAAAACTGTACTTGAAAGGCAGGGTTCAAAATGTCTGAATTTTAAAAGCTAGTGGCAATCATGTTGCAACCATCAGGTTACAATTAGATACTTTTCTGACTGATTTAGTGGCACTCCTAGACTCTCACATTAATTCGCGTGCTTCGGTAGCTTTAATCAACTTGTCCAAGGAGTTTATCTATGATCAGCCAAGACACCCTTCCACAACCTACTGCCTTCCAGATGTTGCTGGACTTTAATTCCCATCTGCCCCAGCCAACACGGCCAGTGGTTGAAATTCGGGGAGTTGCAGGCCAACAACTCGTAAGCTGCCCAGATGGGGAAGGTGCCCTGAGAACATAATTGTTACTGTGTCGATTGTTGTATTGCTGGTGTTAGCTTATTTTTTGTCATCTGCATTGTTGCATTTATTTCCAAATAAATTCTGTGTTTACAAAAGAAGAAGAAGAAGAAATTGACCCCTGGTTTTCAAACAGTGAAAATTCTCTCTATGTTTTGGAGAACAAGGAAGTGAGATTGAGGTTGGGGCCCTATTGTTTAGCCAAACCCACAACCTACCTCGGGTGGCAGATTTTGTAGAACTGCAAGGACTGTAAAATTGTCCTTTTTAGCTTTTTTTTTTTAACTCCTCTACGTTTTTTTCGACCGGACTGGGATCCACAAGATGGGGGTTCTAGCCCCTGCTTGGCCACAGGGCTCACTGGGTGACTCTGGGCCAGTCACAGCCGGTCAGCCTAAGCTACCTCGCAGGGCTGTTGTGAGGATAAAATGGAGAGAAAGGGTATGGAGGGCAGGTTGAGTTTCTTGGAAGGAAAAATGGAGGGTTATAAACATAATATATAACAATGAATAAAATCTGGAAACTGGCCATTTGCTAGACCTGCTTCAATGGAGCGTGATGGTCGGAAGTACTGCAGGATCAGCCAGGATTAAATAATTGAAATCACGCGCACGCGCACACACACGCGCGCTCCGGTGGTGCAAAACGGTGGAGCCTGTGGTACCGCCGGGGGCTTCTCGTCTTCGCACGAACCTGTTTTTGCTGCTTGAGTTTGCAAGACGGGGTGCCACGCTCGCTTCCCCCAGATAGTTAGAGACGCACAAGGCACATCTGGATAAGCCGTGTGCGGAGACTGGCTGAGAAAGGCGCCCATGCCTGCCAGCAGATCTAGGAATGGTGAGATCCGTCATCAGTACCATCGTTATTAGTATCACATTGCATTTCTATCTGCCATTTTTCCTCTTGTGAGGAACCCAGTGTGGCCGACATAGCTCCTTTTTGTCCTCACAACAACACCCCTGTGAGGTAGGCTAGGCCAGGAGTGAGTGGCTGGCCCAAAGTCACCCAGCGAGCTCCATAGCTTAGTGAGGACTAGAAACCTTTTATGTATTTATCTACAATTGCATTTCTCTCCCACCTTTTGATTCCTTGCCATAACCTTCCACTTTATACTCACAATAACCCTGCAAGGTAGGCAAGGCTTAGAATGTGTGAGTGGCCCAAAGTCACCCCATGAGCTTCTTGGTCATTGGAAACTTGAACCCAGATCCTCTGAGCCCCTAGAACAACATGCTGACACCACACCATTCATGTCGAGCCAGTTTGGGGTTGTGGCTAGCACATCCCTCCCTCCCAACCTGGTGTACTCCAGCTTTGAACTACAGTTCCCAGCATTCCTCAACTTCAGCCATGCTACCTGGGGCAGGTGGATGACTTTAGGTGCCAGACTTGGGCAGAGAAGAACCAGTTTCATTTGTTTGTTTGTTTATTATTATGGTCTCTCTGAGCAGACAGATAACAAAACAAATAAAATCAAAACAATAAATAACAGTAAGACAACAATATACATAATATGACCAATAAACCAAACAGATACTACCAATTGCTAATTGTGCCATTAATGTAGTTTCGGATTCAGCTCCCAGAAAGGGAGGGAGCAGCATCATGAGAACATTAATTAACAGGCAGATTAGAAATGCAATCAATAATAATGAATTAATAATAGCATTTGCACTTCCCTTTGGTGTCTTGCATGTTGTCCATGGGAGTGAGGCTATCACCGTGGTGGATCAGGCCCAGGGCGCCATCCAGCTACCATTCTGCCCACACAGCTGCCCGTCAGCTGTCCACTAGCAGGCGAGGAATGTACCAGCCCCCTCCCACCCATGTTCCCCAGCAGCTCATGCACATAGTCCTGATGCTGCAGGTGGCGAATGGCCATGAGGACTAGCAGCCTTTTCCTCCCTGGTTTCATCCAGCCCCCTTTTAAAGCTGCCCAGTCACTTCTCCACACCTCACGGAAGTGGACTCCGTCGCTGGACCATGCGCTGTCTGAAGAGTCCTTCCTTTGACCTTGCCTGGATCTTCCACCAGTCCATTTCATGGGACGGCCCGAAGGTCCCCAGAAGACTTTTAGAAAACATAGAAAAAGAGCGAGTCAGAAGGGCCCTCCCGGGCCATCTAGTCTGACCTCCGGCACCAGCCGGCTCCGCTCACAACATGCCCACCATGTGCATGTCCAGCCTGTCTTTTTGCATCGCATGCACATCTGCTCTTCTGCATCGTGCCGCCCATGGTTGCTTTTTGTTCCTGAGCTAAGCAATTCCACGGAGAGAGGGATCAGCAAGCCCCAAACTGAAGGGAGAAGGGCCCCGTAGCACCTAGAAGAAGGCAGCACTGCTTCCCTTCTCCCACTGGGAGTTGGACCACCCTCCTTTAGGGGACTTCTGCTGGACCTGGAAGAGGGTTAGGGTTAGGGTCTGTCCTTGCATCCTCTGCACAGAGATTCCTTGCAGTTCCTCGTGGAGATACCCCACTGTTCCCCCCATCTGCTGCTTTGCCCCAGTCCAGTTCCAAGCCCACGTTGCCAGCAAGAGAACGCTTTCCAAAGATCGGTCCCTGAATTTCTGTGGACCTTTGTGCACGGTTACTGCCATCTTTGAATATCTGGTTTTTTTCTTCCTCAGTAGATGCCTGGAAAGCTGCAAGTGTTGCAAACTTGCTTTGATTCCAAGAGGCTTTTGCTTTCCCACTCGGAGCATCCTGTTCTTTTCTTCAGTCAGTTGGGAAGTGTTTGCATTTTTCTTAATGGAAACATGATGTTGTTTTCTTCTGGATAACCTCCTAAAGGCCAAACTATGGTCCTTACCTCTGTGTAGGCATGCTTGGATCAGGGCCATGGTTTAAACCTGCAGGAGTCATGCTAGCCATCTAACCTCTGTGTGACACAACGCGAAAAAGGCGGGTGACATAGGCAAGAATGCAGCTTGGGATTGAATTTCAGGCACAGTGGCTGATGGGATATATGCAACAGTGGGAGGCCTGAGTAGGGAGGATGGAAACCACAATAACATGGAAATTACTTGATGGTGTGTCAGGGAGATCATGGTGAAAACCACAAATCACGGTAACAGGGCAGGGTTGTTTGATGTGTTGTGCGAAGACAGCCGCCGAGCAGCTCAGAGCCACCCAGTGAAACTCATGGCTGAGGGAGGACTTCAGCCCAGAACTCTCCTGGGTCCTCAGTCCAGAACTCACATCACATGGGTGCTCCTGTCTGGCTTGGTGCACACATGGTCTACACCATTGGTCCTTAAACTATGGGCCGTGGGCCGGATCCGGCCCGCCTCAGAGGTTTTACACTCGCTGCGCACATACCCGCCGCCGCCTCCTTCCAGCAGGCCCCCTGTTGAAAAGTTTGAGGACCCCTGGCCTACATGATTCAAGCCACACCTTCACCTGCAAATGCAAATCTGGGTGTCCTTCCCGCTTCTCCCATCATGCCAGATGCATGATGTGCTATTAAAACGATTCACTGTTTTAGCTGAACATCCTTCGAAGAGGTGGGTAAAGAAAGAATACGAACTTTCGGCTGGCGGATGCTGGGAGTTATATTTCTGCACCTCTGGAGCATGCTATATCCCCTCATTACAAGAGGGCTATAGCAAGGTTGGAATCAGTGCAGCAAAGGGCCATGAGGATGGTGGCCAGTTTGCAGGGGATGCCATATGAGGAGAGACTGGGGGAACTGGGTCTCTTCAGCCTGGAGAAGAGGAGACTCAGAGGGGACCTGTTGGTGACATACAGGAATGTGAGGGGGTGTCACACGGAGGTGGGTAGAGACCTTATTTCCCCTGCGGTGGAGGGCAGGACACGTTCCAGTGGAGCAAAGCTCAGGGAACAATGGTTCCATTTGGATGCCAGGAAGTACTTCCTGATGGTTAGGACCCCAAGAGTGTGGAATGGGCTTCCACGGGAGGTGGTTGAGGCCCCATCCATGAGGGTGTTCAAGGATAGGCTGGACATGCACGTGGTGGGCATGTTGTGAGCAGAGCTGGTTGGGGCCGGGGGTCAGACTAGATGACCTGGGAGGCCCCTTCTAACTGTTTCTGTTTTTATGTTGGAGAGGCTCCCATAAGGTATGACTGAAAAGCAATCTGGCCACTGTGCCACACTGCCTTTGATCATGTAGGACAGCCTTCCCCAGCCTGGGGGATGCTGGGAGTTGTAGTCCAATGCATCTGGAGGGCCCGAGGTCTGGGAAGGCTGCTATTGGTGCCAGCATGGAAGGGCATCACCCCAAGACCCAGCTTCCCGGTTCCTGCCAGTTCTCCAGTAAGTTTTAGCTGCTAGTCTCCTAACATTTTTATCCACCCTGTCATTTAAACATCTATTAGCTAGCATGCTATTTTATTCCTGTGGCTTTAAGTTGGTGGGTTGTTATGTTGCAGGAATTGTCAGGGTTGATTTTGCTGTAAAGCAGGTCTAAACGGATTAAAGGTGGTATATAACCAGTTTCACCAAATCATTCCCTCTCCCCAAAACGAAGAGTTGCTTTTTCCTCAGAATTTGCAGCTCATCTGCTTTTCAGTTGTTCACCTCTGTTATCCTGCCACCCGATAAAGAAAAGATCGGCCAGATGGGGATGCTGGGGTTTGTACTCCAGAATGTCTGAGGAAGGCAGATATAATCAAGTATGCTTGTCAAGGGTTCGAATCCCCGGTTGAC
Source organism: Varanus salvator macromaculatus (assembly GCA_023646645.1). Taxonomy (NCBI): domain Eukaryota; kingdom Metazoa; phylum Chordata; class Lepidosauria; order Squamata; family Varanidae; genus Varanus; species Varanus salvator. The sequence goes on along the minus strand of JAIXND010000771.1, from coordinate 5,194,453 downwards.
TGAAAATAGTGGGTAGTAGACACAATTTATCTTGTGTTAACGAATTTGCTTTAGTTATTTTGAAGCACAGGGAAGTGGCCTTATCAGATATGCTTAAACCACGCTTTGTAATGAGGTGGGAGGTCCTTGCCTTTTGATTTGGCGTGTTTGCACTATCATCTTGACTGCGGCTCAAACCGGGCACTTGAAACTTTATGCAGAATTTGCCTGCAAGGCTGGCAGCGTCTGCAAGGGGCGGTTCCACTGTGGTTGCTTCACTGGGAAGTCATTTCTTCCAGCTACTTGGTTTCCCTTATTCCAAAAAGCATAGGATGGGCTACTGGTGACCCGTTTGCTGGCCAGGTCGAGATGCTCCAGTCGGTGCCTGGCCAGCAGCGAGCCCCGAGTCGGGCACTGCCGCACGTTGCGTGTGACGGCCAGTTTTCCCAGAACAAAACTCGGGGTCCCTTTTGAAAGAGAAAACAGGCCCTGCTCTTGGGTCTTGGGAAATTTCCACTTTCGCAGGCTGTTCCTCTTCACAGTTAACACACTCTCTCTTCTTCCTCTTTTGAAATGGTGTTTTGAGATAACTGTTGGTATTTTAGCTACCCAAAATGAACTTCCCCATTTGCTCGGCTGCAGGGAACACGCTCCTCACCAGCCCGGTGCCCTCCAGAAATGTGGGGACGAGGGGCTGGGAAGCCGGGAGGTGCCAGTTGCTGGGCACCGAATCGGATCAGGGTAAGGCGGACACAGAAACTGGGCCTGGCCTGCCAGGCAGCGATGGTGCCCCCCCCAGTCCAGTCCAGTCCAGTCCAGTCCACCCACCAGACTGGGGGATCCATCTCTCAGTGCAGCGGTGTGTTGTGAATACCTGCAGTAAGAAGGCATCTGGCATCTTAGTGTGGAACAGGAATGCTGTGCGTGTAAACCCAAAAGGGTGGGGGGGGGGGGTCCCATTTAGGACGGCCTTCCTCAAACTTGTCCTCTGTGCCCTGGTTTGCCCAGGTGCTGGGGTCATAGGTACTAGGAGCTGCAGCCCAACACATTTGTAAATTATTATTATTACCGTATTTTTCGCTCTATAAGATGCACCTGACCATAAGACGCACCTAGTTTTTAGAGGAGGAAAACAAGAAAAAAAATATTCTGAATCAAATGGGCACATCATCACAGGCACATTCTCCATCACTTCCCCATGGGCTGCAGATCTGACAGACTTACTGCACACACATATTCGCTCTATAAGACGCACAGACATTTCCCCTTACTTTTGAGGGGGGGAAAAGTGAGTCTTATAGAGCAAAAAATACGGTACATGTTATCGTGCCTTTGCCCCTCTTTTGGGGAGCTGATGGTGGCTTGCATAGCTCAGTTTTATGCTTGCAATGACAACCCTGTGAGGTAGGCTGGGCTGGGAGGGAGTGACTGGCTCAGGGCCTCCCACTGGGCCCCGTGGCTGAGTGGGGCTGAGAACTGGGATCTCCCAGGCACCCAGTCCAGCAGTCTCGCTACCACACCAGCTCTCTGGAAGGCCCCAGGTTTTTCCTGCCTTCCTTCCCCCCAGAACTTTTAGGGTCATTTGCTTCCTATTTCATCCCTTCAGCAACAGGTGAGATAGCGCAGAGGGAATGAAGTCTGCCTTAAGGACCGGAAGACTATTGCATGCACACGTGCCTTAAATTGCACACTGTGGGAGTAAAGGAATACCTTTCCCTTTTCCCGGGGGAATTTTATTTTTATTTTATTTTAATTTATTTATTTACAAATTTGTTCACCGCCCCCTTGCGACCAAGCCTCGGGGCGGCTCACAACAACAAATAAATCGGCAACCTAATTACATTATTTAAAACTAACATTAAAAATGGCTCTGGGCTGGCCCCTCCAGCCCAGCAACCCCAGTTAGGCTGGCCATATTTGCACCGTGGGTCTGGACTGCCCCAGCTCGGTCGACCTGGAAGCGCCAAGGAGGAACCCCGAAAGCTCCTGCAGTGGAAGGACGTGCCACACACACAGGCTGCCGCTTTCCTGCAAATTCTGCCTCGCCAGCCACTTCCTCTGCACGCAGGCTTCAAAGGCTCCCGAGCAAGAGGCAGCTTTTCCAGCTCAGATTCGATTCGGATTTTGTGGCTGCTGCAGACCTGCTGCAGGTGGCGATCCGGTAGCGGGTGGCTTGCAGACTTTGGCAGCCACAAGTCTTACCTTCCACGTCAGGAATGTTGGGTCCCTTAAGGTCTGAGAGCCAGACTTCCCTCCAAACAAACTGAATCCAAGAGGCAAAACAGGTTGAGGCTACAGGGACAGGCCAACATTCACCCAATGCCAGTATGTTTTTCCTGCCAGTACTCAGTATTTAAAATAACTTCTAAAATGGAGGGGAAGGCTTCACTAATGGCAAGAAATCACAACATGATTGGTGGAAAGGGAGAGAGAGGGCGGGGCCAAGAGAAGGGGCGGGGCCACTACGCGGGCTGGATTTTACCTGCAGCCGGTAGGTTTGACACCTCTGTGTCCTAACCAGCTGCTTCATCTTTAAGATCAAGGTCTCCAGAATTCACTATTCAGTTCCCCCCTGAGATGGATCCAGCTGACTAAACTGGTCTAGCAATATGTGGTTGCAATTTTTATTATTATTAATATTATTATTGGGAAATCCTATGCATACATAGACAGAAAAAGGCCTACAGCTACCAGCTCTAAACATACTCCAAACACACATAGGATCGCTGTCCCAGTATTCCTTCCTAGTATTCCTAAATATTCCTCGTATGAAGTGGAGTTGGGAGCCTAAGGCTGGGGAGTCTTTTTCCCCAAATGAGGGATGGTCAGTTCGCAAGCCCCTACCCCTAAGGACTTTTGGTGTCTGGGGCCCAAATTCCTGCTTGCCCTGCCGCACCCGTTAGGTTTAAAAATGATACTGAAAAATAGATAATGGACTTCTTGCAGCTCTCCATTCTCCAAAGTCTGTGTCATGTCACCTGTGCTTCCCATGCTTCACAAGGCAGAAGGTGAAGATAACAAAGAGGTAAAGAACGCTGAGGGTGGGTGAATTTGATCAACTCTGAGCCTGAAGATGGAAGCAGGGACGTAGCGAAGGTTTCTGGAGACTTGTGGGGAGGTTGCTTGTTTATTCCGTTCCTTCTCAAAATAAGAAGGGCATAAGCACTTAAGCCCTGCTGGATCAGACCCCAGCTCCATCTGGTCCGGGGCTCTGTACACACAGTGGCAAAGCAGCTGCCTGCCCGCAGGATCCCTCCAGCAGGATGGACGCAGGACCCCCTCCTGCCCAGGCCCCTCAGCATCTGGCGTGTGCAGGCAGGCCGCCTCTGGGGAAGGAGGGAGCACGTGGCCAGCAAGGCTAGTAGCCACGGATTGTCTCCTCGTCCATGAATCTGTCCATTCCCTTTTAAAGGCATCTGGATTGGCAGCCATCACCACTTCCCCTGGCAGCAGATTCCACGGTTTAGCTAAACGACGTCTCAAGAAGGAGTTCCTTTTATCGAGGGCAAGAAGCGATGGCTTCGTCTTGGCCAAAGCATTCTGTGCTCTATGCGAGTGCACATTCCGAACATTTTAATCTTCTTTTCATTTTGCCATTCCTGCCCTTATGCTGAGGCCGAGTGGAAATCTTTTCTCCCTTCTTCTTTTTCTTCAACTCCACATTTTTAAGACATTTCCGAGGTGGCTGAAAAAGAAGAGGCAAAATGGATTTATGCACGGTGTAACCGTTTTGTCAAACTGTGGCCAATGGGCTTAAATTATGGTGAGGCGCATCCTGGAACAATTCGTTAGCTACAGCTGAGTGCCAAGGAGCTGATGAGCACAAGCTTGTGCTGTCGCACTTCCCATCGCGGATGAGGCGAGGGGTCGGCTTGAGTCCCAAAACCAGCTAAAACAAAGTGTCAGGACTACAGTTCCCATCATTCCTTGCTGGTGTGGCCATGGAGGGCCAAGGCTGTGCTAAAACAGCCTAAGTGAGAGCCAGGGTGCCATAGTGGGTTGAGCTGGGGCAGATCCAGCTCCCTGGGTATCTTTGGGCCGTTCACAGACTCTTAGACTCACCTACCATACAGGGTTGTTGTGAAGATAAAAATGGCGAGGAGAATCTTGTAAGCTGCTTTGGGTTCCTACAAGAGGAAGAATGGTGGGGTATAAACGAAATGCAATGAAATAGCTTTGTTTCCTTCAATTGCAACCAGAAAGATCTGTTGAGCAGCAAAACGCACTGAGCAGAACTGTTAGAGAAGGACCCGTACCTCGGTGGCGGGCTGAAGAATTTCCTGGCATTTCCACTGAAAAGTTGTTCAGACAACAAGCCTGGGAAGGACCTTGGCCCGAGACTTTGGAAAGCATCCACCCGTCTGAATGGGTAGTTTGAGACAGGTTACGTGATCGCTTGGATCTGTGCCCCATCTTTTCAGCAGAAAAATGGCACTCCAGGCAGCGGAAGTCAAGATTTAATAAAGTTAGTTTATTTATTTATTTTATTTATTTAAAACATTTCTATGCCGCCCCCATTGCAACAAAGCCTCGGGGCGGCTTACAACATATACAAGATAAAATACAATATATAGAACAACATTTAAAACTGGCCCATCTCGGTTATATATTAAAATACTATAAATACAATAATAATAAATTAGCAATTAAAATAACTTTTGAATAAAAAGGTCTTCGCCTGGCGCCGAAAAGCAAATAATGACGGCGCCAGGCGGACCTCTCTGGGGAGCACATTCCAAAGGTGGGGCGCCACCACAGAGAAGGCCCTCCTCCAGGTACTCGCCCTCCTAATCTCACTCACGGAGGGTTCCCGCAGGAGGGCATCAGCTGCCGATCGTAAGGAGCGGGAGGGCATATATGGGCGCAGACGTTCCTTTAGATAACCAGGTCCCAAGCCATTAAGGGCTTTATAGGGGATAACCAGCACCTTGAATTGGGCCCGGACTTAAAACAACCAGAAAAACAAGTGCAAATGTTTAAAAGCATAATTAAAAACATGGCTCAAATCTGATAGCCAGATTTCTTCAGCTGCGGCCCAGTGTACACACCAAAGGCCTGCTTGAAGGAAGGTGTCTTTGCCTGCTGGCAGAGGTTCAGCACAGAGGGAGCCAAGCTCAGCACAGAATTTCACAGCCTTGGGGCAGCCACCGAGAAGGCCCAGGAGAGCCAGCTAATCTCTCTGAAGCAGTTGCGGGATGTTTGCTTGGTCTTGCAGAATCTCCTTCCTTCAGGGTCTGTCTGACTGCATCAGTCCATGCATACTTCCTGAGAATAAGCTAGAAAAGACAATTAGCCCTGAAAGATAGTAACAAGGAGAAACTCTAGTCGACCAACCACACCCTTCTCTAATAAGGAACTGCTCTTCTGACTGGCAGACAAAGGCGACTTCCTCCTTCTGTAAGTGCAGCATCAGCGAGTGGCAAACTTCTTCTGTCTTGAGGCTTGGAGCCTCGAGCATTCAACACAAGGAGGTATAAAATGCACGTTTCCTGCCTTGGAAATGCACAAGGCAGTTGAAAGCAGTGAACGAAGCCTGGTGAGATGGAGAGCACCGCGCGAAGTCCCCGTGTACAGTCCAGCAAGGCTGTCCTCTGATGGCTGAAGTTGAGGGGTGTGTTGCAGAGCAGTCAGGTGACTTAAGGAAGTGCCTCCACATGGTGCCGTGGAGGCTGGGACGAGACCTTTAGTGGGGCAGCCAAGGGTTCCAAAGTCCGTCCGTCCGTCTCTCTCAAGTCTGAAGTGGGTCTGAAGGAACCCTTGTCGGGAAGCGTTGCGCGTTGTGTGTGCTTCACCCTCCCCCTCCAGCTGCTGTCCTTCCTTGACCAAGGGACGTGACTTTGGAGTCCGTCCAGGGGTGGGAAGGTTTTGGGGGATAAGCAGGGGCCGAGCGAAGGCTTCCTACCATCCAGTCTCCCGTGCCTCTGTTTTTCTCATCGAAGGTCATCACTGGACTGGGACCTTCTCTTTCTGTGTTTGCTGCGAGATGTCTAGTCCCTCTTCAGAGACATGTTGGAATTCTTGCTTGCGGTAGAGAGGGCTGTTCCCAGGTCTCCTAAATCTTTCTTGGTGATGGACACATTGCTTTCTCCTTCCTACTTTTTGTAAGGGAAACGATTCCCCACCCTCCTCATTGTTCTGCATAAACTTGTTCTGCATTTGGGTTTGCCCCAGGACTTTGACTTCTGGAAAGTGTGACATCAAGATCTGCGGGGAAGGGGAGGAATTCAGAAGAACTGGTATATGTACACACTTTCCTTCTGCCGTCTAAGGTGCATTCAAACCCCCTTTTGCCCTTTCTCTGAGCACCAACTGTTGACAAAGAATTTTGCCCTTGTAAGAGGTCCAAAAATCTTTCCTATGCCATTGTTTGTGACAGCAAAAGCTTTGAGCTATGAATTACGCTGATTTATTTCATTTATTTGTTGGGGGTAGTTTTGGGCCTACCACGTTTTCCTCCAGCCTGACCCAGCCTGGGAATGGAGCTTCCAAAATCTTTCCAGAAATGGAATTTGGCCCTTGAGGGACCACGGTTCTGCCCCCCTCAGCTGAGAGGGTGAAGTGACCCAACACAACACGGGTCGCAGGTTAGCGGAGGAAACCAGAAATGGTCTGCGGGATGATTGCACAGCCTCAGCTGCATCTCGCACAAACGACAAACTGCTCCAAAGGGAGCAGAATAGGAACTGCAGGTAAACCTTCTCCTTCGCACACTGTGTAACACGTTTATGGTTTCCACAATGGCACAGGACCCAGGGGGAACCTTCCGTAGCTGAGGGACCAGTGATGGGAACCCATCCGCCCCATTCCAGTGCCAGGTGTGCCTTGCACCACAGAGCTTCTTGGTACAACCCACTGTGGCGGAGAAGTACAGCTCCACTCGCCACCAAACGACCCGGCTTCCCAGTGGCCACCACCCGCTGTGTCCTTGGTGCAGCCTTCTTGGCCTTCCTCCGTTTCCCTTCTTGCTTCTCCTTTGCTGGAGACCCGGCCTGGTTTTCCGCTCTCTGCGCTGTGTTGCAAGCACATTCTGATTGTGGAAACAGCGTCGTACAGGAAATCTGCAGAAGCTTTAAGTAAGCTTGGCAAATGCGAACAGAATTGCATAACGGGATTCCAGGCCAAGCCTTGATATCCTGGCATGGCTCTTTTATTTCTTCCTCACATGCCAGTTTTTCTAGCCAACTCAGAAGGCCTCCCTGGAATAGGTCGTCTCGTATGCCGGTGCTGTGAATAGGATTTCGCATGAAGAACTCGGGGAGCGGATATTAGCATCCTGTTTGTCCAGAGTCCAAGCAGAAGCGTGTCCGCCTTCCCCAGCCTCGCTCTGCAACTTACCGCGCGGGTTCCAAGCGTGTCTTCAACTTACCCCCTGTGAGGTGCAGCTGATACTTTTATCTCTCTGTTGCAGGTTGGGTTAAACCACAGTTCTTATTGTGCAGTGGCAAACTGCCCGGAGAGCCGCAGCCGCGGGGCAGTGCAGAAGTGATAATGGTTCGAACTGGGCAGGGGCATGTACTTGGGCACCGCGCAGGGGTGCCTCCCGGTGTTTTGGGGGCCGCTGGGCGAGAAGCTCTCCGTGGCCTGCCCCTCCCTCTGAGTTCACCTGGTCTCCGCGGCGGCCACCTGCTGCCCAGCTTCTCGCCACCACTTGCCTGCCTCCTGACGTCAGCCCGGTGCCGAGGGGACCGGGAGGAGGGATCCGTGAGGAGGCAGCAAGGGGAGGAATGAGCGGGGCGCCTCCATTTTGAGAGCGAGGTGGCCGCCCTGCCACACAGCCACAGCGCTGCAATTGAGGGGCAGGGGGTGGCGAGATGGGCAGAACCGTGGACTGAAGACAGACTGGGGCAGCGCTTCGTGTGGGGTGGGAAGTGGCGGGGATGGAGAGAGCGATTGTCTGTGTGGGGTGGGCGAGGCGCCTCGTGCCGCAGCAGGGGAGGAGGGTCATGCAAAGTGCCCATGTGAGCGTTGGGACAGGCAGTCATCACACAGGTGGTGTCAGCATGGGTGGAGGCGGGCACCTTTGCTCTTCGACTCCTAAACCCTTTCCCTGATGAGGAAGGCGGTCGAGTGTCGCCTCGTAGCATCTCCCCGTCTCCACCCGCACTGCTGGGAAACACTGGCTTCAGGCCCGCATCCTGACCCTTCTTCGGCCACACCAGTGAGGAGAGGCGAAAACTGCCAGTTTTCGCCATTTCCATCTGTATCAGAAGCAGGCAGTTTATTGCTTGTCTGAGTTGCTTGTCCAGGATCGCACGAAAATACTTTGCATTCCTCCAGGGATAGCTGAACGTCGTTGCTGAGAAAATTCACACACGCACCCCCACTCGTACTGAAAGGAGAGCAGCTCAAGCCAGAGGGACCCAGAATTTTAAGGGCGCCCACATCTTTTGCTAGAAGCTCGGTGCCGCAAGTCGTGGCTCCGCTGAGTCCTTGTTGGCCGCCTCCTGTCTTGCGGCCCTGGACGTGTGAGAAGGGCTGCCTTCAAGGGCTGCAGAACGAAAGACGATCCGTCCAGCCTGGTACCGTCAGCACAGGCCAGTCTGCACTGACTGCAAGCTGTTCTGGGAGACGTTTTGGCTGAGGAGTGGCATGAAAAACCTGGAACCTATAGAACATAAGGCAAGCCGTGCAGGATCAGACCCAAGGCCTGTCTTGTCCAGGGCTCCATACACACAGTGGCAACCCAGCTGCCCACAGGATCCCTCCGGCAGGATGGGGGCAAGACCTCCGCCTGCCCAGCTGCTCAGCAACTGGTGTGTGCAGGCAGGCCACCCCTGCTGAACGAGGTAGCCGACGGCCAGCCAGTCTAGTAGCCACGGATAGCCTCCTCCCTCATGAATCTGTCCAGTCCCCCTTTAAAGCCTTCCAAATTAGTGGCCATCCCCACTTCCCGTGGCAGCAGGTTCTGTAGCTTGACTCTCCTCCGATCGGCCCTAAACCTCCCACCAGTCAGCTTCGTGGGATGACCCCGGTATTGAGTGGCATGGCAGAGGGCGAAAAATAGCTCCCTCTCTTCTTTCACCACCCCATGCCTTGCAGTCAGTTCCTGGGTCACGAACGGGTTCCATTCCTGAGAAACGGAAATCTGTCTTTAAGCCGAATCTGTATGTAGATCAGATCAAGGGTAGTGAGTCCTGCGTATTTGCAGCAAGGAAATGCCAGAAAGATTTCCCTTCCCGGATGGGCAGAGCAGGAAGGCTGCTTTGAAGGCTCCTCTCCCCTTTCACTTCCCCCCTCCCTCTCCCTCATCCACTTCCTCTCCCTCTCTATGGTGGTGACAATTTTCCACATTAATTTTAAAAAATTGATAGGCTTTATGGCCATTCATTCATAAGTACAGGTTGTTCATAACTCAGAAGTTCATACCTTTTTCAGGTGGGACAGCCAGAACTGAACCGTATTTCCAGTGCAGTCTCACCAAACATAGAAACAGCGCGAGTCAGAAGGGGCCTCCTGGGCCATCTAGTCTGACACCAGGTTCCAGCCAGCTCCACTCATGGCGTGCCCACCATGTGCATGTCTAGCCTATCTGAACACCCTCACCAATGGGGCCTCAACCACTTCCCATGGAAGCCCATTCCATGCTCTTCGGGTCCTTACCATCAGGAAGTACATCCTGGCATCCCAATTGAACCTTGGTTCCTTGAGCTTTGCTCCGCTGGAGCACTGAGGTTTTGTATGAGGGAAGAAGGATTTTGGCAGTTCTGCTTTCTATCCCGTTCCTATCAGTATTGCCTCCTGCATCTAGCAGCAGCCCCTCAAAATCTCCAGCGAGAGATTCCCCTACATCTGTTACCAAAGAAGCCAGGGGCAGAGCATTGTGCTTTCTGCATGCATAACACACATGCCCTTGCATTGCTACAGTCCCTTTTGTGTGCAATTAGAGCCCTATTTGTTCCATGTGTCCCCCGCTGGACAAAAGAGCTCAGCCTTCGTTTTACAACAAGGTCAGGTTTCTAGCCCTTATGGCTAAACAGATTAACATGAAGGGGTGGGAGCAGCACTTGATGTAATCTCAAAACAGAAGGGCAGGGTGGAGAGGAGATCTCAGCACTCTGCGTAACTCTTTGTTCTTCCCCGGTGCCCAGCAAGCGCACAATGAATTATACAAAATGAGAACAGTAGCCTCATTTGCATAATGTATGTGGGAAAATGTGGGATTTCTTGGCAAAGCAGCCAGGACTTTCTGTGTGACGCTTGACGCTCGCAGGCTGTACCCCACCATGTTCTCCTTACTGGCAGGATGTGGGGAAAGAGCAAGCCTCTACACTGGTCATATGCTGGGCGCTGGCGGTCTGTCTTGCATCACATCAAAAGCGTATCTGGAAACCCCAGCGACAAAGATGCCGTTCAGCGCATCTTGATTAGCCATGCTGTTTTTAAGCACGATTTCAGGAAGGGCACCGCTGAAAAGAAGGAAAGGGCTCCTGGGGGATTTTTCCCGTCGTGCATCCCATTCCCACAGGCCCCCTGTTGCAAGACGGTGCCCGCCGTTTCTCGCTGAGATCGGGGTAGCCGCACCGGGAGAGTCAGTCGGAGGCCTCCGGATGCAGCTGTCCCCATCCTGGTGCCGTCCTGAAGTTTTGGGCTTCAGTTCCTAGGATTCTTAACTGGTGGACAGGCCGGCTGTGCCTGATGGGAGCTGATAGGCCAGGCATCTGGAGGGCACCAGGTTGGGGAAGGCTGTGCTGGACAGGGCTGAGCACGAGGGGACATGTAGGGCTGGAGAAGCTCTTTCAGTCTGAAGGCCAAAGTGCATTTTGGAGAAATTCTTGGGGCCTCCTTTTTCTCCCAGTGACAGCATATTTGAGCTTAAATTTCTTCCAGACCCGCACTACAGCTCAGGAGAGGCGTGCCGGCCTTTTAGAATTCCTGGGGCGATGGGAGGGATTTCACAAAAGCCCCCGGACGATTGCTGAAAAGGGAGAATTGGACCCAGGTTCTGCATTTGCACACATTGGTGTCCAGGGCCTCCACTGCAGCATTGGGCGAGTCAGGCTGGTGGGCCCTTTTTCGGCCGAGGTGCCCTGGTTGTGGAACCTGCTCCCAGACAGGTGCTTCTGGCACTGACACGACACACCTTTCCGGGCCAGGCGAAACCCTTCTTTATTTTCACAGCGTTTTAATTGGTAAATTTTTATATTTTTACTTCATATGACACTGGGGCGATTTCTTTTGCTAACCCTGCTTTGTCTTCATTAATCTTATAATTATTTCTGTTAGATCATTTATCTGTTTTTTCCATTTTAATGTGATTTTGCTGGTTTTATCTGTGAATGTTTAATTGTGTATAATAATGCTTATTACGTTCTTAGAGTTTAATGCATTGCAAACTGTCCGGAGAGTCATCAGCTAAAAAGGAGCAGTATAGACATGGTTTAAATCAATAAACGGGCGTCTTGTGAGTGAGCCTGCATTCCCGAGCTTGGATTTGTTTCATTCTCATGCCACTGTTTCAGATTTGCACTTAAAAATTTTAGCCACACACCTCAAGGTGCTTCGTTCGAAATGGCCTAAGACGAGACCGAGAGGATGATGGCATTAAAAGGGCTAAAATCTGAGGGGGACCGTGACTTCAGAAGCTCCCGACCCTTGCTGGCGCCCAATTCTGGCATTTTATTTGCAAGCTGTCGCTCTAACATGCTGCAAACCTGAGGCAGCGTTTCGGGTTTGGTGTTTTTCGTTTTGTTTCTTAAAAGCCTTTCTTTGGCAGCTGCGTGGACCAGATGCCACGCCCCGGACACACGTCCTGCTCCTGGGCAGTTTGCTCCAACAGCAGATCCAGAGGTTGTGCCAGGCTGGCCGAGTGCCAGGCTGGGCCCTTGATGGGCACACAGCCGAGGGGGCTGCGTGGGTGGCACAGTCTGTGCTGGCTTGTGGCAGGGAAGGGAGCCAGACCGCTGTCGGGGTCTTGATGGATGCGGCCTCTTGTTGAGCATGCTTACTCTCTGTTTCCTGTCTGCACCCCGAGTGTTTATGTGCAGGGAATTATGAGGGCTAGAAGCTTGCTTGCTGTGTGCGTATTCTTGCTCCTTAACCAAATGGGCTCCCAGAGCAGTTTACCAAGATAAGCAGCATGGCAAGCCAAAGGGAAGATGTAGCACACAAGGAATACTGGATAGGGAAGGTGGGGAAGGAGGTACGGGAGGGGGTGCTACACGGAGGTGGGCAGAGTCTCCCCTGCAGAGGAAGGCAGGACACTCTCCAACGGAGCAAGGTGCAACCTGGAGGCGAGGAAGTATTTCCTGGCAGTCAGGACCCCGAGGGCGTGGAATGGGCTTCCACGGGAGGAGGTTGAGGCCCCATCGGTGCGGGTGTTCAAGGACAGGCTGGACGTCCACATGGTGGGCATGTTGTGAGCGGAGCCGGCTGGAGCCGGGGGTCAGACTAGATGGCCCAGGAGGCCCCTTCTGACTCGCTCTGTTTCTATGATTTATATAATGGGAGGTGGCTTTTGCAGCCAATATGAGAAGGCAGGCTGCTGAGCATTTCCTTCACAATGGGAGGAAGAGGCAGGCTGTGAGAGCAGCGATAAGACTCTGTGTCGGATAACGCCTTTTGCACGCCGAAGCCCCTTCCAGGTTCAGGTGCAAGCAACACGGTACAGGCTTGAAATCTAGCCCACCTTGCCCAGTAAAGAAACGGGGAGAACACCCCCCCCCCGTCCTCTTCGCCTAGGATCCTGCTTCAGCCGCCTCCGCGGGGCCCGGTAGTGCAAGAACTCCTTGGTCATCCATCCCCATGCCAGGCTGTGCCAGGGACGGCCCTCCCGAGTTATCCATCCGCTCCACAACTGCTTTGCCCCCAAGCTGGGGAGCTGGGCCATCGCTTCACCCCGCTCAGTCAGAAGGGTTCAGAAGGGATCCAGGTATTGCAGAAGGGGAGGGGGCAGGAAAACCTAGAACGTAGCACCCCCCCCCCCGGCACTGCAGTGACTGGGTCCCCATGCTGTATGTGGGCCTTGTGGTGCTGGTTTCTGCTCCCCACTTCAAATGACGCATCCGGGGTCTGGAAGAGCAACGGGGAGGCTATGAAGGATAGTGGAGAGTTGAGGGGTGACAGAGCCAGTGGGCAGGAGAGGTGGGGAGGCTGCAGGAAGTCCTACCTGGCAGGGGTGTTAGGGAGGGTTGGTGCTTGCACATCCGAGTGAATGAGGGCCGTCAGTGTGTGAGAAGGAGGGAGAAGGTAGGAGGAAGGATTTGGCGGTGACTTTGGATGGATCCAGAAAATGCAAGCGAGATTTTTCATGTGCTTCCGATGAAAAGGAGAAGAGGAGGGTGTATACAGGTGTGTCAGGTGCTTGTGTGTGAGAGATGTGAAGAGGAATGAAGGGCGGGGGTGAGAGACGGGGGAAGAAGGGACAGGAGAGGGCAATGAGTTGACTCGCGGAAGGTGATGACAGAAAACATCCTTGCTTCTGTAAAATCGGCTTTGATAAGAGCGGCAAACTGAGGTTGAAAAGGTGGTTTAGCATTTGGTTTCAGACTCACTCCTCTGCCTTGAACGCCACCCTTTGTGACTTGCCACACCCGTCACGGCAGCCATTTTGTGGCAGCCCCCGGGAGAGATTCTCAGATGCTGCATGGGCCCCAAATATTTGCCTACCCCTGCAGTTTCGTGCACCTGCCACCTTGACTCCCATTGGGTTGCATCCGCTGAAAAGTATTGTCTGCAGCTGCATGAGCCTCATTTGGGGATGGCTCTTCCCTTCTGCAGGCCATTCCTCGTTTTATCAGTATGTTTGCAAGCAGTGTGTGTGTGTGTTGGTGTGTGTGCAAACACACAGCCTGTGCACCTGCCTGGGTTCTTGTAAGCTGCTGTACTCAGAACTAGCACCTGCTTTGGAGTTTCCCCACCTGAGCATTGGCTGCTGTGATTTGGACTAGCAGGAATAGGTACGTTTCCTTTTTTATACGAAGAAGAAATGAATCTCAGAAGACGACTGCACAGGAATAGAATCGTTACGATTTGAGCAAGATAGAGCCCGGGACGTTACCCAGCATTCCTTGTTCCAAAGCATCACAAAACAGGTTGCCCCTTTGCTTCTGTGCTGTGAGAGCCCTGGCTGCCGTTAAAATAAAATAAATTTTGGGCAGATCTCAGTGGCCAAGCCAGAAATAGCGGTTGCCAGATGTTTGCCACTTCTTCGCACACTTGTTCTTCCCACTGAGAATCTACTCGGGGGGACGAACCGGAAGAGCTGCATGGCGCTCTGGTAGACTTCGCATGGGTGGCCCTTTGTCTGAGGGCATCTTTAGAGCGACCCGGCTGGTGTATCTGATGCTGGGCAGGAAAGGCAGGAGGGGAGTGTGTGGGTTTTACTGTCTCTGGGTGGAGGCCAAATTTGCAGCAGTCAAACCACTCCCAACTTCCTTCCTGCCAGGCTGCTTCCTACCCACTTCCACAGCTGCAAAGGTGGAAGGAAGATGGGCTGCACAGCACGCCTGCTGGATCGTGCCGATGAAGATGGAAGACCTCTAACTCATTGCAAAGGCAGCCAAAGCTGCACCACCTTTGCACAGCAGGGTGGTGTCCCCGGTTCCAGGAGGACCCCACAGTTTGCAGAAGTGGAAGAAAAAAAATTAGTCTGAAATGCGGGACACGCGCACAGAGTTCATTGATAAGTCAGTGCCTCAAGATGGAATGGGGTATCTGATCAAGAAGGAAAGAGGAAGAGATACGTCGGGATGAAAAGGGTAGAGAGCACTATCTCTTTGGTTGGCTAAGTCGTTTTCAGATTCACAGTGAGGCTGTTTTCAAATAGGACCTGGAGAAAATGAAAGATTTTCATGTTGCCAGGAGAAGGCACAGGTGTATCCACCCCAACCCCCCTGAGAAAAAACCTCAAATGAAGAGAGCGAGAGGAAACCCAAAATAGAGCAGGGAATCTGAATGACTAGAAGCTCAGGCAGAAGCATCCATAGCGAAACATTACATTGCAGAGCCCTAAAGTAAAAAACAGCACTCCATAGTCCAAAAAATCAGCCCCTTTAGAGATGGTCAGACTCACCTTTTCCCATCTGTATGTAGTCGCTCCTCTTATAACCACGCTCCTCTTATAAGACACGTGTTGCTGTGTTTGACTAGACGTTACTGGAAGGAGAAAGAGGGTAGCAGGGTTACTGCTTTAGGGTCTTGTGGCGTATCTTTTCTGATTATTTTTATTACATTGATATCCGACCTTTTTTCCTCTTGCAAGGAATCCAGGGCAGCTTAAGTCGTCTTCCTCCTCTCCTTGTTGTCCTCACAACGACCCTTGGAAGCAGGCTGTTTCAGCTCAGGTTGGCTTCTGGTGAGCAGGGTTCAGCCTCTGCAGACGGTTGCGTTGCCCCCACCCAGCCAAGGGGTTTCACGAATAAGCTCAGATATCTTTGGTCACATTCAGATCCTGATGTACAGCCAGGTGCTCCCTTCCCTCCAACGGTGTGGTTTTCCATGAGAAGTTTTGCTTTTTAAATGTGCTTACTACAGACATGTGTTGTATTTAAAGTGCTAACTTGCATCAACCTTCAGAAATACTCTCAGGGAAATTAAACAACAGGAGACCTGCGATCGGCGTGCGCAAACCCTTCCGTGGGAGACGTGGGCCTGAATGCCCCTAACAGGGATTGCCTCTTCTTGCCACAGGTGCCGCTCCATAAGCCGGAAGAGCCCTAGGAAGGGCGGCTCTGAGCAGGACACGTGGCCAACCCGTGGCCAGAAAAGACTGCCTCAGCGTGCCAGGACGGCAGAAGAGAGCTGCCCATGCCGACGGTACATGAAGTGGAGAAGCAGGTGAGCTGCCTTACTGAGGCACCTCGGTGCCCCCTGCCTGTCAGCCTCAGGGGTCCAGCTCCATTTCGGAGAAGCTCTCGGCCACCTTTTCAGTGATGCACGAGGGTGGAGCAAAAGCCGAAGGTGGCGTCAAAATGCCGGCCTGTTTTAGCTCAGAGCAGTTTCTGGAGGAACAAACCCTTCAGAGAGCATCTCAGCTTGTGAGAATGGGTGGGGAACCTAGAATAGACCAAAAAGGTGGTCCATTGGATCGGAGGAGGAGCCAGCCAGGAGAAGGGGTGTGGCCATACCTGGGGAGATCCGGGGACAGATTTGGCCCCTAACCCTGGGAGTCAACCATCCTATTTTACAGTAGGGTCGGGATTAGGGCTGATTTTAATATTGGGCTGGGGAGACTCTGCTTGCACCTTCAGAGAGAGCTTAATCTTTCCTGAACTGTCCGCCCTGCCTAGCTGGAGCATATTGACCTGACTCCTGGTCAGGTGAAGTCACCTGCACGCGTCTTCCGAGAGGTCCCACCTTTGTATTCGGTCGGGCAAATCAGCACAGCCAGGTCCTTTGCCTCTGTGATCGGTGATTGGCTCAGGTAGTTTCTGACAAAGAAAAGCCGTCATGGAAGGAAAAGGCTGCTGTTGCAAGATCATCAGCTGAGCAGAGGGGCATGAAACAGAGAAACAGAGCGAGTCAGAAGGGGCCTCCCGGGCTATCTAGTCTGACCTCCGGCACCAGCCGGCTCCGCTCACGACATGCCCACCAGGTGCATGTCCAGCCTGTCTTTGAACACCCTCACCCATGGGGCCTCAATGACCTCCCGTGAGCGGGCCGTGTTCTTCTGAAGATGTTTGCCTCTCCAAATCAACCATTCGTCAAGTTTGCTGGCCTTTGCAGGTTCATTTTAACCCTGTTATACTCTGCCCCATCGCCATACATTCCTGCCAAATCAGTCTGACGGTCCAGCTGAGGACCACTGCACCTTCTCTGACGGGCAAGTGCTCACCTGAGTTTCAGGCTGGTGACGTCAGTCAGAGTCACCCAAAGACTGGGCCTGAAACCTTTTGCGTGCAGAGCGTGCACACGGCCACGCAGCTGGTGCGTCTCTCAGTGTCCCTCAATTTCTTATTTATGGGTTGAATGAATGAATTCTGTACGTAACATTTCCCGGAGTGTTGGTCCAGTTGCCAGCAGCCTCCAGACAACTCTGGAACGCTGTGAGTTGCAGGACTTGGTTCTGTCCGGACCAGGTACAGGATTCTGCTCTAAATATGCTTAGCGTTGTAGGCTTTTTTTTCTTTTTGGAATAAGATCGTGCCTGAGGCATGCTTAGGATTGGCTCCCGGGGAGCATCCCTGGGGAGGAAAGCTCCATAAGCAAAGCCCCACACCTGAGAAGGTGAAGTGCGCTTGGCCGTTGGGGGCATCTGCTGCAGTCTCAGCCTCTGTAGACCTGCTGGTTGTGTGGACAGACCTCCCCAACATGCGCGCATGGGTCTTCATCAGAGGGTCAGCCGTGACGGTGGGGAGGCACCCTCTGCGAACACGGACTGCCGGTTTCCCTGGCCCTCCGACCTTTGGTCGGAGAGGCTCTGGGATCGCACGCAAGGGGATCACATGCAAGCCACGCTCAGTAATTGGATGCGATTTTACCATTTCAGCGATGATTCTTCCTTGTACTTTTGGAATAGCTCCAGGGCGGGTCTGCGCTGTGATCATGCGGAGCCTCCCAAGACCTAGCCTAGTTTTGCTCTGCCCGCAGGAGCAAATGTTCTCAAAGCTATGCCAGAGCTCCAGTGTTCCTGGAAGGGTTTACTTATACTAGGGGTGGGTTGCCCCAACCTGGGGACAAGGTCTGGTCCCACACCCCCTTTCCCCAGCCCTCCAGTCATGGAAAGATTCCCCGGCTTTGCGGTAGCTGCTCCTCCACTCTTAAGAGTCTGGAGTGCCTCTCTGAGGGCAGTTGGGGTCTCACACGACAGGCGCCTGGCATTTTTCGTACTTTGGTCCTCACCCGTCATGGCAGTGCAGCCCCGAGAGCTGCTCTGAAGTCCTGCTTCACCTCTGGAGTGAAAGAGGTCCTCATCCCTGACTCGTACCTCTGGGCTGAGTGGCCCTGAGATGTTGTAAACCATCTCGCGATGTTAGTAATGGGACGGTCTATAAAAGCTATGGATGGGTGGGTGTGTGGATGTTTGGATGGATAGATGGGTGGGTGGGTGGATGCTTGGATGGGTGCTGGATGCTTGAGGCCCCACCGGTGAGGGTGTTCAAAGACAGGCTGGACATGCACGTGGTGGGCATGTCGTGAGTGGAGCTGGCTGGAGCCGGGGGTCAGACTAGATGGCCCAGGAGGCCCCTTCTGACTGGCTGTTTCTATGTTTCTATGCTTGGGTGGATGGATGCCTTGCTGACCCTCTCTGCTCTGTGCCGTCCTTTGCAGTACCCAGAGCCGGAGTACCCAGAGAGACCCCTTCCGATGTCTCGGCATGAGACGTCCCCGGCAGCACTGCGACGGGCCAGCAACCACCGACGGACCAACCCCTGCTGCTTCTGCTGGTGCTGCTGCTGCAGCTGCTCGTGGTACGTGGCCCAGGCGGAGGCGGGGGGGGGGGCGCATCCATCGGCCCCCAAGCATCCTCAGCCGCGCGGGGCCAGCCGATCCGGACCTGGAGGGGTGCTTTGCAGAGCTGCGGAGAGCACGTGGCTGGCATCCTAGCCCTGGTGGCACGCTGGCTGAGGACGATGGCCACAGTGGCCCACCACATCTGGGTTGGTCATGACCAGAGAGGCTGTAGCAATCTTGCTTCGAGAAAATGGGGAAGTTCTCTGGAGAACGCTTGCCAGTTAAAACGACGGCTTTGTTTTACCATAAATATTTTCAGAAACAAAGCGCTGATGGTTATGTAGACCGGCCCCAAGCCCTGAAATTGGCAGCCTGTTCTCCATGGTAACGACAGAGAAGGAAAAAGAGGTAGGGCGTTACATTCACAAGATACGAAGCAGAGAAGATGCAGGGAGACGGAGGACCCAGACTGGGGATTTAAGTGCAGCAGGATATCCTTTGAGTTTGGGTGGAGCACTGGAGGAGCAGAAGGAATTTCAAGGGATGACCAGAGAAAGAGGAGAAAACCAAGCCCCAGTGGGTGTATTTCAACTTAGAAAGGGGACCGGGAAGGGCCCCACTTCCTCCTTGGCCCCTCCATCAGGCCTGGACTCAAGCTTTGGCCCTGCCTTTGAAGGCACCAAGAACGGATGTTCTGATGGAGCTCCGTAGAATCCACCCTCTTCAGTTCAAAGACTTCCTCTCATGCTCAGCCCTGTCTGGAAAAGCGAGCCGAGCCGAGACGAAGTCTGTGGACACTTGCAGAAGTCCAGCTGTGTAACCAGCCGTCTTGAGGCCGTCGGTATAAATGGGGTATAAACGTTTAAAATAAATAGGCAAACCATCCTGCACAAAGGTCACGTGAGGCTTGACCCCTGACGAGCGCCACGCACAACCTGGGTGTGCTCACCAGGACCTTGGCCTTCTTCTTCCTTTTCCTCTTGGTTGAAAAAGGAAAATAGGAAACTCCTTTGCAGTCACCACCGCCTCCTTCCCCACCCACCCAAAGAAGGTTCAAAAAGATCCCCTCCGACAGGCGGCCCGTGAAAAACAGCGGGTGGGGATTGATTTGGCACATTGCTAGCTGGGCAAGCTTTGCTCCTGGGAGTTTCTGGCTTACAGGTTGGAATAAGTAGGAAGTGCTTATTCAGTGGACTTTTAAATCCTTGCTTTTTATTTGCATATTTATCTCATTTATATGCCACCCTGTTGCCAAGGGGGCTCTCTGGGAGGCAAGTTTTCTTTACAGCAAACTGCCTAAGGATAGTCGCCCTCAAAAGATTTTTTTTCTGTTTAAACATATAATAATTAGAATGCAAATGAAGTGGCAGTTCAGTTATTATTATCGAGAACAGAGGTGAGAAATTCTTCTCCTGGTCAGGCTAACGTGTCATGTTTGCCATGCCTCGTAAATTCCCAGTGCATGTGATGGTGCCTTCAGATATATTTCTGCCCCTATTCGTGCCTTCAGGCGTGTGAAGATCGTGGGGTTCTGCATGGAGAGGACCCCAGACATCTCCAGTTAGCACAGCTAGGAAGGACCTTCTGCAAGGCCTCTACCACTTCGGGAAGAGCCATGCTGGACTGGATGGAAGGACTTTTGAGCCAAGCCAGGAGAAGTGTGTGTGTTCAGAGAAGATGCGGCACTGGCTGTCTGTTTCCCAAGTCCTCTGGCAGCGTCGTGCCTGAGACCAAACAAAATTCCAGCTTAGATAGTTCAGGGTGTCAGACATTGACCTGGGGCTCAAAGCCAGCCTGCCAGGGTCCCCAAGTGTTCCTCCAGCCATGGATCGTGGGGTGCTTTCCCCGCTTTTGCACACCACACACCCCCCCCCCCATTTTAAAAGGGTGGAATACCTCTGCAAAGGCTTTGCTGGTGTTTGAGCGCTGCCCCCTTGTCTTCGGGCCGACCCATTGCAGGCCCCGAGAGCTGCAGCAGCGATCAGCTTACCTTTCTAGTGCAGAAAGGCCCGGGAACAGATGGCCCTTGCTCCAGTCCAGCCAGTACAATTCTTCTGCCGCAGGCCTATTTGGGAGCCTTCCCTGTTCCTTTGCTGCTGTCGTGTTTGGGGTAGGCTGTGTGCTTAAAGCTCTATTTGTAGCCGGAGGCTAATTGGGAAAGTATTTAATGAAGCAAATGTAAACACATCTTGAGCAGATGGGTGTCGTGTGCTTGCGCCTCACAAAGTGTGGAGGCCCTCGGAAGCGCTCTGCCGTTTTGTTTGGGTTTGGGGTATTCTGCCTTGGCAAACGTCCCTACAGCCTGTTCTGGCGAGTGCTGCTGTTTCCTATCTCAGTCGGCAACTAATACCAGCTGGTATTTAAGGGTTGCAGCCAAAATTAGTCTAACTTAAGGCTCATTTCTTTAATCGGCTCTAAGTAGGACAGGGATGGGGCTGAGTAGACCCAGGACACAGTCCTGGGCACATTCAGACAGGCAGAAGTCCTGCAAGACCTATGGCTGGCTGGGGAATGCCAGGACCCGAAAGACCCTTTTCTGTTCAGACATGCGTAGGCTAGTGCCAATGCCGTCTCCAATCCGCCATGCCTCCGTCTTCCTCCTCTGTTCTCTCCTTTTCCTAAAGCAGAGCTGGTCCCCTTTGCAGGTCTGGCCCTCTCATGCCACAACAGCCGTGTTGACCGTGTTAACTAAGATGCTAGTCCCAGTGGACTCCAGGGAATTACTCCCTCCCACGTGCATGGGATTCCACCAGATCCGTTCAATCTTTCAGGGGCCTGCCTGGCCTGGCTTTTACCAGCCCTTTCTTAAGACTGTTCCCTCCACCCCCTGCTGCAGAGTTGTGGAATTGCCCAACTCACTGGGTCAAATTCTTGCCCACAGATAGCAGCTGCAGGGGTCCAGCTGGAATTTTTCAGTACAGTTTTAAGAAATCTTTCCAGGTCTCCTTGGCCATCTTTATCTGGGTTTGCAGAATTGCTGTTGTGCCTTCTTTCCATGTTCTCTGTCTTACTGGACTGTGCACATGTTATACGGTGCCATGGTTAAAGCGAGTCTTGGGGCACTGGGGTCAGTGACAAAGGCCTCCTTGGCAGGTGGAAGGTCCGGGATCCCGTCTCCAGGTAGGCCTGGAAAAATCCCTCCAACCTGAAAGGTAGGAGAGCCGTGGCAGCTGGTCAGTGTGGACAGTTTTGGACTAGATGGACCCACAGCCTGACCCAGATCGTGGCATCTTATTTGTGTTCCTGTTCTCAGGCTGCAAGCCTTTCCAAAATAGCTTCCGCTACCAAAACAGCAGTTTCTGCTGCAAAATGTTTTGCTCATGGGAGTATCCCTGTGGAGGGAGGCCAGTCTGTGGCTCGTGACCGTGGGCAAGCTCATGCCCCTGCATCGGATTCCAAAGCAGTTGCTTGCGGGCTCTTTTGGGACCAGCTGCAGCTTGGATGGTGCCTTCAAGGGGAAGCTAAATTACTGACCTGCCAGGGACTGTGTGATTTGGAGAAGGCCACTGCGGTTATCCTGTTTTAGATGCATCATCAAAGAAAAGCAGCCTTCTGGTCAGCAAAGTGCCTGTTTTATGCCTCTCTCTTTTTCCCGGGTTTGAGATGTTGGATGTCCTCCCTCAAAGCTGATTGGTGAGGAATGCAGGACAGCTCAACAGAGCCCTTTGTCCTCCTGCTTCACAGATGATGGAGGGCAGAAGATGGGGTGATGGCCCCCCAATTGGATGGCTTCAAAAGGGGATCTGAAGGATCCCTGCAGCAGACAGCTTATCCACGGCTACTGATCCTGATGGCAGTCCGCTGCCGCAGTTGTCAGAGGCAGTGTGCCTGGATACGGCAGTAGCTGGAGCACATGAGCTGTGGCTTGTAGGCAAGCAGTTTGGTACTGCATGCGCAAGATGCTGGACTAGACCCTTGGTTCGATCCAGCAAGGCCCTTCCTTCGTGTGTTGTCATGACGTGAATGCGTAGCACTGCCGTCTTTGATCCCTTTGGCCTGTTCCACTGGTCCTGCAAGCTCACTCTTTTCTGTTCCGCTTTTCTGATGCACCCAAATGCACAGCTGTCAAAAACCATTCCTTTTGACTTCTGCTGCCCCCTTCATGCAATAGCTTCTGACACCCAGTTGCGGCTGGCCTGGGGGGGGAGAACCAGCAAATTTTGGGCTTCTTGGGATGCAGCTCATGTGCATCCCTGAATGAGAGTTTCTGCTGTTCTTTGAATGGAAAAAGTGTACATTTGAGCATGCATTTTTAAAGCATCCAAGTGCTTCCTTTCCCCCACTAACTAAAGCACAAAAATATCTTTCTTCTTCTTCTTTTTTTGCAAAATGCACATTTTAAAATGCAGGTTTTTTTCCTAATGCACGTAGTTGGGTAAGGGCAAGCTCAGGAATGTGTGAGCTCTGCCCAGAAATTATACTGTGGGGTGAAAGTGGAGCAAGTTCTGTTCAAAAATAAAACCCAAATCAAAATGAAATTCTCATGTTTCCCCGTGAGGGAACGCTGACCTCTGCTGGTCACATCTGGTGCGGCTGCTGTGGAGCGAAGAAGAGGCGGCAAATACTCTCTCTGCTGCATTAGTTTTCAGCCCAGAACTGGCCTCCAAAGATGCTTTTTCACCTACTAAGAGAAAGATAGGAATCCCCACTTGGGTGAAGGAACAGGTTATTTTCAGTGGGAAAATGATCCGAGGCAAAAGGGCTGAGCTT
The DNA here is from genome assembly GCA_023646645.1 of Varanus salvator macromaculatus. Lineage (NCBI taxonomy): Eukaryota > Metazoa > Chordata > Lepidosauria > Squamata > Varanidae > Varanus > Varanus salvator. The sequence goes on along the minus strand of JAIXND010000771.1, from coordinate 5,171,434 downwards.
GTCCCAGTTTTTCCCAGACGATTTTGAGCTTGAAAAAAGAATCACGGAATTTGAAATAATTCACATGCAGTTTGTCAGGAATATTGGTGCCCAAATGGATAAGGAAAGCCGGCATTTTTATATAATTTAGGTTTGTTTTCTTGGTCTCCCCCATCTTCCTTTGTGAGGTCAGGAATTAAAATGTTTGGGGGTCCTTCCAGGGTGGTCCACAATTTTAAACGTGGGGGAATGAACCAAAGCAACCTTAGAAGGAGAAGAACAGTAGCAGGAACCTGCGCAGGGTGATTCTATGGGTGAGTGTCCGAAGGCATTTTGAAACGTTTTGAGTTAGAAAGATGTGTTGGAAAGGTGGCATATAAATTCATAAGTGGTTCGTGTTTATTTAACAGGTGGGACAGGAAAAATGCCCTTTTCACAAAAGTTCTAGACAGTCAAGTGATTCTGAGCCAACCATGGCAGTAAATCGCCACTAAATCTGCAGCTCAGAGTCATACCTTCTGTCAAGCTGGTTTACAGCTTCCTTCGTGAAGTCGCGCACATCACCTTCATCTGCTTCCTTTTCGTCCTTAGGAACGAAGACCGTGAGCGGGCATGGAGAGCATCACGGGACACCAAACTGGAGACCATTCCAAACTGTGAATCCTGGTGAGCTGGCCCCTTTCAGCCCTTAAGACCATGGCAGATTCAGTAGTTTCACCATCATCCTGTCCAGGAACTAGGGAAGGGCCTTTTTGGTGGTGGCCCCCTTCCTGTAGAATTCCCCCCTGGCTCAACAGGCCCTGAAGTTCTGCTCTTCATTGCTTTTTGGGAGCTACGCAAAGGATGTTGTCCACTGGCAAACATTTGGGAAATTTGCTTTTATTTAATATTCTGTTTTTTGTAGCTCCTACACTGTTTGCTGAATTGGCCCCAAGGGGCTTCTTCAGAGCCACGTGGGGGGAAATGCACCTCAGATAGATGTTACACACACGATCCAGTCAAAGGGATGGCAGTTCTTAGTTTCCTTCCTTTCAGTGCATCCGTCCATCTCTTCCATTGAAATCAATGACACTTAAAAGTACTTGACTTCTCCCTAAGTCAAGCAATTAACTTGGTACTGAATGAGAATTTAGCACTCCAATAACTTCTTTTTCCCCCATTATGCCCCACCCTCCACCTTCAAAACCATGTTTCTAGTCCTCAGCAGCTTGAAATGGGATGTCTGGTGAAGTCATGTGTGCCGGAAGCACCCTGTAACTTCTGGGGAAAGAATGGAGTGGAGTACAGTGTTCACTGCTGAGAAACGGCAACTTTTTGGCCCCACATGCCCCCCCCCACGTCTCCCCATGGAAGGAAGAAGACTCATGCGTAAACACTGCCCATTTCTCGAACCTGGAATGGTTTATACAGGCCGGGCCGTGTAGCCTTCCTTGATCTGGCCGGGAACCTGAACCGAAATGCCGCCATCCTCCAATGCGCACACACTCTTTCTGTGCGTCGCACAAAATTGTCTCCGTTGGTCAATGTCTCCCTGTACCGCACAGGTTGCTGTTGCTTGAAAGCTAAGCATGCCACTCTATCCCGTTGCTTTACTTCCATGGCGGGCGGGGGGGGGGGGGTGCAAAATCCTGTCTCCGTCCACTGGCTGTCCTCTGGGAGAAAGGTTTCTCTGGAGCAGGTGCGGGGAAGCGGGGACTGGGCCAGGCAGGGCCCAAGTGGGGGCATCCTCCCCCAGCTCGGGCCCTCCCCTCCCCACTCCTCCCAGAGAGAGTCTTTTTGGCGGAAGCACGCGAATCCGCTGATTGCCCGCTTGTGCCGAAGGGTGCATGGGGCAGCCGCCCTTCGTGCTCTGGAGGTCTCCGCTGAGGTGCCCGATCAGCTCCGCTGCCCTGTGCGGCACACGTGGGCACGACCCTCTTGGTGCTTCCTGGAGTCTTCGACAGCCGCACGAGAGGACTTTCCTGCCCAAATGGTCCCTGGGATGCCACGCAGGGGGCTGACGGGGGCGTGCAGGAGAGGCAGGAGAGCCGCGTGGCTGGCCCAGCTGCCCGCCCTGCTCTTCGTGCCTGCTCGGCGCTTCATCCCCCACCCCCAGCCATTATGGGGGTGTGCAGCCCTCCCCCTCTCCCTTTGCAACCCACCTCACAAACTCCAGGAATGTCCAAGTGATGTAAGGCTAGGGGAAAGCGGGGGCTGAATTCAGAAAAATACCTTGGGCAGAAAGATTCGGGGGGGAATAGGCAGCGAGACAAAAGCAGGCCAAACGCCAGCTCATCCTGGGGGATCAGAGGCAGCACAGATCTCGGGAGGGGCGGGCAGGATCTTTATTTCAACAAGCAGTGGGACAGAGGGTCTCCTGGAGGTGTGGGGCCACCCCCTGACTCTGCCTGGACACCCAGTCCCTCGTTCACTACCCAATTCTCCCACGCAGCATTTGCCCATTTCACAGGTAAAAAGTTGTCCGCCGCCATCCAGAGGTAATTGTCCTTGTGTAAGCTTGCCCTGGCGTCGTGTCCAGCCCGAGGCTTGCCCTGGAGATGCTGCCAGGCTGTCTTTTCAGAGCCCCGGACCCGGTGTTGGGGCAGACAGCCAAACAGTAATGGCTCTTCTCCCCTTCTTCTTCCTCGGGGCTCCTTCGGGATCGTTTTGCCTCCGCCGGGTCGGGGAGCGCCCTTTCCAGCACCAAACCAACTACTGAGGAAATCAAGGCCTGGTCCCAGTCGTTTGACAAGTTGATGAAAAACCCCGCCGGCCGAAACGTGTTCCGGGAGTTCTTACGGACTGAGTACAGCGAGGAGAACATGCTCTTCTGGCTGGCTTGCGAGGACCTCAAAAGCGAGTACAACAAGCACGCCATCAACGAGAAAGCGCGGATGATCTACGAGGACTACATCTCCATCCTGTCGCCCAAGGAGGTACCCCGCTCGTTCTCTGAGCCTCCTGCAGTCTCAGCTCCATGGTCGACCCAGTTCACTCCAGTACACGGGGGCTGCCCGGTCCCGCCGCGCCGGCCACCACCTTGCTCATTTCCCCCCTGTCCATGGAGGAGCTGTGCAGGTGCCCCCCCCCCAGCACCCCTCTCTGAGATGGTGGAAGTGCGTTGGGGATGATGGAGCCAGGAAGAAGCGGCAGCCTCTTTCCCAGGGCCGCCTGGAATCCCTGCTTTACCGCTGCCGTTGAGAGCAGTACAGAGGGGGTGCCCAGGCGGGGGCGGCTGTGCCTCCCCTCGCCCCCCTGGAGGGCAGGCTGCTGCTGCTGGGAACTTAGGCGGCCCTCACCTGGAGCTGGGCCCAGGCATGATGGAGGAGGGCCTCCGTTACGGACACGGCCAGCTCCAAGTTTGGGGCTGCTCTTGGGAGCAATTCCTGCAGTGGGTCCCCTCTGTGAGGGAGCTGGATTCCCCCTTGCCGCCGCGGCCATGCCCATTCATTGCCCTCTTCCCGCTGGGCCCGATCCGTGTGCCGCAGTGTGGGAGGCTTGTTGCCTTGCTCTTGTCATTACTTGTGCCCCTTGGAGAGGGCAGGTGAAAAAGCGGCAGCACAAGAGGGGGAGAAGCACAGCTTGAGGGCACAGCAGGTAGTGGGCCCTGTCCGCAACCCCAGGAAGACAACCCCTGGTGCCAGAGGAAGGCTTTCAGCTGGCGCTGAGTTTTTGCATAGTGGGGGGGTTGCTTCCTCTGTGGCCCCCCAGAGGCCGACCTTCTGCATCTTTGGGGTAGGAACAGGCCCCATCTGGGAAGGTCGCGCCGGCGTCCAGCACGGCTCCGATGGGCAGAGTCCCAGGCCCCGTACTCAAGTTCTGCAGGGTCAGTGCAATCCAAGACTGTGGCAAAGAGCTGGAAGATAACTGGGAGAGAGGCGGGTGGGAATCTGTAGGTGGCCTTCCAGATTTCCAGCTGAATTTCCGGGAGCAGCCGGAGGGTTCCCCTGGTAGAAGCCAGCAAGCTGCTAGAAAAGCCCCGGGGAAATGCTTCCGACGCCATGCTTGATAGCTGGTCCAGCGGTTCTTCTCCCGGAGCAGGACATGGCCCTCCAGATCACGCTCTGCCTGGCAGGGTGCCGAGGGTTCACTTCCAGAGGGCTGTGAGGGGCTGGTGGTGGGTGGGTGGGTGGGATGCCTGGTGGCTCTGGAACGTGAAGTGGGAATGGCTGAGGATGGGATCCAGCCTAGGACGCCTCAGGTGTGTGGGACTACAGCTCCCACCATTCCCAGCCAGCATGCCCAACACACCTGGAGAGCACCAGGCTGGGGGAGGCTGGGCTCCGTCTGTCTGGCAGGGGAGCCAGCATGGGCTGGTGGCGAGAGTGCTGCACTGGGGAGCAGGGAGATCCAGGATCGGGTCCCTGGGTGATGTTGGCCCAGTCACTCCCTCTCAGCCCAACCCACCTCGCAGGATTGTTGTGAGGGTCAGATGGAGCTCTGTATGCCACCTTGGCTTCCACCCAAGAGGAAAAGGGGCCGGGTATCCGTGCAATGGAATGATAATGAGAACAAAATTGCAGCCATGGGATCTTAGGGTTTCATCTTCTGCTTTAGAGCTGCCCTTGGTAACATCTGCTCCAAAGCCCAGCTTTTCTTCACCCTGTTGATCCTTTCATCTTTCTTCGAGCCGTCTTTGTTGCTGCTCTGCCTTCGCTCTTTTCCTAAGCTGTGTTTTTTCTTGTGTCCTCCCCCCCCCGCCCCCCGTTGCTCAGGTCAGCCTGGACTCCCGCGTGCGCGAAGGCATCAACCGCAAGATGCAGGAGCCGTCGACTCACACCTTCGACGATGCGCAGCTACAGATCTACACTCTCATGCACAGAGACTCCTACCCGCGTTTTCTGAACTCGGCCATATACAAAGCGCTGCTCCAGAGCCTCTCGCGGTCGTCCTCCGAGTCCTAAGCCTGGCTGCCGCCAGCGGAAGGGAAACAGCAAGGGAGCGGTCGATTGGCTTTCGTACTGCAGGGGTGTATAAATATACATAACCCACTTGGTCTTGCAGAACTGAGAGACCTAAAATGGCATTCCAGGTGCTCCAAATCCCATATTCTCTCTGGTTCGGACTTCAGCCCAGCTGTCCTGTCTCTGGGAAGTTCACTCCATGCAATCCCATCTTGTCTTCTTCCACCAGAAAAGTGGGCAGCCGCACCTGCATTCCCCTGAAGCTCGATACTCAGGCCTCTGGTTATACTACTGAATCCAGGTTGGCAAGCCAGCCTCTGGTTGACCACACCGACGAACTGGAGTATGGATGGGAGCAGCCACGTTTGGGGAAGGGGGGAGTGCCCCCTTGGGAGGAGGTGCCACAGACAACGTGGTGGAAGGAAAAGGCGAAACTCCATGTGTTCTGAATGTTGTTCTTTGAAATGTCATCTCCCCCGTGTTCAAGAAGTTGTCTCCGTGGTGGTCCTGTAGATGCAGAGAGATCTCAAGTGGTTCAGGTGGTAACTTTCATCGGGCCAGTCAGTTGGTAGTCTAGGATCCATGTCATGTAAATTTTTAGGACTTCAGTTCCCACAAGCACTGCTGGTAGGTCCAGCGGTCAAGAATGCTGGGAGTCGAAGTCTAATGCATTTGGATATCTATGTTCTACCTAGGATTAGGGTTAGAAGAATCTAAATTGCACTTAAGTATCTGGTATCTAGAAGATGCTTCTTCACTAGAGAAAGGTTCTGCAAAACCCAGAAGAGCTTTAGTTGCTTTTCCTCATGCTGGGGACACACACCCTTCTGGAAGGCTTCTCTCACCTCGGATGAGGCTGGTCTCAGAACCCTTCGAAGGGCAGGTAGGGTTGTGAAAGCTCCATTGAGAGCTGGGCTTCCCACTAGGCCTGTCGTAAGCCTTCCCCGGAACCATCTTCAAAGTAAGCCCAGCTGTCCCGGAAACCCGAGAGGCTTTGCGATGGGTGCAGAAGGCTTGTCCATGGAGGGGCCTTTGAGCTGACCTCATGCAATCGCTTGCACTAAGAAGACCAAGGAGGCTTTTAGCCTATGATGGTCAAGAAACTTCCCAAGCCAGCCAGATCTGAGCAGGAAGCTCTAGGGCTCAGAAGGGGTTTTGGAAAGAGGGCAGGGCTCTCTCTCCCATGGAAAATGTGAGTCCACCAACACTTTCAGGAGCTGAATTGAGGCCGTCTCTCTCCTTCAGCAGAATAAGAAAGTCATTGCCCCAAACCCACAGCAGCGGTTGTGTGATGGCCTTGGCTCTGTGTTAGCACACACTTGCCGCTGGGCACGCGCTTCCAGAGCCCTGGAAGCCAAGCCGTCCTACCTTGAGTTGCAAAAGGCCCTGGATCTCCTGCTGAAGGGCTGTCTGGACACACCCGATTTGGGCCACCCTGGGAAGCCGGCTGCTAGACGGGGAGGACCGGTGGTCCCACCCAGCTGAGTTTCTCTTGCGTTGGCTGCTCTAAGTGGAATGGAGAGCTCTGGCGAGGGCCAGGCATTGTCCAGCTTCACGTTGCCCCCATCGCGTCGTGGCTAATCTTCTCATAAGGAAGACCCACTTGGATGGGCTGTGACAGCGACCGGTCCATTACGCAGGCCTAGTTGCTCAAGGCGAAGTTCTCACCCGAACCATTGCAGGTCCCACCGATGTCCACCTGGGCTGCTTTCACTTTACGGACTCTCCCTTGCTCCAGAGATGCCGCTGGTTTTGTGTCACCTTCCATCAAAGGTGTGGCATCGCCACTTTCCCCCTCTCCTGTTTCATGATTTGAAATGCTTCTCTATTGTTTTGTTTTGGGTGCTGGAACTGTAGCAGATGCTAATAATAGGGGATAAGTTTCAGGTCTGTGTCCCTCTGTTTGGGGCAGGAGGAAGAGCTGGAGTCCCACTGCCTCCTAGCTCAAGAGATGAGCGCGTGTGTGTTTTGAAAGCAGTGTCCAGCATAACGCAATGTTCACACAAACACAGAGGACTGTTCTCATGCCGTCTCTGCCCTCACTAGTAGAAGCAACTCTGCACATGTTGGGGTGCTAATTCTACTGCCAAAACAAAAATCCTTCTCTAGTGTCTTTCAGCTAACCTTCACTCATTTCTGGTTGCAACATAGAAAATTTGGTTGGAGTCACATGAAAAGCAGTGGAGTTTGTTTTCCATACAATACTCAGATTAGAGAACGTGCATCCACATGGCAGTCTTCAGAAACACCTTTTTGTGACCGCTGGAACTCTCTTCCACCAGAAATAATAAATCGTATAGGAAAATGAGAATGGCAGGAGGTCTCCTAGAATGTTCATGGCAGTGCTTGGAATATGCAGTCTCTTTAATGCCGGAAATACATAATAAGAAATGGAAGAGCTTGCTAGTGTCCCCTCCTACCCTGCTGTATGTTTGTCGATTTGACAGTGTGCCATAGAATATGGGGGCTCGGGAGAACAGCGCTTTATACACACTCATGCACACACTAATAGCAGGTGTGTTCCACAAATGCCTCCTTAAGCAGCCAAGATGCCACCACAATCACAAGAGGGAAGGATCAACATTCTTGGAGAAACACTTACCTTGCAAAAGGACAAAGAAAAATGTTTCAGGAATAAGTTGGCCCAATGGGGACTGAGCTTGCTCAGTGACACATCGCTGATGTGCAAGAAGGTAGGGCTGCTGGGCTGGAACACTGCAGCATGGTAGTCCTCATTGTGGGTTCGCTGCAGGTTCCAGTTGTGCAATGCATTTGCTAAGCACCTTGTTATGTATTGCGTTGACCCTCACAACTCTCCTGTGAGGTAGGTCTCTGTCTCATAAGAGAAAATTGCTTCTACAGTTATGGCAAGACATGCTGGAGCAAATGACCTTTCGCACATGGGCCTTCCAGATTTGACTCATTGTGAAGTATTGCCATGAATCTTGTCCATTTTATGGCTTAGGGGTTTAGCTGGGCTGCGTGTCATGTGCACTGCATAGCAAAGCTAAGAGGGAAACATCAGGCAAGGCCAATTTGTAACTGCAGAGTATCTGCAGAGGAAAATAATCCATTGGTGATGGGTGTATCAGTTCTGGAGGAGAGAATCCACCCAGTTGGATGGTGGCCAGAAACTGCTTCAACCTAATTGATGCTATTATCAACTCAGGTTCACTCGGCACCGTCACACCGAAAGGCAATTCAGGTGACAAGTTTGGAGACATAGGGTGGCTTTTTGTCATCTTGGACTGAATATGGAGCTGGTGTTTGGTGTGCTCCACCAAGAAATCAAGCCACATTAATGTGCTGAGCCTCTACTGTTTTGAATTTTAAAAGAAAAGGCAGAATTCCAAATTATTTTCACCAGTTCATTTCTATGGCACCCAACTGTGGAAGCAGTCTGCTGATACAAGGGATTATTATCACGCCTTCCTAGTGGGAAAACAGTAGGGGTGCGTGTCAGACCAGGCCAAATGCTCCAGCTCCCAGCCGTGGAGAACCCAAACACACACCATTCTGCGTAGCTTGATCCTCGGCCCCATTTCTTGGTCACAGCAAAGCAAGATGGGGCTGAGTGCATGTGATGAGTGCTTCCTATGTGCCACACCTGGGAAAAGACTTGCAAATGCGTAAGGCTGCATTGTGTGACGAGTGCGTAGAAGTCGGCTAAAGACATCGTAAATGTTTCTCGGGGTGAGGCCTGAGCGTTGCACGACTTCTCGCCGAGCTTTTGCCCACAGCTAATTGCAGAGCAAACTTGGGAAGTCTCTCCTACACTGAAGCATCTATAGGAATTTCACAGGAGGCTGCAAGGAATTTTAGAAAACTTCCAAGGGCACATTCATTCAATGTATAGGCCTCCTCACCAGCCATACGCTCTCTGCGGGGCTTGCAACATATTAGGACGGGCATCTAACTTATCCATAGGGAGCCTCTGAGCATGGCTGGAAAGCCAACGAAGCATGCTGGCTGGGAATGATGGGAGCAGGATACAGTTCCCTGCTCTGAATTCTTCCAGGCAACCTGTGTGCGTGCACTTGGGGATGCCACTTGTGATGCTTACGAGCAGACCTCAATGCACCGGATAGTTTTGTCTCTGACTGACTGGGCCAGGCCAGGCTATCGGATAGATGATCCATTAGCCACTCGTGCTTGTACAGTCGCGATAACAAATTGGCTGCCAGTAATAGTGACTCCGTAGAGCATTGTGGCAAGACAACCCTGAGAACCCAGGAAAACGTTCAGAACAGCTTGCAAAGGTAAACAGTTCTTGCCTTCCCGTGTAGTTTGAAGAGACCCTGCAACAGGAAATGGGCTTGCGATGGTCTCAAGTTCTTCATTCCAAGGTCGATGCTGCTGTGCTTTCTGGCGGGGAAGCCCGAAGCGGGAGGGCCTGTGTCCTCATAAACCCGAACATACACTGGGGTGCATTATTTTGAAAAATGCACATTTCTCAATTTGTGATCCCAAGGTGCCTATCTTCAACAGGCACTCTTCCAAAGATGTATTTGCATATTTCAGACAATGGGTAAAATGAGCCCCCTTTTTAAACGCACGTTTCCCTTCAAAATCTGAGCATTTCCTGTTCGAGGGAGTCAGTCAAGCCAAGCTTCAAAGTGAAGCTCTGGGAATCTTGATGACTGAACATTCCTGGTTCGCCCATCACTAGTGACAGGCTTCCTGCAGCTGCTTCTCTGGCGGATGTTTCTTCTCGGAACACTTTCCTCCTCACCATGATGCTTCTGGAAGATGGGGGCGGGGGGCTCCCTCCTTTTCAGCTCTTTTCTGACCGTTCACTTTAACAGCATGAGCATGTTTGGGTCTCTCGCTCATTCTCAAAAGTGCCTGTGACAAACTGGGAGATCTGTGGGGTGGACAGCTTATGGGAGATGGTGTCCCATTTGGGTCGCCAAAGCTCAAGAAAGAGAATTGTATGAGAAGTACAATCCAAATTGCCAGGGGTCTGGTGCATCCTTCTGAGAAAGGGCTACAACTTTGCGGGGGCGGGGGGTTCATTTAGAAAAACGAGGACGCTGTGATTTAATTTTGTCAAGTGAGACATGGTGGGTGGAGAAAGTGCATTAGAGAAGCATGGTGGTTTGTAGCCCAGAAATCCCGGGGAAATCTGCATGGCAGAGCACAGACACTGTATGTAGAAGGACCCAGGTCCATGATCCAGCATCTCGGAGAACAGCTGGGCCTGAAAGCCAGCAGGACTGAACTTGGCCGACGAAGCGGTCTGATTGCATAAGGCAGCCTCTCGGCTCCCTAGATTCCTCGGCGGGGGACCAGGACTGACCAAAGATGATGCTTCTTCACAATGCAATCTGCAGAATTCGAGATGCGGTGACTTGGATGGGTTCGTTTTTAACAGGATTCCAGACAAGGCACAGAGGGCAGACCTCTTGGCCGCGGCAGCTAAATGCAGGTCAGTGTCCTCGGGCCGTTTTGGCCCTCAGGCCTTGCTTGGGAGAACTCCAAAGGGTACCTGGCTGGCCACTTTTGCAAAGAGGATGCTGAGTCGCAGATCGTCCGATTCGGCCAGCTGCGGCTTGGGCATCTTCCGTGAGTGCCCAGGAGTCTATCGCGGGGAACGTCCACGACTCAGTGCATGGCGAACCCTGTGCTGAGCCCCGGCAGGCAAAACGGTTCCCTCGTACCTCCATTTTTATGAGGAGAATTACCTGTCCTTCAGGGCAGTTTCTTCAAAATACAGTTTATGCTGTTTATTATCATCAATAATAATTTAGAAGGCCTTGCCAATTCTTTGAGCGTGAAATGCTCCTCTGCAGTAAACCGTGATCCTTACAGGCATTTTATCCTGCTCCAAATTCCCTACCCAATGGGTGACTTCAAGTGAAGGAGCCTCATGCTAACAGCAATAGCTGAAAGTAACAGGCGTTCATTCCCCGTACCGAGCAGCTCCAGCCAAGATTAAAACGCTTTGGGGTGGCGAGCAAATACACTTATGTTTGTAAAACCTGGAGGATGGAGTTTGGGAGTTGATGGGCAGCCCTGCATATTGTATTTGCTGCATTTAAAGTGCAATCTTGTGCAGGTTTATATGAAAAGAGCCCTTTAACTCCCAGCATTTCTCAGTCAGCTTCTGTCTGAACATGCATAGGATTCCGCCCACAGTCTTTTCCAGCTGCTGCAGATGCAAAATCACTGCAGGATCCAGTCTAACACACAAAGCAGAGACTCGAAGCTGCCACTGTCCTGCATTTTCAAATTATGCTGTTGGGTCATTCTCACACCATGTGGCTGATCCATCATTTCTTTCACCATGAACAAATGAAGACTGTTCACCATTGTTTTTAACTAGGGGTGATTTTAGAACAACTGTGGGAATAATTTGGGTGGTGTCTTCTTTTTTACAGGTGTTTGTAGCTGCACTTCAGGGAATAAGCAATGGATTTCCCCCCTCCATATGTGGTCAGAGCCTTCCCACCAGTTCTGGGCTTTCTTTTGTGCAGCCAAGCTGAAGAGATGCCGTAACATTGATTCTGCATCTCCAGAATCCATTACACCCTGGTTGCTGAAGAGCACATTCAGTAGGATAAGCTGCGAAGGCTTCCGGTCCTTTAAAACAGAACGACACCAAAGAAGGCCACTCAATTGGGCAGTAGCCCGGGACCTTTCATGACCACCACACACATCTGGGTTTGGAGAGAGTGAAAGCCTGGCCTGGCCACCAGCAAGTCAGCGTCTTACTCTTGGTAGGGTAACCCAGTCTGGTTTGCCCGCTCAGCCCTGCCAAACCTTCAGAAGGGCATACAGCCCCAGGAAAGGTGCCCATCAGGCCAACTCACTTTCGCCCCAGGAAAACTTTAAAGCCTGAAAGCTGATAATGTGGGTACATCACAGGTGCGGGTAATGTGCATTTCCATTTAAGATTTTTTATTATTTTCATTTGCAACTGTACATTGAACATACCCCCCCAAAAAACAGAAACAAAAAACAATAGGCACAGATTGCTAGATGCAGCGAAGAGGAGAGGTAATTAGAACCGTTCTGGGTTAGCATGAGCTGCGCCAGGTGCGGGAGGCTCTCCCCCCACACTCCACATTATTTCTGTTACGAAGGACAGCACTTGCCCCTCCTTTTCCCAATCTACCCTTGGCTACATTAGCAGACTGGCGCTGATGGTCCGAAGTCATAATTTACAATCTTTTCCTGTAGTCAATTGCTAGCATATGTTCTTACCAGCCCAAGCAAACCAGTGCTTACAAACATAGAATTTAGCTTCTGAAAGATGCAACTGGCACCGAGGAACATGGCGAGAGGTTATTGTGCACTTTGAGATCCAAGTCTACGCACCTGGCCAATATATTCTCTTAAAATACACAAAGACATGTAATACTGCTCCAAACCCTCACAATACTGATAAGGTGTTCAGTTCACACACACTCTTTTCTGGTGTCTTCCCAGCCTCCATTCCCAGCCACTGCCTTCTTCTGCAGGCATGCAGACAGCCGGGCGTGCCTCACCTGGTTGATGTACAAAGCACAAAGCAAACTCGGCGACAAAAACAGTACAAAATTTGCTGGCGGTGTTGGAAACGCGAGGCAACGATCCAGCCCAGGATTGGCTATCGCAGTCCCCATCGGAGATATCTCAGCAGAACTGCAAGAGGTTGGTGGGATTAAGAGAGACAAGGATTTAGAGAGACGAGGAAGAGGTCTGCGGTCTCCACCTGCCACCGCCAAAAGCTTTTTCTGCTCAGGCGAGGAAAAAAAACCTCACAGAAGCAACAGAGAAGGGCTTTTCTTTGCAGAATGGTGGGCTTAGGGTTCAGCCTTCTTGTTGCTGTGAGAGTTGGCAGTGCAAAGATGAACCTCATGAAAAGAGGCCGGGTGGGAGCAATGGAACCCCAGCCCTGGCTACTGGCCATCAATCCTTGGCTACTGTCTGGGGCATAACATAATGAAGTCCCACTGAACATAGTGGCCCTGCCCATGACAACCTAATTTAGCAGTCCCTCTCCCCGGAGGACTGCAATTTCTGGGTGTGGGACCAGGGAAAGAGGGATCTGTAATGGAATTCTCCATACCCTCAGCAACCACAAGTGGCAAGATGCTTTGGGAGAAGCCATCATATATGGGCACAAAACAAACCTCAGCTTGAAATCTCCTTGCACACAGGACTGCACCCTTTGTTCTGTGAGCTCAAGCAGGTTTTTAGCCTTTGCTTCTTGAACTGGGGTAGAGAGTGTCAAAAGCAACATGCACGAGGGTTTGGTAGTCTGCTGCTAAAAACCAGGCTGAAGAGGGGAGTCACAACACCCGTATTAGGCAGCAACGAATTCGCAACTCCCTACAGTGGCTGCTGATTTGCAGCTTTTGTTAAACATATCAAGACTCTGTTAGGCTTAGGTGCCCCGCAACTTCACTCATGTTTCCAGGCAATGTCATGATTTCTTTTCTCAGCTGGTTTGGACAAGAACTGGAAAAACAGCAACGGAAGGGTTCTTGTCTGACCAGAAGAATGGAAGGGCTGCCACCCTAAGCCTTGCCCTGCCGCCGTTTTCTGCTCAAACGTGCTTTTCGCAAACCACCTTATTCCTTGTGGTCAGGAAGAAGGTGGGAAGGAAGCGATTGGGAGTAGAGAAATCGCTAGCAGAAAAAGAATGAAGCAAGCCCCCCCCCCCCACCCCCGATTCTCCAATTAATCTCAGAGCCACCTCCGGGGGGGGGGGGGAGATATAACTGTGTGTCACATGTCATTTGATCCTTAGACTGCAATCAAAGGTGATCATGCTTACCTTCCAGCGGTTCCCACACTCATTACACACAACAAACGTGGTCATTGGCTCATCTGAACTGCGAGTTTGCACCTGTGTAAATGAAAGACACACCTGAGGATGCATGCCAGCCGTTCTGTCAAGGTGCTCTCCCACAGGAGAGACATTCAAGGTAAAACTGGGCAGCCCTCCGAGTGGGATGGTGCAAATTGGTGGCCTGCAACAGTAGAGGGCTGGACCCGAAGGCCCCCTTGGCCTCTTCCAAGGCTACTTTTCAATGATTCAGTGAGATAGAGTGCAGCACAATGATTCAGTGAGATAGAGTGCAGCACAGATGGGGATTCGGTAGAGGCAGTCTGGGTGAAACTTAGGGGTTTTGACAGAGAAAGAGACCTGACAGTGGGGGTATGTTATCGCCCTCCAGGTCAACTTGAGACCCTGGATGATGTCCTGACAGGCCAGATTCTAAGGATATCTCGGGGGAGAGACACAGTAATTATGGGAGATTTCAATCTCCCGGATATTACTTGGGAGACTCACTCGGCGGTGACAGCCAGGTCACGTCGCTTCCTAGAAGCTCTAGAGGGTGGGTTTTTCACACAGAGGGTCCGAGAGGCGACGAGGGGGGGAAACATCCTGGACTTGGTCTTGACCAATAGGGAGGAGCTGATAGATGAAGTACAG
>JAIXND010000771.1:5120165-5156793 GCA_023646645.1 Varanus salvator macromaculatus | reverse complement strand
CATCCCCTGCAAACCAGCCACCATCCTTGTGGCCCTACGCTGCACTGACTCCAACCTGGCTATATCCTTTCTGTAATGAGGGGCCCAAAACTGAACACAATACTCCAGTTGCGGGCGCCTCATTACAGAAAGGATATAGCCAGGTTGGAGTCAGTGCAGCGTAGGGCCACAAGGATGGTGGCTGGTTTGCAGGGGATGGGGTATGAGGCGAGACTGAGGGAACTGGGTCTCTTCAGCCTGGAGAAGAGGAGACTCAGAGGGGATATGTTGGCAACATACAGGTATGTGAGGGGGTGTCACATGGAGATGGGGAGAGGCCTGTTCTCCCCTGCAGAGGAAGGCAGGACGCGCTCCAATGGAGCAAAGCTCAGGGAGCCAAGGTTCAATTTGGATGCCAGGAAGCACTTCCTGACAGTTAGGACCCCGAGGGCGTGGAATGGGCTTCCACGGGAGGTCGTTGAGGCCCCATCGGTGAGGGTGTTCAAAGATAGGCTGGACATGCACATGGTGGGCATGTCATGAGCGGAGCCGGCTGGTGCCGGAGGTCAGACTAGATGGCCCAGGAGGCCCCTTCTGACTCGCTCTGTTTCTATGTTTCTATGTTTCTATGTTTCTATGATTCGGTGAAGATTGTCACGCCACACTCTCTTCTCATCTCCTTGTTCATTTGTCCACGGCTGATGCAGGGATCCAAGATTAGCCCTCAAAGGAGCAGCCTAGTGAAGTGAATTGTGTTCTGCAGAGACCCTTTGATGTCTGGAGCGCAACCCAAGGGGACAACCCTGGCATTAGCGCCACAGAAGCCGCTTGAGAGCAAATGCAAGCGTAGCGCTTTCTGCACTACTTCGCAGGTCTGGTGGAATTTATGGGGAACAGCCTCCCTTGATGCAAGCTCAAGATGTCCCAGAGCAAGCGTGCCAGCCTAGGCGGGACCATCTTTCCAAGGCCTTTCTAGTTAAGATCTGCTACAGAAATGGCCTAAAAGGGACTCACTTTCTAAGGAGATAAAGGAGAGCCCTACTAAATCAGGTTGAAGGTGCATCTGGCCCATCTTCCTGTTCGAAGCAAAGCCAACTCTGAAAATCCGTAAGCAAAATGTAAAGGTAAGAACCCCCCACCCCCCTCCCACTTTTCTCTGGCCCCAGCATCTCATAGGCAGAGAGGCGCCACTTCTAAACACAGAGGTTCCCATGGCTTGTCCCATTCACCTTACTCTTCTTAAATGGGACTAATCCTTTTTAAAGTCATCTATCCAGCTGGCCATCACTGCTGCTGTATGCTACCACAGTCTTGAAAGTATGTATGTATGTATGTATGTATTTATTTAAATATTTATATGCCGCCCCTTGCAACAGCCTCGGGGCGGCTCACAATATCAAAGTAGTGTAAAAATATCATGGAAATGCCATTACAAAAAAAAAGTTCTGCAGTTCTCTGATCTCTCGCCAGCCTTTGCAGTACGGCGATCTTGTTCCGTGGGCTTTGCTGACCTCAGTATGCAAAATATTATGAACCAGTGGAAGTTCTATAAATTCGGAAGGACTTTATTGTCTAACTTTCTGAAGTGGAAAACAGATGACAGAGGGAATGACACTTAACCAGCCACAAAACAGGAACTGAGCAGATTAGACAAGGCCCTTAATTTTACTTTACTTTACTTTATTTGTTTAAATTTAATTTAATTTAATTTAATTTAATTTAATTTAATTTAAACTTTTCTATGCCGTCCTTTGCAACAAGCCTCAGGACAGCTCAATGGTCCTCACAACTAGTATGCAGAGACCGGATGGGCTCTTAATCGTTTTTTCCAAAATAAATATGTTTTTGCCTTTTTGTACATGCAAGGTGCTTCCACTAGTTGGTCATTCCAGTTGCTTTTTACCTTCCCAATTCTAGAATATCCTCTGTGAAGAGGAGTACCAAAAATACACAACATCTCACATACATCTGAACCATTTAATACTGAATCCTCCACACAAAGACACACTAATATAGGATGCTGATATCCTCCCCAGCTTCTGTTAGGGTTAAAATTTCCGACAAACTTGCCACGTGGGAAAGTCAACCCCCAGCTTAAAATGACAATAATTCAACCGTCTGCTTTATGCAAGTATCCATCTTACACCTTCCACTTCTAAGAGATCTTGATCATGGGGAACAATAGACCAATGTCAGCTTCTTGTGACCTTTCCCCATCCCAGGAATATTTTATAAACCAGCCCTTAGCAGAAAGAGGCATTACAAAGAGCCAAGGCTTGGGAAATTGGAATTTGTTTGTTTTGAAGACATCCATCGTGACTCCTGCAGCATCCCTGGGACGAGCACCATGATCAAGAAGCTGCAGCAACACAAGGGATGGCTGATTCATTTCCTTGAACAGGACAGTGCCAACATGTGCCCAGGCTTAGTGGCTCTCCTGGCTTTAGGAACTCTGGCAACTACATTGTTCTGATGTTGCAACAGGCACAAGAAAATACATCTTAGGTTGGGGCCCCACTGCTATTGTTGAGACATTCCTGCCTTCTCTAATAATCATTTTCTGGTAAGTGGGAAAAGGACAACGCAACTGTATTGCGCTTCTCTCAACTCACCCGTCTCCATCTGAACTCAGTGCTATCAGGCCGGTCCCTGTCCACACTCCCATGGAAAGGCTGAACCACCCCCCGGTGGGCTTCACAGAAGGAGAGGATGCTTGAGGCCTTGATGAGCAAATCCAGGGGGTCTTCCAGGTCAACCTGTGAAGTCCAGAGCCTCACCTGTGTATAGGTGCAGTTCTTTTTCTTGCACTTCCCACAGGTGAAGAGGTCAGTCTGGGTCCCTCCCGTTTTAGCCATCTGATGCTCCCGGATGGCTTCCTTGGTCATGGCTTTGCGGATCTCTTTCAGCTCATTGCTGGCCATTTCCTTTCAGGGAAAAAAGGCAAAGACATCACCTCAGGTGGCTCCCGTTACTGTTAGCAAACGGCCCTCTACATTCAATTGCCAGAACGGCAGCCATGTTAGTCTGCCGCAGCTCAAGCAATGAAAAGCTTTGTGGCACCTCGCAACCAATTTATCCTGACATAAGCTTTGCTGCATGCTATCCTCTTCATCGGGTGCATGAAGAATTCACCTCAAACTGGAAGATCGTTATACATGAATGGAATAAAACAGAGACCAAGTTAATTACCCAAACAGTTGCCACTCAAAAAACGCCAATGGTAACCGGGTGGGTCAATATATAATCCACAAAGTTCATGTACTATAATCTAAGAAAACGACCCAGGTAGATCAAGCTGCAGGTCTGTCTGATCCAGCGCTGTTTCTGCCAGTGCCTACATGGATTCCTCTGGGAAGCCCCCAAGCAAGAGCCCTCCCCTAGTCTTGCTCCCCAGCGACCGGCATTCAAGGACACCGTACCCCCCTCTCATGCAGCCACACGAACAGTAATGGACAGCTTCGTCCTTCATGTATTTCTCTAATCCCCTTTTAAAGCCGCCTAAATCAATGCTCATCCATTCCATAAGTTAACCATGCACTGCATGAAGAAGTACTTCCCTTAATCTAAGCCAAACTCTCCTGCAGACAGTGGGAAAACCCAAACCAATTCCCGGTGCTAACTTCTTACTCCCCAGATATGCCAGCTGCAGTCCAGGATTAAGTCAAATTATTGTCAGTCCAGGGGCTTCCCTTAGGCATTTCTTTTGACCAAGCCAGGACTAGCAAGGCCTGCCCATCACTGCCTCCACCCTTTTTTCTGTGAGGAGGAGCCAACTGCACATCCACTCCCATAGCCTAAAACAGAGTCGATAGCGGGGGGCTGCCTATTAGTGCTGCCTATAAAATAGGCAGTGAGGATAAAACGCCGCTTCCGGCGGTCTCACATCTCCAGCCACACACATTTGTCCTTCTTCAAGGCATCCTCCAGATCCATGTGCCGTATGTCAAAGCTGGCAGTATCATCCGTGCGCCCGGCCTTTCCCCCGCGTACCGACACGTTTTGTTTTAGTCGCGAAGTCGAGTCCGACCCATCGCGACCCCATGGACCACATTCCTCCAGGCCCTCCTGTCCTCCACCATCCCCCGGAGCCCACTCAAGCTCACACCAACCGCCTCTGTGACTCCATCCAGCCCCCTCATCCTCTGCCGTCCGCTCCTTCTTTTGCCATCTATTGTTCCGACACGTTTAGCCCTTTCTAAAGCTGCGTGGGATGCAGCTCCCTGCCGCTGGCCGTGCCGGCGGCAGCGCTGCACCCTTGGGCTTCCGCAGGCGGTCTAGTTGCTAGGCAGGTGCGGACGCAGCAGCCCCTTGGCCTGCCCCGCTCGCCGCCTCACCTCTGAGGTCATCACTGCGATTTGCTCCGCACTGATCACTCCGCACAAGACATTCTTTCGGAGGTCAGGGTTCTTCGAGTCCTTCAGGTTGGAGAGGCGGCTCCTGATGCGGTTCTTGTACTTCAGGTCCGTGTTCTTCACATCTTGATAGATAAGTTCAAAAGCCACTAAGGAGCAGCAACAGACTTTTTTGCCCACCTGCCCCAAAAGCACCAGCACGTCCATCTTGCAGGGCCCTGGAGCTCACAGCCAAGGGCCTTTCCCTGGGACCTGAGGATGGAGGAGGCCATCCTGGCAAGCGGCCACCTGGGAAGCCCCTCCGGCAGGTCACCCCCACCAGTGAAGAGGAGGGCAAATGCCAAGGCATCATGAGGCCATTAATCCTCTGCTCCCCAAGAGGCTTTCCTGCCTGCACCCTCCAACTCAGGAACACCGGCAGCTCTGGAAATTCCCCCTGAGGAAACGGCGACAGCCCAGCCGTGGGAACACACGGATCAGGACCACCTGGAGAACAGCGTTCTTCAGCAGAGGTGGGTTCTACTGAGGAGAGACACCTCCTTCCAGGTGCATTTCAGCCACTGGCTGGTTCCAGCCCAGCCCACAGGTAACACTGCAGGTTTAACGTCTTCTGAGCAAGGCTCTGCAGCTCAAACTGTTCTTGCCCTGCCCCCTGCTGCGTGCCGCCTGCAGCATGGACTTTGGGCTTCCGCCACCATGACTGCACAGCGCTGCTTGGCAGGAGACGTGTCCACAGGCGAGGGACCCAGCCTGAATTCTCAGCATTTGCAAAAAATGACATTGCCCGGGTTTCTCTGGGGGATGCCACGCCAAACCGTCCTGCGTGCATCGTGGGAAGGGGTGCTTTAAGGATAAGGGCTCGGCTCTTGCACT
Organism: Varanus salvator macromaculatus; assembly: GCA_023646645.1. Taxonomy (NCBI): domain Eukaryota; kingdom Metazoa; phylum Chordata; class Lepidosauria; order Squamata; family Varanidae; genus Varanus; species Varanus salvator. Next base: position 5,151,589 of record JAIXND010000771.1, on the reverse strand, counting down.
TCAGAGAGCAGCAGCTCCGAAAGCCCACCCCGCACCCCCCTCCGAAGGCACAAGCAAGGATATATTCTTCAATCCGGGCGGCAATCTGCTCGCAGTCGGCACCGATGGCCACGTAGTCACCTGCAAAGAACCGGGAGAGCACCTCGTGCTGGGTACAGAGCAGCCTTTTTAAGCCCTAAAACTGTACAAGCAGCAGTGCTGCATGAAGCACAGAAAAGGCACATCAACACCCCTCCTGCTTCCCACAGTGCCCCCCCCCCCCGCCCCCAGCGTCTTTGCAGTAGGCCACCTCTGGAGCTGGAGCTCCTACACCTCCATCATGACCAGGAGCCATGGACAGCCTGACCTCGTGGGGACCTGTTCTGCCCTTTGAAAGCCGCCTAAGACAACAGGCACGGCTTCCCACGACAGCAGATTACATGACTTCTTGGTTCAGTGGCCTGGAGAGTTTGAGATGGGCAGAGATGGCGACCTGCCGCCTACCGGAAACGTCACAGCTGAGCAGCGCCTGGAGCCCGGCTGCCCATGTCCAAGCCTGACAGCCCGGCCTTTGCGTCCCACTGTCTCAGCACAACGAGCAAAGCTGAAGCCTGCAAATGAGTCCTCAAACTGCAGCCTGAACCACCCTCGGGAGAGAGCTGGAGCTGAGCGATTGCGGCTTGCTCAGGGACCACAAATACGCACTTTTGTGCATCTGGGAAGGTGGGACTCACTCAGTGCCATTTAGTCCAATCTAGCCTAACTCCCAGCAATGGCTCTCCAGGCGTTCAGGCACGAGCCTTTCCAGATCCACCTGGAGATGCCAGGGAAGGCGCATGGGACCTTCCGTGTGCAAAGCGAGTGAATTTCAGTGCAGGGCCAGCACATCAACTCGCTTCCTCGCTGCACTTGCTCTTTCGAATTGAAGGGTTCTGCTACACACGGAAGTCCTCTGCTTACAGGTGTCTTTGTCTAATGAGGGTTACAGTATGTGCATCTATAACAACATGAAAAGATATATACAGGACTGCATCATGGAATACACACCCCAGTTCCCAGCGGGGTGAATTTTACAGGCTGGGCTCAAGTGAGCCACATTTCATTCATGTTCCAGAGCCCAGTGCCCGTCCTTGGGATTAAAGGAGACGGAAGGAAGCAGGAGGCAGGCCAAGCTCGCATCCCTGAGGCAGGAGCCGCTAGTCTCCTTTACTTTATAGGATACCAACATGGAATGGGAGAAGAGTTCACTGCACCAAGGAGGGAGAGACAACTTTCCTCCCCTAGATGTGGCTGGTGCTAGGAGAGGAGCAACACTGCCCATTTCCGGTAAACTCCTCTGACTGGCGAACACATTTTTCGCCTGTTGGATCTTCAATCAAAAGCAATGTTTATGTTCACCACAGATGATGATGTTTCCATCATAGCATATTTGGCTTTCTACAGCATTTTCTTCTGCCTTCTGCTTCAGTGACTGCAAAGCAAGTGCTTTCAACATAAACCCAAGAAAATACATTCCACTGGGGATGGTTGCTGTGCTTTTAAGCACAGAGCCTTCCTTGCACTGGCTGCCTCTCTATGGCGGGGAGAACCAGGCTTAAGTCAGAAGGAGCCCAGCTGAGGCCGTGTCAATTCTCTGGCATAGTGCAAAGACACAGGGATGGAAGGGAAAAAATGTTTAGGGATGGGAGAAAGGGTGGTGCTGGGGACCGCCCAGGTCTTGCTCTCCTGGTACTTACTGTCTGTCTGCAGAGCAGTGGTCAACATCTCGCGGCACTTGTTACGCACGGTGTCACATGTTACAGGCACCGGTGGGAAGGTGGTGATTTTGGGAGTGGTGGGGGTCTTCGGAGTGTCCTGTCTTTTGGCAGAGCTAAAAGAGAAACTCAGCTTGTTACCATTTCTCAGGTTACCCTGTGGAACTCAAACCATGGAGATCCAGCAGGAAGGCGAGTGTGTAGTTTTTGTAGTGCAGCCCAATCAAGAAACGTAGGACTTTCTGAAATCAGTTCAAGGAAGCCTTGTGAAATCCAAAGCTGCTTAAGAAACCTTCAGAAGCCAACATGCCGCAACTAATACGCTTCTTTCCCAGCCCACGGTCAAACTGGGAAAGTTTCAGTTCCTTTATAGTTGCTAATGTCCACCCTTTCCTCTGAATTTGCAATGATAGTGTGGATTTTTACCACACTAGTTGCAAGATCCAGATTTAACTTTTAAGTGTTGCCAGTTTCTTGTGAATTCCAAGGTTTTATCAGAATTTAGCCTATTATAAAATCCCTTGGCCAAAGAAAGAGTTGTTGGTCAGACCAAAGGTCCATCTAATGAAGCATCTCGTTTGCCATCCTTGGCCAGGCAGATAGTTCTAGGAACCCTACAAGCAATCGTGTAGCTGAGAGAACCCCTGGTTTGGCAACAGCATCTCCTGCTTTCGGTAGTCCATCCCTGCTCTGCACTTTCTCATGCCAGGCTAAAGAAAAGTCCTGGCAGAGGTGCAGAGCCAGCACTGGAGGCTGAAGTTCTGCCATTTCCCCAAGGGCCTGGACCACCCTGTCGCTGAGCCCATGAGCTCATAGAATCAGGTCCAAACTGGAGGAAGCGCTTGTTGAAGTTATTATGAAGATGTTATTCACAATTGAGCATGTTCAGTCAAAAGCAATTTTCTTCTGGAGGTGGAAGAAATCTCTTCCTTGGAGATTTTAACCTCGATCCTTCTATTATATGGCTATGCCTACACTATAGGTTTAATGTGGCTTAAGAGTAATTCATTCTCCCCAGGGAATGTTGGGAAGAGTTATCAGAATGCCCATCAAACTAATTCCTAGTATTCTTTAGAAAAAGTCATAATTAAGCTAGTGGGACATTGAAATTCAAGGATTCTGACCGAGCCCTGATGATTTTATCCCATGCAGAGTGACATTATGAATAAAGGACAATCTAGCGCCTTCTACACACACCTTCAAGTGTGTTATGTTGGAACTCCCTCTAAGAGATACCACAGATCTCTCTTTAGCATCACCAAAGATGTCCGCTCGCTTTGGTGTCAGGATCCCATGACAGCCTGGTTTCCTCTTGCATAAACTTCATTAGTGGTAATCATCCTTTAATTTATACTCCATCATATTGGGTCATCTTTGCTAAAATATTGATGCAAACACACCAGGCCCACCCCCGGCATCTGCAAGTAGAACTGGGGAAGTCCCTGTCGGAAGCCCTGCACAGCTACCAGTTAGACAAATAGAGCTGCCAGGTTGCTGGTGGGGACTGGGCGTTGTTCTCACATAACCCCAGTCCTCTACCAGCTTCACTGGCTCCCCATCGAAGTCCGGGCTCAATTCAAGGTGCTGGTTTTCACCTACAAAGCCCTTAACGACTTGGGACCTGGATACCTAAAGGAACGCCTGCTTCCATATTTGCCCTCCCACCCCTTGAGATCAGCGGCAGAGGTCCTCCTCCGGGAACCCTCCGTGAAGGATATTAGGAGGGTGAGCACCCGGAGGAGGGCCTTCTCTGTGGTGGCGCCCTACTTATGGAATGCGCTCCCCAGAGAGGTCCGCCTGGCGCCGTCGTTATTTGTTTATCAGTGCCAGGACAAGTCCTTTTTATTTAAATATTTTAATAATCATTGATTTTATTTATTGGTTTTATAATTTTGTGCCAGATGTTCCCAGATTTTATACATGTATGTATTTATATACATGTATTTATTTATAATGTTGGAAGCCATCCCAAGGCTTATGCGAATGGGACGGCATACAAAAATTCCAAATAAATAAATAAATAAAATGCCAGTGGCCTGACTCAGTACTGAGAAAATTCCTAGATTCCAGGCTGATGCACGATTATCAAAGTACAGTATGATGAGAATTTCCTATGTTCCTGCCCATGCTCAGCAGCAGCCTTTGTGGAAATGCTCAGATGCAAAGGCAGGAAGGGTTCCTGCATCTACAAGATACCACCATCAGGAAGTAACTGCAGAAGGGAGGAACTGGGACTGAATACCCAAGGCAGCTTTTCCATGCCATGCCTCTGGGCACAGACCTCTACTCATAGCCGGCTGGTGCCGGAGGTCAGACTAGATGGCCTGGGAGGCCCCTTCTGACTCGCTCTGTTTCTATGTTTCTACATGCCTTAGCTGCATGGATTGCTAGAGATTGGTACAGTGTTACAGTACAGGGAGTCCCTGGAAGAGGCACTGGTGAGTTGGTGGAGGGGGCGGGGGGACTAGAAATATTCATGATTTTTCCACTTTTACGGGTGTCCTGAATTCCTAACCCCTGCAAATGTAGATGGCCAACCATGAGCCAACTTGCACACAAATTCCACTTAAAGACGAATTATCTCGTTCATAATCCAGGGATCGCCTGCATGGTACATCAGCACTGGGTAAACCAGGACTATCGACAGTCCCGCTTGGAAGCTACAAACCAGACATGGCTTGAGAGCATCGCATTGCACCCCAGAAAATTTAGAGGAAGAACCTCTAAGAAATTTAGAGGAACAACCTCCGTGCACAAGAACCTCACCACAAGGAACCGGTGTCCACGCAGAGGCCTGAGCCTGCAAGACTGGCACCTTTCCTGCCGACTGCCTGCCTCAAGCTGGCCACCCACAAACCCTAATTAGGACGGGCAAGTGACGCAGAGGGTTGGATGCCATCACGGGCTTCAAAGCCAGCCGAGTGTGGCTGCAGAAGTACTTGTGCCATCACTTGACCTCAACCCTCCTGCTTCCCTTGGCTGAGAGCTCTAACTGCTCATCACAATGTCACACCATCTTCAGATAATCCAGCCAGGACTGCTGGTGAATACCCATGAAAGGAGCTGAAAAGCCCCATGAGAACACAGGCGCCAGGCTGCGACACTCACGGGTGCCCGACCTGCGTTCCAGCTCCAAGTGGGCTCCAACAGGGGCTGATTTATCTGCTGTGCCGCAGCCTCAGCTGTCTCAATGCCTTAAGGAAACAGGGCTACACTGAGAAGGCCGAGCACACCCGGCCATGCCAGCGACCCTCCGCCCCACCCACAACTGCTCCCTATCCTTCCGGCCTTGGCCTAGCTCTTGTTCCCCAATATGCTCCCCATTCAGACTGATGAATGTCAAGGGTGGAGCACTGGCCACGCATGAATCAGGGCCACACCACTGAGTCTGCTTCTCAAGAGGTTCCAGGTGGCAAGTGACAAACAGCTCTCCACATGGTTAGTCAACACCGCGGCAGATTTTAAGGAACAGCTGGTAAATAGGTGGCCCTACGTTACCAGCTTCGCTGCATATTAATTGTACGTATTTATTATTACATGTATACCCCACTTTTTCCTCCTCAGAGGAAGCCATTTTGTCCTGACAACAGGTAGGTCAGCTGGGCTGCAAGTCAGTGACTGGCCCAAACTCATCTTCTGCATCACCGAGTCCCATCCAACACCCGAACCCCTACGCCACACTGACTCTTAAGATGTTTAAGGAAGCGATCCCAGTGAGGCTGAACAAGGATCCAACAGATCCAATTTCGACTGGGGATTTCTAGATGCAGATTTGTGTAAGTCGGGTGCATAACGCACTTCTGGGATGCGCATTGTGCGACAGTACTCGTGTTCACTGCAATTTGGACTCAGGGTGGCACCGGGACAGCTGGGAGCTTGCAGGCTTCTTGCGTGGCGCATTGCTCCTATAGAGGCTGGAGAAACTTCCCACGAGTATGCCTCTTGATGCAGCCGAAGCAACAGCCTGGGCAAGTCCTGGGCTCAGGATCAAGCCAGGCCTGGAGGGCTTGTGCTGCTACTCACATGGGCGTCACACCTGCAGCATCCTTCACCTGCGCAGAGAAGGGATGCTGAACAAGCGAGAAGCACCACATTCCTGCAGCTCCTGCTTTGAGGGCATTTGTGTACTCGGCTGATGGCAGCACGCTTTGGTTTGTGAACCCAGACTTGTTCTCACGTTGGCTGGCCCGCCTGAGCACAGGAAGGGCAGACTTTGGTGCTCCCTGGCCTACCGGAGGCTCGCCAGTTTAAAACAATTTTAGTCAGAAGTGAAGGCATTTTTAAGGCTTTAAGTTTTGCAAGCCACCCAGAAAGCGCCACCTATTGGGTGGTATACAAATGTTACACAGGAAATGAAATAACACTTGGAGGACAAAATTTTAGATGCCCAGGAGGAAAGTGTATGCATGCGCTGGTGCACAGAAATGCGCGTGTCATGAGTGGGGAGAAATGGGTTAGCAAAGGAAAAAATGAAACAAACTAAGTCAATGAAATGAGAGGTGACTTTTTATTAATAAAGGGAGGACTAGCATGAGAAAATGAAGAAGAAATGAAGGCAAATCAAATCATAAATGAGGGGGCGCAAAATAAATTCACAAAGGCCACGGAATTTTGAAGACATTTATTTATGATTAACAACTGTAACATAAAAAGGCAACACCCTGATTAATCCGCTTGCAACCACTTTCTCCTTCAGGCAAACTGAACTGGTCAATTCAGGGATAACAAGCTCTCATTCCAAAAGGCAGAGTAAGGGAATCGTGTTAATTCTTGAAATAAAACACAGGAGCCCAGGGAGAATGGAAGGTTAGGGGCAAGGACGCCTTCTCTGGCTAAGGGGTAGCATTACCTTTGGTCTCTCGAGTCGCTGCTTTCCTTTGAGGAGGAAGTTGGCAAAGAGTTCTTTTTCTTCTCCTCGCTCTTATCATCTGAGGCATCTGAATATGGTGAAGGAGTGGTGGAGAAGAGAACAACCAACATAAAATTAGCTGTGAGATGTAGCGTCAAAGAAAACACTCCTAGGACAGTGTGGTGCTCTTCAAAGTAGTGACCCAAAGGATCATCCCTTCGGGCCATCAGCCAGTCACAGCGGCTGCTGGCACCTCAAACTCCGCTTCCGTGCTTCTTCACAAAATGATATATGCAGTCTTGCAGAGTGGCAGTCTAACGTAAAGTGGTTTTAAGAGGTTTTGGGAACTGCAAAATCTCAGCACAAGTGACTTTGCGGTAGGCCATGTGAGTGCAGAATCAGCTAGCCCATTTCTGGTGATGCAGCTGTCTTTGCCATGAACACAGAAGTAGGGATAGCAACCGAACACGGGCACAGACGAACATGATCCCCACCGGCATGCCTATGCCGTGTTCTACAAGGCTCTGCCAGCAGATCAGCCGCTGGTACAAGCAACATGAGGGAGAGCATGCCGTTTCCCTGGCAATCAACACATCTGTCCTGCCTGCCACAAAACAATGTCTGTCCCGGCTACAGTGGTGATTCCCCCAGCACTGCCGGAAGACACCAACAGTTGCTATTAAAAACAGGAATTATAGCAAGGTAATTGTCAGCATTAAGACTGTGTTCCTGCAACAGGAGCCTTACAGCCTGCAGTTCAAGGAGCCACTGCTTTAGAGGGCAACCAGTGTGAGAGCCAGTGTGGCGTCGTGGTGAAGAGCCTGGGACTGGGACTCAGGCGATCCGGGTTCTAGTCCCCGCTCAGCCATGGAGGCAACTGGGTGACTTTGGGCCAGTCACAGACTCTCAGCCCAACCTACCTCACAGGGTTGTTGTGGGGATAAGATGGAGGCGATGTAAGCTGCCTTGAGCCCTTTGTCGGAAAAAGGCAGGATATAAATCGATTGATAAAATTCAGGCCCCTTCAAGACAAACCCTTGGCACTTTTCTTCTTTTCATCATCATAAGGTGGTGTGCATAAGCCATATCGGTGCCTAGCTGTAGTAATGGACTGGAAGCATTTTAATAAGCTGACTTAGGGTTCTAGCCTGCGGATTCCCCTGGAGTCATCTTTGCCAATGGAGATTCAGGTGGCTTTAAAAGCGTAGAACCTTCTATCAGCCTCTTTTGGTGGCTCAGCAATATCACTATCTAGGCAAGAATAACCTTCCAAGTTAGATTACTAGAGTACATTCTGTGCAAGGCTGCCCTTGAGGATAGTTGAGCTGCAGCTATGCAACATGTGGCAGCCAGATCAATTATGAGGACCAGAAGTTCTGCATATCCATAAACCAGTTTTGTCCTGGTTGGCACTAAATGCATTTGGATAGCTTTGCACATCCAATTTAGAGTGTTGGCTTTGAACTTTGAAGTCCGTTCCCGTTCCCCATGGAGGGGCACCATAGGCCAGTGTGGTGCAGTGGTGAAGAGCGTGGGACTGGGACTCAGGCGATCCGGGTTCGAGTCCCCGCTCGGCCATGGAGCCAACTGGGTGACTTTGGGCCAGTCACAGACTCTCAGCCCAACCTACCTCACAAGGTTGTTGTTGTGGGGATAAGATGGAGGAGGAGAATGATGTCAGCTGCCTTGAGCCCTTTGAGGAAAAAGGCAGGATATAAATTGATAAATAAATAAATAAATAAAACCAGGATATCCAGGTACCAGTATGATAACTGCAACTTTTGACACACACCAACAAGCCATCTCTGTTCAGACTCAGTGGGAAAAGAGGGAATGCAGGGAGAAGCTGCTGCTCTCATGTCCCGCTTGTAATGTCCCACTGGCATCTGACCAATCACCACGGACACAGAGAGTTGGGTAGACATAGCCTTGGTCCAATCCAGCAGGTTCAGCCCATCAGATCTTAGCCATCTATCCAACATGCTCACCTAAGAGCTTTTTCCAGGCCTTGATGAGTGATTTGGCCAGTGCAATCACATCTTCATCTGTGCTTTGCTTCCGCAGTGCATTCACAGACATCCCAATGCGGGTAGACTGCAAAACAACAGGAAGCAAGCCGTTCATCCTATGACCAACTGAGCAAGTCTAGAACATGGGTGCCCCAAGGTAAAAATCACACCTCGGGCTATTTGACAGTCTGCACTAGTTTCGTTTCATGGACTAGCAACTTCAATGCTGTGTTGCTTCATAATCCTCGCCTTGCCCATCCCAGCACGGATTCTCCCCCAGCACTGCACAGGTCTTTGCTTTCTTCTCCTCTGCTCTGAGACATCAAGGACCTTCACAACTAAAGCCAGGATGGGGTACAAGGTGGAGGCTGCACAGCCCCAGAGGCCCAAGGGTCATGCAATTTAAATGATAAGCAGCAGGGTGAGGACAAAATAACCAAACTAAATAAACACTTACTGATCCAATGAATTGTTTCAGTTAAGAAATTCATGGCCACTGGGTATTGTGATGTCTACTAAAGATAGAAAAATTCCCAAAGAGTATGTCTTCGGGCCATAAAATAGAGAAACCTTGCGACTGTGGTGAGTCTCCTGGACCTCTCAGCGGCTTTTGACACCATCAACCATGGTATGCTATCCTTCTTGATCGGCTGGCTGGGTTGGGAGTTGGCGGTGCCACTTTGCAGTGGCTTCGCTTCTACCTGGCTGACTGATTCCAGGAGGTGGTGCTGGGGGATTAACGCTCTGAGTTGCAGCAGTTACACCATGGTGTACTGCAGGGCTCTGTCCTATCCACCATGCTATTTAACAACAGAGCCTGGTCACAGCGATCCATGCTCTGGCAGCCTCTTGCTCTACATGGGGCTTCCTTTGAAAATGGTCCAGAAACTCCAACTGAGTCAAAACAGAGCAGCACAGCTATTAACAAGCATAGCACAGCATAGCACACAGCTATTAACAAGGACTGGCCCAAGAGACTGTACCGGGCCCATCTTCTTCCGCTGCACTGCCACTTGAAATACAGGCCCTATTCTAAGTGCTGATTAGAAGCCCTAAATGGTTGTGGGCCAGGTTTTCACCTTGACTGCTGAAGGTCACTGACCTTTGTTATATTTTCTGTACTGTTCTGATTACATAAATACGACTACTGTATTGTTGTCATATGCTTCTAAATTTGTAAACCGCCCAGAGAGCCCAGTGGCCTACAAGGTGGTACAGAAATGCAATGAATGAATGAATGAATGAAGCTTGCATGCTCAGAAGCAGGATTCTTAGGGGAAGCTGCTGCTGGAGAAGGCGGGCTTCCTAAGCAGTGTCCGGGTGGCCACCTGGGAAACAAAGAACTGCACTAGATGGGCCTTTGCTCTGAACCAGCGAGGGTGTCCCTGTTCATTTAGCATAAGGATCTGGCTATGTAATGTAATGCAATCTTCGCATGCTCCTGCAGCTCCCCAGGGAAGGGGAAGATGCTGATTAAGTTCAGAGCAATCAGATGTTACCATTTTCCCAATGGCCTCTTAATTCTGGTCCGTAAAATGATTAGAATGAATAATTCTCCAAACACCCCAGAGGGATGCGCTGCCAGAGTGTATCACCCTGGCACATCTGAAAGAATAGAGCAGATTAGGCTAATCACATCACAAAGCGATTACTCCAGAGTTTTCATACCTCCCAACCAGCCCTCCAGGCACTGTTGAGGGCAATGGAGCAAAGATGCCTAAAGCTCTATATATTCCACTCATAGATCTATGTATTTCACAGGGATGCAGAATTTCATATCACGGTAATCTAAGCTTCCCTTTTTAAATATATATAAATATGTACGTATCTACACACACACACAATCTTCTAGGTGCGCAGAAAATGCATTAAATATGCGTTCTCTGTCTGTTGATGGCTCAGAAATTAAAATTGGGTGTGGAAGTGCCATACACTATGCATCCCCCACTCTGATTTCTAATCTCTGTCCCCACTTTAATCCACATTTCCTTCCATCCTTATTTTCCATCTCAAATCCTGTGAAAATCATTGAAGCTAGAACGCATTGTGAACTAAAAGCAAATGTGCTATTACATGCACAAAACAGGTTTCCTTGCCAAAGAATGTGGTATAGAGTGCAGAGTATTCTAACATACGATACTCTTATTACTAGCAGCAATATTCTCTCCCTTGCGCTCCCTTGCTCTGTCTCTCTCTCCTTCCCTCCCTCCCTCCCTCCCTCCCTCCCTCTCTCTCTCTCTCTCTCTCTCTCTCTCTCTCTATATATATATATATATATATATATATATATATACACATACATACATATAAAGCACCATCCCTATAGTAGATTCTGCACAGATGCACTAAGTGACTTTTACAATCTACATCAGACAATGACAGGCATTTGCAAAGGCAGGATTCAGTGGCCAACAGTATGACAGAAGACAACAAATGTCCAACGTTATTATTTACCTGCAGCAAATCCAAAGTTATAGGCAGACTTTTCAACTCCTTCAGCAAATCCATTGCTCCTTCCTGGGAAAGAAAAGAAATCCTACAGTTTACAGATACTGACGATCAAGAGGAGTCCAAATTGTTTCTATGAAATCACCCGACAATGGGCCCGGATTTTTTTAAACTGAATTGAGAGCCGGCCTATTGCATATATAACAAATCCTTTCTGCCACTGAATCGCCAGCAATTCTTGCTGCAAACCTGCTGCTGCAAGGAATGAGTCCTACTTTTTCTACCGGAGGCAATTCCACACACTACTTGGGAGTCCCTTACAGAGCTCCTTGTGTGCCTAGCAGCAGAAACTGCATCCATCAGAGCCTTTGGAAATCAGGCAAGCTTAGAAGAAAATTACTACAGAGATAAACCACCACCAGATCAAGCCGGCATTTCCAAACCACAATATTTTTCATGCGTCTGGATACACAGCAGGTGCCAGTCAGCACTGTGGACCCTTGGCTGTCTATTCCCATTTGCAGGGGAAAATAGAGGGCTGTGCTCAGCAAAACTCACAAGGGAGAAAGAGACTAGTACACAGTATCATATAAATCAGACAGGATGAACTGAAAAACAAGGATCCTTTTAAAATCAACCAGTTCATGGAATGGAAAAGGGTTAAACGTGTTTTTGAAGATTTTCAATCAGTCAGATTCACCTGGCCCTCTTGGATCCATCTCTTCCCCACTTATGTTTATCAGCATTTGGTAAAGGCCGACTTTCTGCACTGTGAACCAGGCAGATACAGACTGGAAGCTGTCAAGATAGTTCAGTAGCTCCTCCGCCCATTCCATTAGGCAAGGGCTTCTGGCTCAAAACACACATTAAACGCAGAGCCACAAAGAGGCCCGGCTTGCTGGCTTTTGGCCTCCTCCTTGTCATAAACAGGGTGTTTTGCTTTCACCTCAGGAAGGGAATCAATTGGCAGAACCCCCCAGCAAGAAAAGAGATCAGTCAGAGCAAAACTGGGAGGCCTAATGCTAAGCAATATCATAAATCCGTGATCACTCCCTCTTCAGCTTTTGGAAGGTCAAAATGCACGGCTATTCAAGCCAGATCTCAAACAAACTGCAATATCGATTAATTTCAGCTTTCACTAAGGAGTTTTCAGTCACCATTTTGAACAACAATATAGTCAAGGCAATGGTAACTATAGAAAAATTTTCTATAATTTCTCCATTTCCCAGAGTCTATCTATCCCAAAGAAGACAATCCAAAAGACTAAAGATTCTTTTCAGCTGCAGAATAAACATGTAAGGAACATATTTTAAAGGGAAATTAACTCATTGTGTACACTATTTTGTATTTATATTTTTGTTTTATCAACTGTGACAGAATCAAATCTGATAAAGAACAATATAAAATGCTGACAATATTAGAAACAAACAATTCAGAATGTTGCTGCCAAATAACGATCAAAAGTCCTGCTGTTCTCCTTTGAAGCAAAAAAAAGGAACAGCAAGACAAAGGGGGAAAAACTGTGTTCAGTTATTGTTGAGATAGTTTACATCCTTCCCACACAGGGGAAGGTATTTCTCTGGAAGGAAAATCCGCATTCTGCTCTCACAATGTGCAGCTGCTCTGAAATAAATAAATTCTATGTCAGAGATCATTTGGAAAGGAATTGAGCATATAATTCCCTTACATAAATCCATGATGCAACTTAAGCTATGTACAGTTCTGGTCGCCACACCTCAAAACATTGTTGTGCTTGAAAAGGTGCAGAAAGAGGCAAACAAAATGATCATCAACAGGTAGCATTGCTTGGTGATTTCAGCTTAGAAGAAAAGGAAGGAAGAATAGGACAGGGGTGTGTTACAAAACTTAAGAGAGGGAATTGGACAAATACATGGAGGAGGAGGGGGCCTTCCAGGCTACTCTCATGATCGCTATATTTTCCATCCACTCCCGGAGGTAACATGCCCCTCAGTTCTGGGTGCTGGTCGCTTGAGGAGGGGGCTACAAATGCACTTACATGCTACTTCTGGGTGTCCCATGGACAGCTGGTTGGCCTCTGTGGAACAGGATGATGGAACAGATGGGTTTTCTGTCAGCTCTAGTGTGGCTTGCATGTTCTTTAGTGATTCCCTCTATCTTTTCTGCCAAGATGGAGGGCTAATCTTACAAGCCGTGTCTCGGGAGGACAATTTTTCCACAGCCACTCTTTCTCTGGTTTCGGAACTCCCAACTGGAGTCCACCAAAAGTTGGACTTTCTCTCCCAGTCACCTACCATCAACTGCTCTCTTGGAAAACTTCCAGGAGGGCTTTGCCTACCCCTGATCCCGCAAACGTCTTATCAGGGGGGCTTTCTATCACCAACTGTCCTGCTGGAAGGACTACAAGCATCACTTGCAGTGTGGTGTAGTGGTGAAGAGCATGGGACTGGGACTTGGGCGATCTGGGTTCGAGTCCCCGCTCAGCCATGGAGCCACCTGGGTGACTTTGGGCCAGTCACAGACTCTCAGCCCAACCTACCTCACAGGGTTGTTGTTGTGGGGATAAGATGGAGGAGAAGATGTAAGCTGCCTTGAGCCCTTTGTTGGAAAAAGGCAGGATATAAATTGAAAAATAGATATAGATAGATCACTTAAGGATGAGGCCATCCATCTCCACCTGCTCCCTGACTCAAGGTTCTCTTCCACCAGCTGCCCTGCGGAAAGACTCCCAGTGATTTGCTGTTTTTCTTGTTAATAGCTTCACTATGATTTTATTATTTTTACACATTTGTAAGCCACCTAGGAAGGATCTGCATCCTGAAGGCAACATATGAATCACAGTAATAAATAAATTCTGTCAGCTGGGGGGTGGTGTGCTCCTGACACACTACAGAATGGGAGAAGGCGGATTCCTGCCCTGAGGCTGGGTCCTAATTTTTGCAATGGAAGCATGCGATCCCTCACATGACCACCCATGCGGTACAGCCCTGACAAAAGCTCCCGTGAAAGAATGCCACCTCCTTCCAGGCTGAACTTCCTCGCAGACTTCCTCACAAGAAGAACACATGGCACGCACATGAGATCAGAAGACCCTTGCTGGATCGGGACAGCGGCCAACCAGCTGCCCCCAGGAAGCGCGCCAGCAACGCCTGAGGGCAACGGCACCCCCCATGCTCCCCAACCCCGCGCAGGCTGCCTCGGATCCTGGAGGCCAGCACCGCATCTCAAGACGCAGACGGCCGCCTCCTGCGCGGACTTCGGCAGCCCCTCCTGAAAGAGCGGCAGGCTGCCCACAGGGGTGGCCTGCCTACCTCGCAGAAGCCAACCCCACGCCACGATCGGTGTGAAGGTCCCGGGCGCCTCGGCACCACGGGGCGGCCCCTCCGAACGGAAGGGTTACGAGCGAGAGAAAGCGCCTCCTCCGCCGGGCTCGCCATGCCGGGCGGGATGGTAGGCCCCGCTCCCCGCCACAGCCCCTTCCGAAGCCAGCCCCTCCCGGCTGCTGCCACGGGGCTGTTGCTCCGGCACCTTTGCCACGCTAGGGCACAATCCCGCATGCACCCGGCCAGAGGAAAGCGCCCCTTCCTGTCCGAGCACGCATCGCACTGCAGCCTGCGCAGCCCAATTCTGACGGACGGACGGACGGACGGAAGCCAGGAAGGCAGGCGGAGCACAAAGGCCGCGAAGTGAATACAGAACGAAACCACCCGAGAGGAGGGAATCTGGACCGGCGCAGCGGCAGGCGGCCGCCCCGGCCAGGGCTGAGCGGTAGTAAAGGGGCGTGGCTGAACAGGCGGGGGAGGAGACCGTCGGGGCACGTGGGCGGAGCCGACCACCAAGGCGCGCGGGCGGCTAGTGGGCGGAGTTACCCCCTCCCAGCGGCGGGCGTGGAGCAGGGCAGAAGCGTTGTGGGCGGGGCCACGCAACGTTTGTTTTAAAAACAAGCTGGAGGGGGAGGGGACAGGAAAAGACTGCGAGTAGTGGGCGGGGCGAAACTTCAGGGACGCGGGAGCGCCGTTGTCAAGGCGACGAGGGTGGGGGAGGGAGCGGAAGCGCCTCCGCGGCCTTTGGTCACAGGGGAGATGCTCTCTGAAGGGACGGAGGAGGAGGGCGGAGCTGTCGCGAGGAAGGGAACGGGCGGGGCGTCGAAGCGAAGGGAACCTTTCAGTTGGTCCGTCTGTCCGGCTCGCAGCAGCGGCCACTCACCGCGCTCTTCTTGGCGACCATCTTGTCGAGTCGCTTGGCGATGCGCACGATCTCCTCCTCCCCGCCCATGGCGCCAACTCCTCGGCTCGCCCGGGGGTATGAGGGGAGGAGGAAGAAGGCGGGCAATCCCCCAGGGTGCTCCCGAAAGAGCCGTGCCGCAGTCCGGCCGGCCGCGGTCGAGCTCAACCAGACCGCCGCCGCCGCTGCCGATTCCGTTCTATGCGCCAGCCCCAAGGCTCGATGGGAACTGTAGTCCCGGCGTGCCCCATGCCTCGTTCAGCAGCTGGCGCGCCGCGGCGGTCTGTACTGCGGTTCCCAGGGAGCAACGCGCTACGCAAACGGTTTGCTGCGTAAAGCATTGTGGGAAATGCAGTTCGGCGGCGGGAAGTCCTAAGGCTTCGTGGCTGACGAATGGACTCCAAGCCCCAGGAAGCTCCGCCGCCAAAGGTGGACAGTGGGGAATTCGTGAATGGTAAATAGGAACTTTGGTGAAGAGAACGAGGACAGGAAAGCGTCGAGGGGAAAGGAGCACAAAAGAGCCACTGAGGTGGAGTGGTTATTGTGTTGGACTGAGGCTCAGGCGCCCCGAGATCTATTACCTTCTGGGCAGTGAAGCTCCCTGTGTCGTGTTGGTCTAGCCTACCTCACAGGGTTGTTGTGAATCTAAACGGGCAGGAGGACTACGTAAGCCGCCTTAGGTCCTCGCAAGAGGGAAGAACGCAGGGTATAAACGTAGCAAAGGACATGTAAAGTGAATGGGATGTGGAGGAGAGATGAAAGGTAACAAAAAGAACAAGCTGCCCAAAATTGCAAAATGGCACAGCTTATTTGCATGGCTTCCCAAAGGGGATTGCTTATGTTGCGTCCATTCCCAAGGGAGGATCCTTCCATATGAGTTATATTGCTGCATGTTCACTGCAGTAAACAGTTTGCCAGGCTTGAAAGCTCTTGGGCCTCATTCAGCAGGGCTCTGGTGTATGGAATCTGCCATCCCAACATGGGAAGATAGTTTTAAATCTCATCTCCCTACCGTCTTGCCCTGCATTTCTCACTAGAGGGCATTTTTACTTGTCTAGCTTGGGCATCTTGGATGGGGAGGGGGAAAGAAAAAGGCTGGAGACACATCAGGATGATGTGCATCCTGGTTGCTGCAGTCCCTTCCCAATCCCACCACCAAAATGCCCCTTTTCCCTGCTCTCTGAGGTTTGTTTGTTTGTTTAAAACATTCGTATGCCGCCCCCATTGCAACAAAGCCTCGGGGCGGCTCACAGCAGTACAAACACAAAAATAATTTAAAACTGGCCCATCTCGAATAAACAAGGTTGCATTCTTAACTTCACAGAGTAGCCATTAATAGATTTATATACCACTTTGAAAATATTTGCCTGTTTAAAACAAACGATGAAAGTGCATTGTGTACTATTCAAAGCATTCCTGGATTTGTTTAAAGAAATTAAAATCAAGTACTTGCAATACCATAATGAATCAACTCAGCAGCAGCGCAATCAACTCAGGGAAGCCTGGGCAAAGCAAAGGGACATGCAAAAACAGTTCCTGTTCTATTTTTGACATCCAGATCAGTATACAAGTAGATACGGAGTTCGATTGAGTAGCTGCTTGGTCTGATCCAGAAGGATGCTTTCTATGAATGAAAAATAGTAGCAAAGAGAAGGATTGAGAGGAGAGATGGAAGAAAAAGAAGTGTGAAGAGCGAAAAAAAATTGGATATATTAGCAAGTTTAGACAGAAAAAACCATCCTAGAAGTTGCAAGGGTTTTCTATCAACCCGTTTTGCTTTGTACTGAAATGCAATCCATCTCAGAAAAGTGATCTACACAAGTTTATGCCATGAGAATACAGGACTCACTGGAGAAGAGAATCGCGCTAGGGAAAGTCGAATACAGAAGAGGAAGAACAACCGTGAGATCAATTCCATCCCATCGATGCAGCCGCATCCTCGAGTTTGCAAGAACTGAGTGGCGCTGTCACAGGCAGGACATCTTGGGGGATATTCATTCACAAGATCATCATATTCTGGAACTGACTTGGCAGCACATTATGACAAAAAAAAGTATTATTCTTTCAGATGCTGCAATAGACTTGTATTTATTTTCAAAATAAAACAAGATTTCTCCCTGCAGCCAAGCTGCTCTTCAGTTCCCCTCACAGGAGATGCCTAAATGTCACAATGTCTCCTTCCTGCTCGAATGCCTGTGAATGTTCTGTGATTGTAGGCTTTATGTTCAGCTCAATGGCTACGGACAGGAGGTCTGTGACCAGCCAGCAACCTGCTCCATAAGGAAGAAGGTGCAATTGCTGTGCATTTCGCTCATGAACAAAACAGCTGATAAATGGTGTGGCATAGCTTCATTATTCATCTTAAGCTCATGCATAAGATCCTGTTCTCCCGAATTCAAACATTTTCTGGAACTGAGCATGCAGTTCTGCATGTACTTATAATCAACTGGAAAAGAGAATTTTAGAAATGTCCTTGGCTGTGGGAGAGAAGGTTCTGTTGGTGTAAGGATGGAAAACTGCCTTCACACTACAAACACTCTGAATGATGTGTTTGTTTAAAGACTAAGATGGATTATTTTTATTTATTTATTTATTAACATAGTCGTATGCCGCCCCTTGCACACAAGCCTCGGGGCGGCTCACAACAAACAGGGCAACTAAAATCAATACACAATATTAAAAACTGGCCCATCTCAAGGTCCAAATTTAAAACATATAAATATAATAATAAATTAACAAATTAATAATTTAACACTTAAAATACTTCTTAGATAAAAAGGGCTTCGCCCGGCGCCGAAAAGCAAATAATGACGGCGCCAGGCAAGCCTCTCTGGGGAGCGCATTCCATAGGTGGATAAAAATTGATTTTATCCCATTTTTGAAGCAACTCACCCCCTTTAACATCTTGTAAAAATCTTTTAAAAACTGGTTATAAAAAATCCCAGTCTTGTTCCAACTTGCAGAGCTGTGCAAAGCGCGTGTGTGTCTGTGTGTGTGTGTGTGAAGCTGTTGCACACACACACATGTGGAATTGAAATGAAGGCTCTTCCCATGTAAAGCATTCCAGAAGGTGAATATTACGGTAAAGAAAGGCCAAGACTTCTGAGTAGAGACAGTCCTGGATTCCACAGAACAAGACGTCTGCATTCCTAAGCCCACTTGCTGTGCAGCGGCTTCCAAGACACTGTAAGGTGAGCATCCGAGCAAAACCGGTGCCGTACATCCCTAGGAGAAGAGCGCTCTTGCGCAACGCCTGCAGGTGGCGCTATGGACTCGCCGGAGAAGTGCTGGGTCTCGCTAGCGCACGTTCACCACCTGGATCCCCCAGAGCCGTCCTTTGCACACCCACTGTGCCCCCCACTGCATTTTGGAGCAACTCCTAGGTCGGCGCCGAGAGGGGTCTTTGCACAATCCGCCCTTGAGGCCCCTTCCCAATTCGTAATATCGCCATGTCTTGGCCAAGCACGGCCAGTGGGGGGGAGCGATTAGAGCGTCCCAGTGGTTGGTGTAACAAAAACAGAAACACGGATTCTGGCTATCTGCATCCTCGAGCACAGCGGGCTGGACGCCACCCCCCCCCCGCCCGCAATCCTGGAAATTGCTATCGTATGACACAGAACATGGCTGGCTTTCTCATGCGCTTGGCATGCTCATGGAGGGCCCTCCCATGTAGCGCTTCCCTCCTCTTGAGAGAACCCTGGGTAGTGTGGAAACACGGACGGCTCTGCCAAAGCGGAGGTGTGTCCTGCACTGGGACCCCCCGGAAGGCTCCCCGTTTCCCCCCACTCACTGAGCATGGCCGTCACGGAGGGAATCGGGACGGGAGAGCGGGGAAGAGAGCAATCTGCATGGCAGATGGGAATCGATGGGAACAGGAGCAGGCGAGTGCGGGAGAATCATTGGGACCGAGTGGGGAGGCCCTGATGAGGGGCCACCCCGGCAATTCGGCCACTGCGGGCATCCTCTTGGGATTGAATGGTGGACCAAGGCCAACGGGCCCAGGACTGCCACCAGCGGGGGCCTGAGCAAACACACAATTCTCACCCGTGAGAGAATTGTGACTATTGTCAAGTCACAATTCTCCTGTGCTGTTAGCAATAGCCTTTTGAGGACTGCATTGTGGAGTCCCTTAATTTGGAGAACAGAACAGACGCCGCTGAAAAGCCTTCAACCCACAAGCTCCGAAGCTTGAAAAATTCCCTGTTCTCTCACCATGGACTTTGCAGACAGGAAATTTAAATAGGGCTCCTGGCCAATCAGGAAGCTATGCTTGGAAGCCAATCAGGCTTTCCGAACATGCACAAAAACAGAAGGGTGGATGGGATGAGGCTCCGCTCCAGGTCCAGCTGGCTGTGGCTGTGGATTCTGGCGCATGCGGCTGCTGGGACATAAGACAAGAAAAGCCGAGCTGGATCAGACCCAAGGTCCATCCACTCCACACACGTGGTGGCAAACCAGCTGCCCACAGGATCCCTCCAGCAGGACGAGTGCAAGACCTCCTCCTGCCCAAGCTCCTCCGCAACTTCTGCATGAACAGAAGTTGGACGGCCTTCTGGGGTCTGGGGATGCAGGGAGGGCTGCTGGACTGGTAGAATGGACCTCATTTTCACTCACGCACAGACGTAGGACCGCTGTTTTTCTTGTGTCGTGGAAACAGCAATGGGGAGTTGGATCATGGGATTGAGGCTGAAGCCAGTCCTGCTCAAGTGTGCCGGGAAGAGGCTCAAACTCCATCCTGCCTCCCCGCAGCTTCAAAGCGAGACACTGCATTCCCTACCCTGCAGCTGTGGGCCACCCAAATGTACCCTCAGGAGTTGCAGCACTTGTCAAAAGTGCTCCTTCTGCCGCATCCCTCTGGCATGGAATGGGGAAGCAACGGCGGTGCGGAGACACCCACTGGAGTGTGCCCTGAGTCAGCCAGGCCTGGGGTGCCGAAGTTCTGGTTTGTAAAAAGAAAAAACAGCTTTCTTGTCCATGGCGACCACATGCTGTGGATTTGAGCCATGTTGATTTTTTAAATGAGTCCTTCAGATTGAAACTTCATCTGCATGCATGTGCTTAACAGTGGTGGTGGTAGCATCAGCAGGAAGCGGGGGGAGCTGGTGATTCTTCCAGGGATCCCGGGACAAGGAACCTCGGTGTGGTGCTGATTAGGCAGCGGTCCGCACCAGCATCTGCAAGCAGTACCTGGCTACTTTCCATCACAGAGCAACATCTCAGATGTGGAGAGGTCTTAGCCACCCCGGTGTTTTCCAGATATAGAAACAGAGTGAGTCAGAAGGGGAGATTGTCTAATAGGAGATCTGATAGACGACATCTCCTATTATCCCCAGACACCTGGAGCTACCCTTCCTCACCCTGACGTCCAATGGATCTGGACGATGGCTGGCCTCGGAGTACAGCAGTTGCTTTCGAAGCTGAGAGCAGATCGGTGAACCTCCAGTTCAAGGCCGCACAGCTGCCCACCGCACCAACGTGCTCACCAACACACAGAGCGTAAAATGTGGTTCGTATCATCTCGGCTCCAACGTGGTTTGCACGGCCGCAGAGCGGGCACGTGATGCTTCGCAGATTCCAAGGCTCTCAGTCACTCCTTGCTGGGTGGGCGAAACAGGCAGGAGGCAAGGTGAACGTTCGGATCCACTCTCGGTACTTCGGCCGTCAGAACTTCTGATTAAAAGCACAGTTGCAAAGAGCACAGCAGGTCGCAGAGGGAGAAGGCTATGGGGGAGAGAAGATGCCTGCGGAGGGGAAACCCACCCGGCCTTTCTCTCGCTGTTCGCGCGCGTGTGTGTGTACAAGTTTGAGATGCAAACTGCGCACGCCGCATGTCATTTTCGCTTTGGCTTTGGGACTGCGAAAGCCAGCAGCCTCCACTTAATGTCATCTGTGCTGTGAACTGGCTAGGGCTGCAATCCCCACACATCTGGGGAATGGGAGGTGTGGGTCCAGAGGGGTCTAGCTGAATGAGAAAGAGCGCTGCAAGGCGCAAACGGGGGCCTTGACTCCCACCAACATTTAGCACAGGGGTGCAGATCCTCACATCAGGAGTCCGCGTCTGGCCCTTCGGGGTTCCCAGGAATGCCACGCAGCCTGTCCTGGGCCATGCCCTCCTTCCCCACCTGGTCATCTTTCGGTGTCATCCCGGCGTGTGCATGCAGTTTGGCCCCCTGTGCAAGGTTGAAATGCGTTTCCTGGGACTCAGTCATACATATTAAGAATTATTTATTTGTTTAGGATTGGTGGGGTCTTAATGTTTGTAAACCACCCAGAGAGCCCTCTGGGCTATTGGGGTGGTATACAAGTGCGAGAAGGAAGGAAGGAAGGAAGGAAGGAAGGAAGGAAGGAAAGGCAAAATAATGTTGGCATTCAGCGGACCTTCTTTTGCCCCATCCATCGTTAGAGTGTAGACCCTGCAAACACCTAGGAAATCGGGATGTGGCCCTCAGGACGCGGGCAGTCCTTGCCCTCCTGCGCTACCTCCTCAGCCAGGCCAAGTTCTGGGCCAGGAATTCCCCAGCTCCCTGCTCCTATTCCTGGCCAATCCGCGGCGCGGGCCGCCCCAGCGGCATTGGACAGCAAGTCCCACCATCCCCAGCCGTGCGCCGGCTACGCGGGCTGGGGAGCGGGAGCGCAGCGCAGCGCAGCGCAGCCAGGGGGCGCCCCGTGCAGAATCGCGCCCGGGCGGCTCCGCCAGCCCGAGAAGGCGGCCTTCCTGCCGGTGCGTCCGGCCGCCTCCGGCCGCTCGCCCGCCCGCCCTCAGCCGAGCGGCAGCGGCCGCGGCCGTGGCGTCGTCCGGTCCCACCCCCTGAATGCAAAAGGCCCCTGCCAGCAACTCTGGGTGGGGAAGGAGCGCGAGGAGGAAACCGCGCCCCTGCAGGAGCCGACCTGTGGCCGTGACAGGAATTCCCAGCGAGGCGGGAGAGAGCGAGGTTCCCGCTCGTGGGACGGGAAGGGCCATGCACGACCCGACGGAGCTGGTCCGCGGGGTGTGTGTGTCTGTGTGTGTGAGTGAGTGTGTGTGAGAGAGAGAGAATATATCTGACTCGGTGTCGCGACTGATGCGCCTTAAGAGCAGGCTGCACCACCTTGGCTCGTAGGAATCTGCCCTCATCTAAGCCAGAGCGTCCGACCATCCAGCCACGCTGCCCTTTGGCGCAGCTCCTGGCTTTCCCGGGGCTCAGTCAGGCATTGCCTCTATTTTATGTATTTCCATGTGTGCATAGGCTGCCTAAAATTGCCTAGGCCTTCCTAGGCGGCTTACGATGCATAAAAACATTGAGTAAAACACATTAAAAGCAAATTAAAGCATCATGAATTAAACTTTAAATTTGTTTCTAGGAGTTAAGCTTTCCCCCATGGTTTCTCTAGAGAAGGTGCAGGCCCCTCAGTCTGGATCGAGACCCTAGTGCGATGCAAGGCTTTAAAACCCTGTTTGGGCTCCCACACTTGCTCTGGAGATATTTGGTAGAAAAAGGTCAGGGTTGCTAGGAATGGATTTCAAGGAATATCTATTTTTAAGCCCCGACTGCAGGCCTACCAGGAAATGCTGAATATTGAAATGGAGACCTTTTTTTTCTTTATTTTTATCCCATATTCAGGCAAACGTTGTTTCCTCAAGTGGCTCATAATGATTAAAATAAGCCTGGATCTGCCCTCCACCTTAGCAAATAAAAAGAAGAGAAGCATAAGGGAAGGAAAGCAGAGAGAAAAGGTAGCGGAAACATTGGTTGGGCAATACCAGAACAGAGGTGAGCAGGCAACAAAATCCAGTTAGCCCTGATTGAACCGCATTTGCTGGTAGTTTGGCCTGGTTAGATGTCTGCAGAAATACGGATAGGTGAGAAACGTGATCCATTTACACTTTAACAAGGTCTTACCTAATTCTGCTCTTTCAAACCAATATGCAAGGCAGTTATCTTTGAAATTTGCATCTCTCCGAATGGCCAAGCCGCTTCTCCAACCAAAGAACTATTGTACAAAAAGGTGTACATCAGGACGCAAGAATGTATACATTAGGAATTAAAACATTAACATGCCTTACACGAGGATAATGGCATGCAAGAAGGTATGTCGTGGGAGCGAGGTGTGCGAAACGGTACACATTTTCATGGGAACTTTCAAAATATTTCTTGCACTTTGGGACAGACCAAACTTCAGATTGGGAAGCTCGAGGTACAATCCTGGGGTTTCCTGGGAAATGTTAGGATTTTTCACAGGCCAAGCACCATAGTTCTCCAGCCTCGGTGCTCAGGCCCCATGGGTCTTTCCTGCCCCATTGCAGCCAATGCAGGAAGAACCATCATTGCTGGCTCCCCAAAGGTTGCTACTGGGACTTGGAGAGAGAAAAGGGCGGCATGTCAGAGAATGAACTGCCTGGTTGTACCAGTTCCTACCACCTCTGCAGCCTCCTTCCTGCTCCATCACCAGCCCCAAATCTAGACGGCTAAAACTGGCTATCTAGATAAAATGCAGACCAGGTACAGAGCTACACCTGGCCCCAGATGCTCATAATCTCCTTCCTGCAGCTCTGGAAAGCTGCTGCTGCTGCCAATCAGAGCAGACGAAACTGGACTGGATAAACCACTGGTCTGAATCGGATCAGGCAGCTTTCTACGTGCCGCACTAGCCCTTTTCTCTGCAATGGCCAAAAGTTGCCTGCTGGCTTTCACAGAGTATCCAAGTTCCATCTTGTTAGCCAGTTGCATCTCAGTCTTTTCTGCCCTGTGTGGCTGGTTTCATAGCCATGCCGGCCATCATTGTGGCTGTTGATCAAGTGCACCCACAACCCCACATGCCCAGGGCTCCTCTGCCAGCTCCACCTCTTCACAAGCTCAGCCTGTTGGAAGGCTTCCTGTGTATCAAGGCTGATGCTGATGACCCCCCCCCCCCATTAAGTTTCACTGAATTGCCCCAATGTGAATTTCTCTTCCACGTGGCCGCCATGTGGGAAGGGGATCAATTACTGATTTCCTCTTGTTTTTTTTTTAATTTTATTTTCCTTCCTAAAACATGAAATATTGCTATTTATAACAGGGTAGCCTTATTTTTAAGGTTCCAAAAATGAGAAGAAAGCAGTCATTAAAACCTCGCTCACCTCTGGGAAGAGACACTGCAAAACTGCAACTGGAAGTGGCTACATCAGGGCATAAGCAGAACTATTGATTGCCAATTTCCCCAGCTTGGTCCCACAGGACGGAATAAACAGAATGAAGCTGCAGAAGGAGGGCTTCCATTTGGAACTGGAAAGGACTATGAGCATGCAGTATCGATAGAAGGATTTGGGGCAGGGAAAAGGATGAGAAATACATCGCAGCCTCCCCCCCTCCCTCCAAGGTGGCCTCCAGAAGTTTCAGACAACATCTCCAGTCACCCCTGACCATCAGCTCTGCTGGCTGGGGCTGATGGGAGCTGTATTCCAAAACGTGGAGAGCCACATGTTGCTCATGGTGAAAAGCTGCTGCAGTAGCATGTTAAGCGAGATGTTCATCGTGTTTCCAGCTGACTGTGGAAAAGCCGTGCAACAACCCCCGGCATGGAAGTGCTCACATGCACGGTCCAGCCAAAGTTCTCAGCCCGTGCAGTGACCCACCACAGGGTCTCTCTCTTCTTTTTCAAGGTTGCTCTGTGCAAAGCATGTGGTTATGCGCTGATCTTCGCTTCTTGGCATCTGAAGGTTCCCAGACTGGGGGAAGCTGATGGAAAACCTGTCAGCTGAAGATGTGTGTGTGTGTGTGTGAAAAGTGCTTACTTTACCATTGCATTTGTGCTTGGTTGTCTTTTTTTGGGGGGGGGCAGGGGGTTCGGTGAATCTGCAACGTGGGAGAGGCTTGAGAATGGGAGAGGCTGAGCAGGTGCCTCAGTCTTTGGTATCTCCAGCTAGAAAAGGAACAAGCAATAGGAGAGACTTTCTATGCCTGTGACCACCAGTCAGAGGAGAAACTTTGGGCCAGATAGACAAATCGTCTGGCCTGGTGGAATCGGGATGGCTTGGGCACCCTATTCTTAGCAGACCATCCTGCAGTGCACGGGGTCACGGGGTTTCGGTGGAAGTGGGGTTGGGCTGCTTTAAATTGAGCAAGTTCTGCTCTTGCGATTAGTCCTTCTTGAAAGCTTCTTGCTTGCTTTTTAAGAGAAAGCCATAGGTACAGCCACCCAACGGCCTAAGGTGGCATCTGGAAAGCTGCCACATCCTTCTGCAATCTCAGCTCCAAGGCAGGAAAAGAGCTCTGAGCTGGAAGCAAGGTTGCACTCCCCTCTTGGAGGCAGTAGAGAAGGACTCACATGAGCTGCATCTCCTGTGCTGTCAGAACTACTCCAGAGAAGGGGTAAGGAGGGCATTCTGGGGGTAGAAGGGGAGATGCATCCAGAGGGGCGCCAGCTTCCTGCCCTCTCCATTTGCAGTGTCTCAGCTAGATGGCCAGAATGGGCCACCTACGTAGTGGACTTGCAGCACAGCAGTGCAAAGGTTATCTTTGTCTTCATGCTGCGCCAAGTTTGGAGGTTTCTGGGCAGGCCCATTATATTGCAACCTAAGAAAATAGAATACTATTGAGGAGGAGGAGGAGGAGGAGGAGGAAGAGGAAAGCATCCTCTGTCCGAAAGGCTATCTGATCCACGTCCAGTCCAGAGGGAGGCGCAGATCTTGAGGCTGCCATCCGCTACAAGCACCAGGACAGCAGACGGAGCCAGCCCCCTGGCCCAGCCTCCCCCACTGGGATGACACGGATTCCACTCCCCCCAAATAATATGTATTGTTTATTATTTTGCACTTGCACATATGCATGAATTGTATGCAAATCCATGTCCTTTTGGTGATGCAATCGAGGTTCAGGCAAACACGCAATGTTTGAGGTTGCCTGGCTTCTCTGAACATTCATGCGAAGGTTGGCACTCTCCTCCTTTCCCACATTCATTTGCGCTTTTTTTCATGTTGCTCAAATGAGAGACATCTGTATTTTGAACAGGGGAAATGTTCTTTTGTATCCCCTATGGAGTGCAGGGGGGATATGCCTTTTTTAAAGCAAAATGCACATTTTTCATTGCATGAACATACATTCAGGAATCCGCAACACTTCGGGGAGAACATGTTCTCCTGCTTGCATGCAGGGTGCTGTGCATTGTACACTCTGTGAATGTAAACATAATACCCCTGCATCTGTAATGCAATTCCTCTTCTTTTTACTTTTTGGGCAATGTGTCAACGGCCAGGTTGGAGGCATCTTTTTATGTTCCTGCACATTTCCTTCTTGTTGTTCACAATGCAATGCAAGGATTCCTTTGCTCCGTGGCTCGGTGGATGTGTGTGCACTTAAGCAGCTCTCACCCCATGTATATATTCTCCCTACATTTATGGCCTGTGCATAGAGGACAGTCCCTTTTGCCCGACAGAAAGTCCAAGCTATTTGCGTGCGCCCATCCACTCCCCCTCCCTGCAGCTTCTTTCTTCTCTGCCCGTTCAGCGTCCTTGACCCAGAGAAGTCCGGCGTTCGTATACTTCCCTTTTGGCCTTTGCACAATCCCTCCTCTCCATGGCGCCACTGCAAAGCTGGCTGTGGGAAGGTTGGGGCGCCGAAACTCTCACAAAGGGTTTTCTCGTTTAATGCTTCCTAACCGCCACCCCAAACACACACATGCACTTCCCAGAGAGATCAGCAAAGAAGGAGCCGAAAGGTGGAAGGCAGACGCGCAGCGCAACCTCTGATTTGTCAGCCCTCTTGGCTGTCAGATTTTCTAGACTGCGAGGCTTTGTCCAAGGAGCTTGCTCCAAGAATTTCTGAACTTGGTTCATGTTTGAGAATAATTGAAAACAGTTTGCTGCTTTGCCACATATCGGGAATGGCCACTCTGTGGCCTGCAGCAATGCCGTTAGGGCTGGATCTTTGGGCCAAAATCCAGGATGCTGAAGCAAAGGGGGAGAAGATCTCTAGGGCCAGATGAGGAGCGCACCTGGAAGCCAACACCATTTTAACCCTGCAGCCATGATGGTGCTGTGATTTCAGAGAGTTTATCACGCGAAACCATGCTCGGAGTACAAGTATTTGCGGTTTTTTAATCAGACTGGCTTAATAGTTTTAGTTCTTGTTCTGACTTACTGAGAATGTAGAATCCGTTCTAAAGCGTGGAATGATGGCAGATGCTCGTGTGCCTAGGATGGCGACGGACAAAGTGCTTTGCCGCCAAAGTGCCGCACTTGGCAGTCCGAAGCAAACCCCATAAGACCTCAATCCCCGCAGCCTAAACTTAGCCACGCCACTCACCCCCCGTGAACCAGGCCTAGTCCCCAAAGTGGTCCTGCCTAATTTTAGTCAAGATAAGAGAGATGTACTCCTAGCTGTAATCTGGGGAAGAACCACCAATTTCCCAAGTTGTGTGGCTTTAAGACTGCGTGAGGATCGAAGAAGTACGATGCTTTGGTAGGGGCAGATTCTTTAGGAATGTACTAGTTGAGCACGGCGGGGAACAGACGTGTGCGGCAGCCAGTGATATTCTTTCCAGTGCCACCAGTTCCTCCAAAGGAAGCGGAGTGCCCAGGGAGACCCCAAAGGGTCCTTTTCACCAGCTGCATAACCCAGAGTGCTGTCCTCTTTGCAGGTGACTCCACCATGCGCAACCTGTGCCTCTCTGGTGGCAGCCTGAGCACCTGGAGTGATGCCAGCGGCAGGTAGCCATCCACGTTCCAATAAGCAAGCGTTGTCCACCCATCGAGACCCATCCAAGAAACATCCTTGCAGGTGAACTGAGCAGAAAGGTTGCCGTGACACCTGGAAGCCGTGACGTCAGGTTGCGTGGCATTTTGCCGTCGATGCATATGAATAAGCATGTGCAGAGCGAGGTGGCATCATGGTTAGCGCACTGGACTGGGAATCAGGAGACCGGGACTCTCGTCCCTGCTAGGTCTCAGCTGCTGCTCCTCACCAAGCGTGGCTTTCTGAGGTAAGCTTCTGGCTTAAACAATGACAGCCTCTTTCCCCGACCCGCACAATTCCCAGAAATGCACAACCTCCTGCTGACACCTCCCTTGGGAGGCGCATGCCAGCCAGTCAGCCGGCCGATCGGCACCAATGCAAAGAATACTCCCTTCCAGCTAAGGGCCGAGGGGGAGCCTTGGGGGTTTCAGAAGGGGGGTGGTGAGCCCCAGTGGGGGCTTGCCAGGAGGAGGTGCTTGGTCAGAAAGGTGGGAAGAACGACTTTTGGCCCACTAGCTGGGAAACGGATAAGCACAGGGCTTTCCCTTGGGTTTCATCCCCGCAAGGAGCACTGGACTGTACAATTTCCCCAGAACCATCCACCCTGGCGGGAAGCAGTTCAGCCTGTACCTTCTGGCGATTGTGTGTGGGTGTGTCACCTCCAGATCACCATTCTCTTCATGCTCAACATTGGAAATGGTTGCATTTTGATGTTTGCTTTTTCCATCTTTGTTGGTTTTGTTTTCTGGAAGGATTTTGGCCTTTGAATTCTGAGTGCACATCTTTGGCAAAGGCTGCGTTTCCTTCCTCTGGCCCAGACTGGGTGATGGCATGTAGCAGCAGGCCTGCCCGAGATCCTTCAGGGTTCAGGCTGGTTGTGGGTTTGAAAAGCCTGCTCTGAAGCAAAGGACGTTTTCATTCCTCCCAACCAGGGGGTGACCCTTTGTGGCTGCAGCTTGGAAACGTCTCATTCTTTTCCTCTTAAGAAGCCAGCATCCCTGTGTGTTGGCTCCTGTCTTTCCATCATTACACACTGTGATGCCGCACTTCCATGGAAACTGATTCCGTGGCTATCCCGTTCATTTTGAGTCAGGAAATGTGCAGGTTCATGGTCCTAGTCCTCCACAAAATGATTGTGCAGCCGCGGGTAAATCACGCTCCCCCGCTCAGCCTCAGTGGCCACCTTCACTGCTTGCTGTGCAGGGAATGCACTGGTTTTGCCTGATCGCCTTCAGGTGGTTCATACTCACCCCAGGCAACCAGGCAATTGCCTTTGGAAGTTTGCTACAGAGCTGCATCATGGGAAACTCACTTCTGCAGGTGGAATCTTCATCTTCTGAGTTTAGCTTCACGCACTAAACTGTTTCTGCAGCAGCCTTCAAAGTCCTTTGAACAGCCTTCTCCAGATCTAGCAGTGGGGGAGAGGCCAAGAAACTTTTGCAAAATTAAAAGCGGATGATTCATGTCTCAGGCAATTCCTAGGAAAGTCCAAAGAGGCCTGTGCAGTTTCCAGGTTTCCTCTCTTAGATGCACACCTTAACCGGGAGATGGGTAGATCTTCCACAGACCCATTTGTAACGTCCTTTAGATTTTGCTAGACAGCACAGAAGGTTGTCAAAATGAGCCTTTTCTTGGACAAGGTGAGCCAGTGCACAGAACCTGAGGCCCAGAAGCCAAACCTGGCCCTTCTGAAGTCCCATGTGGCCTCCCGGGGATTCATGCCATTTCCTCTGCGGTCTAAAAGGCTGCAAACTCTCTTCTCTCCTAAGGTTTAGTTACCGGTGGTGAAAGCTTCAAGCCAAAAGGTGCTCAAGTTGTGGCCCCGCCCCTTTGGCCTTTGGCCCCACCCACCCCTGGATCCCGGCTCTCCAGAGCTTCTCCAAAGCTCAGGTCAGCCCTTGGGCTGGAAGAGCCTTCAGTGCTGAGCAGCAGCGTGGTAGCAGAACGTGGCACCGCAGCGAAACTCCGTGGAATCCACCCCTCTTCTGTTCACAGACCTCCTCTGTGCTTGACCCTGTCTTAGAAACCGAGCCGAGCAGAGACGAAGCCCATGAACGCGCGCTTGCAAAACCCTGCTGCGCAACCGACAGCCTTCTGCAGCACATGCAGCGAGAACAAAAGCGGCAGCTCATGTGTGCACAGGAGGTTCGCAGGGCTCGATTCCTAGCGGGCCCCTCCGTGAACGCTCAGCACCTCGCCAGGAAGCCGGACTTGCAAGAGAACAAGCCGGAGCCTGGGGAGCCAAACCCAGGGAATCCAATGGCTTCCCACCGCCAAAAGAGATTCCGGGCACATCCCCAGCTGTGCATAACAGGGCTCTACCACCCAAACTAATGGCGTTGCGCAACTCCATGGAAGTTACTCCCTCTGCATGCACAGCTAATGCCACACGGGGACAGAGCAAGGCTCTTGCTGGCAGAGAGGGAATCTACACTGTTAGCTTTTCCTGGGTCTCCAGTGACTCTCATTGCACTGTCTACGAAAGCTGCTGAATATTGTGACCTTGGTCCATCTAGCCCAGCTTTGCTGACACTGAACTGGCAGCCACGCTTCTCCAAGCTTTCAGGCTGGAATCTTTCTATGCCACCCTGGAGATGCGGGGAACATGGGCTCTTGCCACAGAGCAGCAGCCTCCTCCTCTTTTGTGTTCTTACCTTGCAAGGGTGCAGTAGTTTTGGGTTCGTTTCCTCTGGAAGGCAAGTCCCCGCAAGTTTCTTGGCATTGGGCAGCACGGCGTTTATTACAAATAGCCAGGTTGGGCCCAGGTAGCCCGATCCTCTGCCCGAAGCTCTTCTCTTGGTCCCGCCTCCCTCACAGCAACACTTGGGGGAACGCAGGGCAGGGCCTTCTTGGTGGCTGCCCCAAGGTCCTGGAACCAACTTCCTTCCTAGGGCGGCTAGATTGGCGCCCTCCCTGTTCTGCTTTTAGAGGCAGGCAAAATATTTTCTCTTCTGGCAGGCCTTGGGGAATTATCTGCACCTGTGAGATTGCGTTTGAATAGCTTTATTGTTCTATATTCTTTTTATTGATGTTTTAATCTTGACATTTATATAATGCTAATATGGCAGTTGTTTTAGGCATATTTTTACCTTTTGTATATTTCTATTAACGCTTTAATTGTTCAGTCTTTAAATGCTGTAAGGTACCTTGAGTCCTAGTACTGGGAATGGGCAGATCTTCTATTATTATTATTAATATTAATATTATTACTAATACTACTACTATTATACAGATGTTGGAGTGACTTTTTCATGCATTTGAACCCAGTGTATATTTCCAGAAGTTTGAACCCAAATATCGTCCCCAAATCCCTCATATCAGAATTTCTAACTTTGAAAATCCATCTAATTTCAAACCCATAGCAAACTCTGATTTAGCTGCGATGATGTAGTTTTCCCAGAAATCCTTTCTTCGCTTTTGTAATGCATGTGCAAAGACACACATACAGAGAGAGAGAGAGAGAGAGAGAGAGAGAGAGAGAGAGAGAGAGAGA
>JAIXND010000771.1:5072283-5120155 GCA_023646645.1 Varanus salvator macromaculatus | reverse complement strand
AGAGAGAGAGAGAGAGAGAGAGAGAGAGAGAGAGAGAGAGAGAGAGAGCGCAATTTGGCCGGTCCAAGTGAGAACTAGCACCTTGGTAAATCCAGATACTCTCCTAAGCCGGCTGGCAACAGTGGTTTATTTTAAGCTCACAGATGACCGCAACCATCAACTCTTTTATGTAGACAAAAAGCCCTGTTGCTGTTATATTGTTGGCTCCAGATCATCCCGAAGTAAGAATTTTCCTTTGGGAACAAACCCAAGAAACAAGCCACGCTGCAGAAATCGGCCGTCCCCTGCGTTTGATTTTGACAGCATCTTCCTGGCTTGGAATCGCCTGCGGTGTGCCTCACAGACCGCCCATGGCCCACGGGCCTCTTCTCCCATCATTGTTGACTCCACAATGAAGACTGTTTGTATTGTTCCTTCCCAGAAGCTTTGCCAATTGCACATGTGTCTCCAACTGATAGCAAGAAGCTTTGGCAAAGTTTGCGCTCCATCAGATAAGCGTTCCAAACTCTATTCCTTCACCCCGAACACGCCACATGGCCAGAGGGCAGAGAGTCAGTCTTAATTTATTTCTCCCTTTTCAAGCTCGCAGTGAAGAGGCTCAGCTGGGAAGGAAGAGCACAGGCCTCGGTGCCCCGGACCCATGCCGAAATCATCCTCTTGCACAGATGGCGCCGGGGCATGGAAGCCTAGAAACAATGGGCTTCCAGGGGAGGTCGTTGAGGCCCCATCGGTGAGGGTGTTCAAGGACAGGCTGGACATGCACATGGTGGGCTTGTCATGAGCGGAGCCGGCTGGTGCCGGGGGTCAGACTAGATGGCCCGGGAGGCCCCTTCTGACTCGCTCTGTTTCTATGTTTCTATGTTTCTAATGGAAGTGGTGCATGCGGAGGAAGGCCCCCGATTCGGCCAAGCAAGCACAGCTTTGCACCAGGCACATCTGGCACTTTGAGGAACTGCCCTGGGCATCAGCACAACGTGGCCACCATGGGGGTGCATCTAGCCAGGATGAAGCCATGAAGGCCCAGTGAGCTTCCCAAAAGACCTGGCAAAGCCAGGGCCTGTTCCCCGGCACTCCAAGCCCAGCCATGCCCCTGTCTGCGCAGGGGTGCCCTGGTTTCAGTCATCTGTTCAGCAGTCATCTCTAGGTTAGACTACTGCAATGCACTCCATGTGGGGCTGCCCTTGAAGGTGGTTCAAAACCTGCAGCTCAGGCAGAATGTGGCAGCCAGAGTAATACCAGAGCCGTGCAGGTCTGAACATGTACGAGTGCTTTTGGCCTGCCAGATTTGTCTGCCTGGGCCCACTTCAAGGTGCTGTTTAACCTATACGTCCTAGGACCACCGTACCTGTCAAAGCACCTCTCCCAGCCACGGTCTGCTCAGACACTGCACTCATCCTCTGGGGCCGTCCTCCAAGTGCGAACCCCAAGCGAGACTCGGGGAGTGGCGACAAGGGGAGGGCCAGGTGTGTGAGCCAGAACAGGCAAAGGTCTGATAGACACATGATCGGACATGGCTCTCCATGCTACTTGTCCTCATTCTCAGGCTGCCTCAAAATGGCTCGATCTCTTATAACCAGACCGGGCAGCACTTTGGACGCTCCCCCAAGAACTGTAGTTCTGATGGGTCCAGGTGACAGTCCTACAAGTGACCTGAGCCTTTGCAACACTCCTCTGAGGATGGCTGCGCTGCAGCCTGGAACATTTCCCCCGCCAGGAGGCAAGGCTGCAGCAGAAACCCAGGTCTCCCTCCCGCTGCGTGAGGGCCGATGGGCCCTCAGGAAGTGCCCTGCTTCGGAGGAGAGAGTCCTCTTTTTAGCCCTCTGTCCTACTTTATGGCGGACAGTCCTCTCTCGGCAGTCCTGTCTTTGAAAGTGTGGTCTGTCTGAACAGCTGCCCAGCCAATCCTGGTGGAATGAGACAGGCCGCAAGAAGGGACCGCAAGCGCGGGGAGTTGGCCCCAAAAGCTTTAGCACCTGAACTGAGCAAGGATGCATTCTTCCCCGCTATACACTGAGATATGCTGTCTTTCTATTCAGATGGTCATACTTTTTCCTAAATATGCCCCCATGCTTATAAATTATCCCTGCAGGTTTCATGCATGTTTCTGCCCTGCGATTCCTTCTCGTTGGGCTCTGGTCACCCAGGCATGAAGGAGGGTACAGGATACGGGCCGGAAAGGATTTCTGCTTGGAGCTACTTTTAGGATTCAGGAAGAGAGAGAAACCAAGCAGGAAAGTTCTGCAGAGCTTTTCTAAGAAACAGAAGCCCGAGGAGGAGGAGTTGTATACACCCCCCATCTCTGCTTCTGAGTTCCTGGCCAATCTGACAGGCTGCTTGCCCAGGAAGCGGGGTCTTAGCTGTTCCCCTTAGCGGCCCACCATCCCGCTCTGCCTATCATTAGGGTGGTCGTTTCCAGCTCACCAAGGAAGAGGGAAGAGCATCTGCAAAAATAAAAGTGGGGAAGGCCACGTGCAGACAGCTCCGCATGGAATATGCGTGTGCGTCTGCCGGGAATGAGTGAGGCAGTTGCTCTTGGCAGAAGAGTCAAGGTCAGGGAGAGCCGGACTCTGGCTGGGGAGGGTGGGCCGTGGGAAACTGGGCCTCCAGATACTGAGATGGAAGAGGCGGAGGGGCTGGTCTCCAGGCTGTCCCCTCCAGGTGATCAGGCAGACCCTGGGAACAGCCTGACCTGCAACTGGGGGAGGGGGTGTGGGCAGGAGCGCCAGGAACCAGACAAGCCTGGCACAACTCTCAACCCCATGATGCAGCGTCCAGAGGGAAGAGCTGGCCAACGGGAGGAGCGGCAAACGGCAGAGTCTTGCCAGTCTTCAGAAGGGCCTTCCAGATGGATGGGGCCCAGGGTTACTCACGAGGAGGGTTCTCAGAAGTAGCTGCTGGACTGGGTTCAACTAATTGCTCTGTGCATGCTCAGAGACTCATTCTTTGTGCTTACTGGATGTACACTGGAGAATAAAGAGCTTTAGCCAAGGCATGGTCTGTTGTTTTGAAAGTGTGAAGGGGAAAAGCTTTGTAACTCTAGATGCAAATTTAGAAATAAACATTGTATTGAATAGACTTGCAGAGTTTCTGCCTTTCGGAAAGACTATGCAGGGGTGCTCTGGGTGTTGGCTGCTCAGCCTGACATCCCAATGCAGAAAGTGGGCAGGCAACTTCATGTCCCCGTTCTCTCTTCAAATGTCCCCTGAGGACTGTCTTCCAAACTCTAGGACACCAAAGGAGTGGGAAATTCGCCTGGGATGAAGGGCCAGATGACCCTGCCTCTCACAGCCTGAATGACATCCGGAAATGTGGCCAAACTCCTTGCGATAGTTTTGTCCAGGTCGAGAACTGGCTGAAATGCCTTGGGGGGGTGGGGGGTGGAAATTCTGCGTGTAGCACAGCCCCATCCTGAACCATGTACTAGCTAAGGAGCGTTCCTCCAGTGGCGGCGCTGGTCTGCGTCTACCTGCGTTCCCCATGCCTCCCTCCACAGGGCAAGGGAGATGAATCCCTCGCTGTTACCTCCAACCAGCTATTGGAAATAGCAGTGGGGATTCCCTGCCCTATTAGCCTTCCGGGGCAGGACTTTGGGAGGGGCTGGGCCCCACTGAGGGGCCCAGGTTGACCTGCAGCCTGGTTGGTTCTCCATTCCTGCATCGTTAGCATCACTGTTGTTGTTGTTAGCTGGAAAGTCCACCCGCTCTCTAGGTGCCCTCGGCTTGGCGGTTTCTGTCAGCCTCAGTCTTCACTCAGGTCTGTATTATGGGGATAAAAAGGGCCAGGCAATCCTGCAAGAATAAAGGACATAAGGAGACCTTTCACAACAGACCAAGATGATAGATATGATAATGTTGCTCATGTCTGTACTGTGGGCAATCAAAGTTCTCTGGGAGGTTCACAATTATTTATAAAATTACAAACAAGAAATATTGTTATGTGGTTGTTAGGTGTGGCCAAGTCATCTCTGACTTACGGTGACCCAATGAGTAAACACTGCCCAAAATGCCTTATCCATGACAATCTTGTTCAACTCTTGGAAATTCAGGACTGACTTCCTTGATGGAGTCCATCCGTCTCCGATTTGGCCGGCCTCTTCTTCTGCCTTTGACTTTCCCTAGCATGATGGGTTTCCCCAGGGAGTCCTGCCTTCTCATGATGCGCCCAAAGTAGGGCAGCCTCAGTTTTATCCAGGGAAAGTTTGCTTTTCTGCCAGTCCAGGGTATTTGCAAGCCTCTCCTCCAGCATGCTGGTTTGCATCCACTTTCTCCTGTCCAGCTTTCGCCTCCATATCCCGTGATCAAAAATCCGAAAGTGGGGATGATCCTGATCCTGGTCTCCAGTGAAATTCCCCTACAATCGATTAACCTTTCCAGCTCCTTCGTTGTTGACTTTCCAAGTCACCGTCTTCTTTGTATTCCTTGGCTGCAGGTAATAAAAATCACATCAAATTTCAATATTTATTTTTATTTATTTATTTAAAGCATTTCTATGCCGCCCCCATTGCAACAAAGCCTCAGGGCAGCTCACATTTAGACAACATTTAAAGCCATTAAAAAGAGCTAAAAGCAACTTTAACAAAAATACTAGCCATGTCCACAAGCCCCATCATCTGCCATTAAATACCACGGTGAGCACATTAGGCACAGAATAGTATGATAGTAGCACTGAAGCTGTTCACACATGCATGTCTGCCCCTCAGGAGGAGATGGCCCGTGTGTGAATGGTCTGACACCACAGGACCGGCGTTTCGCCCAAGCGACGTGTGTGTGCTGCTAACGGCCTGCCGCGTGTGGAAGTGCCCTGTAGGATTCGTAAAAATAGGCTTGGGTTATCTCATGCATGTCACTGTGCCAGCTCTCTCCCACCCCACCCCACCCCACCCCGGCACGGCGCGGCGCGGCGCGGCTTCTATGGAAAGGAAAAGTACTTTCTCGGCTTGACCCTTCTGAGACGGCTTCTCCGGCCAACGTCCAAAATGAAAAGGAAGGAGGCCTTGGTTTCAAAGCAACCTCACCCAAAAAAAAGAAGCCTTGTTTCTCTTCAATCCGGAAAGGAACGCTCTATCAAAATGGCCCTGACACACTTCCTGCCCCCGGGACGGCTGTTATTTATAAAGAGGCGGCAGAGCCTGCGGGATGGTCTCCCCGGCCCCTCGGACTGTGCTGACTCATCTCAGCTTCTCAGCAGCGGCCACGTACTGGGAGCTCCCCAGCGGGCCGGACTGGGACCCCAGCCGGAAATGGTTTAGGCCAACGTGGTGCACAAGGACTTCTGGGGACCCCACAAGCAAAGTTGCAGGTCTCTGATTTCTGGCCTAGCACGATAGCCTTTCTCAGCAGAAATTCTCTGTACAATGCGCCTTCGGCTGCAGTGCAGCACTCTGTCAGTCAGGCGGTGCTCAGAGTTCAACCCGAGTGTGGGTAAGACTGGCCTCATTTGCTCACGTCCATCCCATGTCACATTTGCCGCTTGCTCTCTGCATCCTCTGTTGCTTGCCCACCCAATCAGCATTTAGAGTGTAAGTTCCTTGGGGCAGAGATCTGAGTCCGAATTTCCACTAAAACATGCACCATATGAAATAACCCCTTTATCTTAATTTAATTTTGGATCATTTTTTTGCTTGTGTTTACTGGTGTATGAGACTATATTTTATTTGAGGTGCAGTATTATTTTACTGTTTTATCTGATTATTCACTGTTTTATTGTAATTTATGAATGTTTTTATGCTGGTCTAGCCACCCAGAGAAACTTCGGATTATGGGGCAGCACAGAAATGGAAATAGATAAAGAGATAGAGAGAGAGAGGGAGAGAGTTAGATAAAGGTAAAGGTAAAGGTTTCCCCTTGATGAAGTCCAGTCATGCCTGACTCTAGGGGGCGGTGCTCATCTCCATTTCCTGGCCGAGGGAGCCAGTGCTTGTCCGCAGACGGTCTCCGTGGTCGTGTGGCCGGCATGACTAAACACCGAAGTGCATGGAACGCTGTTACCTGCCCACCAAAGTGGCACCTTTTCATCTACTTGCATTTGCATGCTTTCGAACTGCAAGGTTGGCAGGAGCTGGGACGGCGCATGGGAGCTCACACCGTGTGCAGATTCGAACCGGCGACCTTTCGATCAACCAGCCCAGCAGCACAGCAGTTTAAACCACTGCGCCACCTGCAGTCCTTTGATAGAGAGAGAGATAGATAAAATAGATAGATAAAATAACCCGGGACTTTCTACTGCACTCACTGGTGGCACTAATTCTAATTCATTGCTGTTGTTGCCATGTGCCATCAAGGCACCTCCATCTCTGCCTTAGGGCAACCCTATGAATGAAGGCTTTCCAATTTGTCCTGGCCATGACAGCCCTGCTCAGCTCTTCTCAATTCCAGGCTCTGGCTTCCTTCAAGGAATTGATGCATCTCCTACCTGGTCTTCCTCCTGCCTTCAACTTTCCCTAGCATCAGGGAGTCTTGCCTTCTCATGATGTGTCCAAAGCAGGACAGCTTCACCTCTGTTCTTTTTGCTTCTAGGGAAAGCTCTGGCTTGCTTTGATCCGGGATCCACTTGTCCATCTTTTGGCTGATCCAGCATCTAATTCATTTGCAAAGCTCGCTTCCAGCATCAACATTACTTCTTATTTTTTACTGTGCAAAGCAGACTTTCTCCGTAGGGCAACACTGCACTGGACAGTTGGACGGCTGCTTAGTTGGTGCCGATACATACTGCAGTTTACTGATTACAACTCTGAGCAGACCTCCAAGAAAGCATTGTGAAACAGCGCCAGTCATTTGAGTAGAAACCTTCCATGGCTTGGCTTTGTTGCCTGGTTCATCAGCGACGTTCCTTGGCAGTTTGTCCCACTACTTCTGAGTAGATCGTCATAGGATCACACGGTTAAGGTGCAAACCTATGCAAGTTTAGACTGAAGGAAGCCTACAAGTCCCAGGAGTTGTAGTCCTGTCTTCAATCTAAACTTGTCCAGGATCGCGCCCTTAATTTCTGATTTCTTCCACAACCGCCACAAAAAGTATCGCATGGAATGCCTTTTTTTTTTAATTGTCTTAGAATTATAGATTGTCTTGAAGGTAAAACCTTATTTCAGAGAAAATCCAATGTATCCTTTGGATCCGTTCTTGAATAGCACAGCTTTGGGGTTCTGGAAGACCCTTTATTTATTTATTTATTTATTTATTTGCAAATTTATATGCCGCCCCCTTGCAAAACAGCCTTCTGATTTATTTTGCCATCTCCCTAAAAAATGGATGGATCCCCCAAAACGGTGTGTTTCGGTGTGACTGAAATGACTTTGAAAGCATCATTCCAGGATTGCATCAGCCCAAATATCAGTAGAAAGTGTATCTTAATTTGAGCCATTAAAGCAACAAATATATTAGC
This sequence comes from Varanus salvator macromaculatus, assembly GCA_023646645.1. NCBI lineage: Eukaryota > Metazoa > Chordata > Lepidosauria > Squamata > Varanidae > Varanus > Varanus salvator. Next base: position 5,112,775 of record JAIXND010000771.1, on the reverse strand, counting down.
TCTGATTCATTCTTTCATTCATAGACATTCACTGGGATTTTTTTTTCCTTGTTACTTTTTCAAGAATATGAGTCAGCTCTGCCCACAAAGGCTGCAATAAGTTTGGCCGGTCTGATACTTTTCTGTCACCATAGCTCTCCTTAAAGTGCAAAAGGGTAACCATTCTCTCAGCAACAACGGAATGTTTTAACTAAAGGGGCAGCTTACCACAGCAGCCTTCTCCAACCCAGAGTCCTCCAGATATGTGTGTGTTTTTAATTTGCTTGCTTATTTCTATACCATCCCATAGCCAAAGTTCCCTGAGCAGTTTACAACAATGCATAAAAGTAGAATAAAATACAATACAAAAATGACGTACAATCAAAGCAGCATTAAAATGCATTTCAGATAGTGGAAACATACAGTAACGATGACAGTGTAAAAGGAAAAATGAAAATCATTTGGGATGGGTAATCCCCCCCCCCCCAGCTAAGTAAAAGCTGCAGCACACACTAGATGCTGAAAAGGGGCAGGTTTGGCACCAGGTGGGCCACAGTGAGGAGCTCGTTCCACAGATGGGGGCCACCACAGAGTAGGCCCTCCCCCTGCTGCCACCCTTTGAGCTTCCCTTGCTGGATTACAACTCCCACCCGCTTGGGGACATCAGGTGCCCGCAAGTCCCCCTGCCACCACAAAGCTCACCCCACGATCCCCATACTCACCTGCTGACGTAGCCCACTCCCCTAACCAGCTTGCCATCACGGGCCCAACCACCTGCGTCTTCGCTTGGAACAAATCATTGAGGAGTTCCCAGAGAACGCCTGAGCTGCAGCTGATCTCCGGGGATCCCTTTCCAGCCAGGTGGCGCCAGGCTCCGGAAAGGACCCCCTCAGGGCCAGGATCTTGGGCATGGTGGGCTCCCTGGGGAGCCCCGCTGGCTACTTTCACCAGCTCCCCAGAGAATCCAACTGCTGTCCAGCTTGCCCTGGCAGGATGCTCAGGGGGGAGCAGATCGTAGGGGGCTGACAGTAGCTGGGGAACCTCCAGAGCAAGGCTGGATGAGAGTCCGCCTGGAGAACAGGCAGCTTCCCTCACTGCACGCTATGGATCCATTGGGTCCCATTTGGTAGCCGGCTGCCACCAGCCTGCCATGCTCGTCCAAGGTACTCCCATTCATTTTAGTCAGACTCGTGCAGGGAACTTCCGCAGGGAATCATGCCCTGAAGTTCCGATCCCTGCTTCGCCTCTTGCTTTCTCTGTGAGGAAAATAAAACCACCCACCCTTTTTGCTTCAGAGCATTTTATGAGTCTGACAGAAGCAGAATATAATTTATGCTGCAATGGTAGATACATCTGCTCAGAACTACACGTGGAATTCAGCAGTCTTACTCCCAGGTAAGTAAGTCTAAGACTGCACCTTGAATTTTGCAAAGTTTTCCAAAGTCTTGATCTTCGCTCAAAGTACCTTGGGAAAGGAGAGGTGTGACAAAATAGGAATCTGTCCTGTGGCTCTTTAAATCTCTCTCTTATGATATACTTAGGTGGTTTCCTCCGAAGCAGCACTCAGAGATCCCCCGTTCTACCCCATGCCAAACTAGACAAAACCTGGGAGAAGGCAGGGGAGAAGGAGGAATTGCAGCCTAAGCACACACCCCCCCCCCAGCCCCCAGGAGTTTGATGAAAGCTCTGGAAGAGCCATCGGAGAGGACAAGGGACTGTAATGCGTTCTCAGACGGGAGACATCTGCAGCAAGCCAGTGAGGTAATGGTCTGTTATAAGTTATAACACATCAAGGACCCCAAGCAGTTGGGAGGGAGAAGAAAACCTTTCCCAGATGGAGACATCCCAGATTATTAGATCACACAATCTGAACAGAGGGGAGGGTGCTCCCATTCTCCCACCCCCCTTCTGCCCCCCCCCCCCCCCCCGGCTTCTCTCCTCTTGGTATTCCTGGCAGCCAAGCAAGCAGCCTTCCAAGTTTTCCTGTTTGTTGCAAGCCTGGTCATTTCTGTTCTCGGTTGTTCCCAGGAAATCAATGTCAGGGAGGAAAACATGAGCCAGCCGTGTGATGCAGTGGCCAAGAGGGCGAACGCCACCCTTGGTTGCATAGCCAGACGTGTGGCTTCTAGATTGAGAGAGGTATTACTACCACTCTATATGACTCTGGTGCGCCCACAACTGGAGTATTACATTCAGTTCTGGGCTCCACATTGCAGGAAGGATACAGCCAGGTTAGAGTCAGTGCAGCGTAGGGCCACAAGGATGGTGGCCGGATTGCAGGGGATGGGGTATGAGGTGAGACTGAGGGAGCTGGGTCTCTTCAGCCTGGAGAAGAGGAGACTCAGAGGGGATATGTTGGCGACATACAGGTATGTGAGGGGGTGTCACTCGGAGGTGGGCAGAGACCTGTTCTCCCCTTCAGAGGAAGGCAGGACGCACTCCAACGGAGCAAAGCTCAGGGAGCCAAGGTTCAATTTGGATGCCAGGAAGCACTTCCTGACAGTCGGGACCCCGAGGGCGTGGAATGGGCTTCCACGGGAGGTGGTTGAGGCCCCATCAGTGAGGGTGTTCAAAGACAGGCTGGACGTGCACATGGTGGGCATGTCATGAACAGAGCCGGCTGGAGCCGGGGGTCAGACTAGATGGCCTGGAAGACCCCTTCTGACTCTCTCTGTTTCTATGTTTTCTCATGTTATTTCTGGGTGTTGTTTATATCCCACCATTTTTTCCGAGAAATGCAAGGCAGCGTACATAAGATTCCTTCCATTTTATTCCCACAACAGCCCTGCAAGGTGGGTTAGGCTGAGAATCAGTGACTGGCCCAAAGTCACCCAGTGAGCTTCAGAGCCAGGTGGGGACTAGAACCTTGAGGTCTCCCAGGCCTAGTCCAATACTCCACACCATCACATTCTATTCAATCCACACGGCCGTTTGTCCCAAACTTGATTTGGGAAGGGGGTCACCTGAGCACATATTTTCCCCATCCAAATTTTGCAAGGGGAAGGTTGTGATTGTAACACGAGTCATATGCTGAGCATCGCAAGGTGGTGTGTATTCTGGTGAACCAGGCAGAGACAGAAAGAGCAATAGAAGTTGCTGCTGAAAAATAACACAACTGTGACAGTGTCTCTCCTGCAGCAAATGACATAACAGGGACCTCGGAGCAGCTGTGCTTCCCCATGGGAACAACCGGCTGGTTAGGTGGAAGTAGCGGCATTGTTGGGAGACAGCACATGCTGTTACCCAAGGATGGTGTCTCCAGTGGCAAGGTGGACATGAAGAACATAAGGGGAGCCACACGGGATCTTACCTGCGGGCCATCTACTTGAGCATGTTGTAGACGCAGTGGCAGGTCAGCTACCCACAGGATCCCTCAAGCAGGATAAGAGCGCGACAGCCCCCCACCCCCCGACACCCCCCCAGGCTGAAGTTCCCATCAACTGATGTAGCACCTGCAACAATGAAAGTAGCTTCTAGCCATGCGGCCTGGTCACCGTGGCTTGCCTTCTTCTCCAGGAATTGGTCCAATCCCCTTTAAAAGACATATATCCCCTTTAACCACGTGGTGTGTGAAAAACAACGCCCTTCCGTCTCTCCTGAATCCCCCACCCATCAGCTTCAAGGGATGACCCCACTGCATTCTAATATTATGAAAGAGGAATAAAAATCAATCTCTCTCTCTCCCTCTCTCTCTCTCTCTCTCTCTCTCTCTCCCTCTCTCTCACCACTTTCTGCACACCTGGAGTGACTGCAATTTCCCCAACTCAATAATGTGCTTTTCCAGGTGCTCCAACCAGAAGTGTGCACAGTATTCTAAATGAGGTTGCACCAACAATTTGTATAAATGGAGTAAGTTCTTGGCAGTTTTATTTACGATTCCTTTCCTAAGTGTGTCTAACAGAATACACTTCTTTCACAACAGATGTTGCTCATACTTCTGTTCATACAGGGCCTGGAAGATTCCCTGGAGGCTCTCTCATGCCATAAGGAACTATCCCATAATCGAAGGACGTGTATGTGGATACTGTCATACTATGATTTAGTCAAAAGGTGGCGCTGGACTAAGTTGCACCTGGGTGAAAATGCTGGAATTCCCTGTGGCTGTTCAGCAATTCCTGGGCAGAAATAATAAAGTTTTTGCCTCGCTTCTGAATGGGTGTCTCCTTGAAACCCTCCAAAACGTGATCTCATTAGTCAAGTGTTAAACCCACAGATTCCGAACATAATGAAGAAGATGGCACCACAATGCTGAGATATCACTATTGAGTTCTCTGCTTCCTGGTCCTGGTCATGCCATCCAAATTAGCAAGTGGTGTTATTGCTAATTCCAAAATGCTCATTTCATAATTCAGGAAATTCATTACATTTCAAGAGTGATTAGAATTACCTTCGAGGAAGTTTCTAATCCATTCTACTTTTGACAGAATGGACTTGCTGTCACAAGCAGCATTTTTGTTATCACACCACTCTGGTAGCACATCGTTCTCAAATTTCTGCGGTCTTTTGCCAGGTTTTGATAAGGGCGCCGTACTGCCAGCCTTCCGAACGAGCGCAGGCAACAGGGCAAGAGTGCCAGTCTTTCCCCTGGCTGCTCTCCAGGGCCCAGGGGGGATCCATGGTGTCAGCCGTCAATTCGTGGCACACAGAAAGGCAGCCAAAGTCTTCGTGGAGAGAACGTTGCAAGGTAAGCGGCTCCCAGACCTCCTGGCAGCACATGGTGTCTGAGGGTTGCATCTCAAAGGACTTTGTTTCCGGTGGAGGAAGCTTGAAGAGTCATAAAGCAGTGAGGTCAGTGTTAAAATGTCTTGACATTGTGTATGTTTCCTGAATGACCCTCTGACAATACCCACCACGAAAGACCTTCTGCTGCGAACAGGAAAAGAGCAAAACTCTTCATCGGACTAATTCGGGAGAGGACGAGGATCATGCTGACGCCACCGGTGCCGGGCCATGAAAGACTCGGCCCGGTCCAGTCTCCTGTCCATCTGGCCCTTGCATTAGGGCATCACTGACTGTTGGTGGGAGACAAGCGGCTTTGGCTCCACTCGGCTGGGGTGGCCAACCTTGATTGCACCGTGCCTCTTCCCAAGACAAGGTGTATTCCCAAGAATGGAACACACAGACTGGACGCTTTCGCGTGCCTCCTCAGGAGTACCAGGTCCCCTCTCCTCAGCGCTACTGAGACCTCACCTGGAGTGCCGTGTCCCGTTCTGCGCACCTAAGTTTGAAAAAGGAGCAGAAAAGCTAGAAAGGGTACAGAGGAAGGCAACAAGGGACTGGAGCAAAGCCCTATGCGGAAAGATTGAGAGAAATGGGCACGTTCAGCCTTGGGAAGAGAAGACTGAGGGGAGGAAAGATAGGACTCTACAAGTACCTCAAAGGCTGTCACAAAGGGGAAGGACGAAGTCTCTTCTTGTCCATTCCAGGACACAGAATAGCAGACTTAAGTTACATGAAACCAGATTTAGACTGGACTGCAGGAAGACGGTCCTCACTGTCAGAGCAGTGCGACAATGGAACCGATTTCCTGGGGAAGTTACCTTGCTGGAGACGTCCAAAAAGTGCCTGGACAGCCACCTGAATGGGATGGTGTAACTGGGAGTCCTGCACTGAGCAAGGGGTTGGACCTGATGGCCTCCTTCCAGCTCTACTATTCTAGGATTCCATGAGGCTATGAGCAGTCCTTCTCTAGATGTGGTAATCATGCTGTTGTGGGGGTTCTGTGCCATCAAGTCGTCTCCAGCTTATGGAGACCCTCTGAGTGAACACTCTCCAGAATGACCTACCCAGGACAGCCCTGCTCAGCTCTTCCAAATTCAGGGCTGTGGCTTCCTTTATGGACTCAGCCCATCTGCCCCTGGAAGTTAGGTCTTGCATTACAAAGTCCATCTGAACATGAAGCTCATAGCCACAGACCCAAGCAGTGGCTTGCTTGGTAACTGCTCAGAGAGCTTCGGCCATGGGGCAGTATAGAAATGAAAATAATGCTCATCATAAATAATTAGCATTCTAGTCCACAAGCTATAAGAAATGTGTCCCATTGGTTTCAGAGCATTTTCTTCCGGGCTTCAGGGCTTCTCCACTGCCTCCTTCGGCACTTTGACCTTCTGCTGTCCCTGGCGGCCCTTGGCAGAGCTTCCTTCCCTCGGTGTTCAGCTTCTGTTGCAGGCACATGGAGCCATAAACAACTCTGGGACCTGGATATCAGCCATGGCACTCTCTTCCTTCTAGAGCCCCTGGGATCCTCTCATGAAGCTCACCTGCCAGTACCACACACTCCTTGCACAGGAAAAAAAGGGGTGCATCAGGATGGAGGGGTGCAGAACTTTCCCTGGCATGGAAGAAGTGGGGAAGGGGCTCTTGTCTATCAAAGATGCACATGGTGCGCATGTCGTGAGCGGAGCCGGCTGGTGCCAGAGGCCAGACTAGATGGCCCGGGAGGCCCCTTCTGACTCGCTCTGTTTCTATGTTTCGATGTTTTCTTCCTCTCCCTAAGAGTAGAGCCCAAAGGGGCCACCCCATGAGGCTGATGGGTGGGAGATTCAGGACAGATCAAGGGAAGATCTTTTTACATGGTGCCTGCTTAGAGTCTGAACTGGCTTCCACACAAGGATGGCCACCCCTCTGGCCGGGTTTCAGAAGGGACTGGACAGATCCATGGAGGAGGTGGCTATCCATGGCTACCAGCCTTGATGACGTCTGCTATCAGAAGCAATATGAATATGTTCTCCAGTTGCTGGGGAACATGGGCCAGTGGGTACAGCTGCCTTCCCGTCATGCTTGTCGGTTTCCATGGGCAGCAGGTTGACCACTCTGTTTGCAAAACGCTGGGCTAGATGGAATTTGATGATCCAGCAAGACGATCCAGCAAGATCCAGACTAGATGATCCAGCAAGTCTTTTCTTCTTGTGTCCAGAGCTGTATGTGTGAGACATGCCATCTCTGACTGGCAAAGCCGACGTGTTTGAATGCACGGTGAAGACACATGTATGAATGCAGCTCTTCCCAGGGTAGCTTGACCAACCATCCTATGGATGTATGGATGCACATACGATATAGGCTGCGTGTTGGTCTTCCTATATGTTGTGTCTTTATGATATTGCACTGCTTGGAAGTTTGTGGTGCAGGCCAAGTGGGAAGAGCCGCATCCCAGGATACAGATTGCGCACTCCTGAAGTTACAACGCTTTCCCCCCAACCACCAATTATTTGGTGGCTTTCCAGGTTTCTTGCAGCTTTGTTTCTCATTCTGAAAGGCTGAAATACCCCCTCCAAAAGATTAGTTATTGCCAAGAAGAGCTTTAAGTTAGAATAAGCTGGTAGTTTAGTTTCACTGTTTATTTTTCTTTATTTAAACCATTTCCACTCCAAGGCTTCCAAAGTGGCAACCAAACCAACTTAAAGCAAGAGATAAACTGTAATATATGCAAACAACCCCAAGAATGTACAATGAAAATTCAGTTAGAAAAATGCTCATTGAAGCTGCTCGGAAGAGAAACGAAGGCAGCTTTCAAAGGAGGATCAGCCGACATTTCGAAAATGCAGAAACAAGCTTGGAGAATAACATCTCCTTTATTCTAGCTGAAAGGATAAGGTTGGCACGGGTGCAGTGACCCAGAGAAGATGCTGGACTGGGTTCCACCACAGAGAAGACCATGTTCCATCCTTTTTAAGACACTGTGTTTTAATTAAATTAAATTTAATTTAATTTAAATTATTTTTTTTTCTTTTCTTACATTTTATTGCTAAACTGTCCCGAGACTTCAGTAATGGGACAGTCTGCAAAAGTTTTAAAAATATATTAAATAATAGATGTTCCCCATTACCAGGCACGCCACACACTAGTTGTGCAAACAACCTCGAGGGGATACGGCCAGGGCTCCCTCTGCATGTCTGTTCTTCCGGCCAGCTCTTTCCCTTCCTCTGAGCTCCAGCAGATACTGACTTAACCAGGAAATGCTCTTGAATGTGAAGCGAAAATCAAGAAAATAAATTGTGAACTGATAGCTGCCATTGAACGGCAGCCAGTGGTTTTCCTCTCTCCAGGGCCAGCCGACGAGTTGCGTCCGTGCCCTTGGCAAGCGCACCGCATTGCGTTGAGGTAATTCCTTAATGCTGAAACCAACAACCACCACCAAAAGTTAAAATAAAATTAAAGCGAAGCTTGCTGCTGGGCATCTGGAAATGGTTGCTGGGTTGGGAGTACAACGCTCTGCTCTGGGAACGATGTGTTGTCCTGCCGTAAATTCTGAGCATTTCAGTAAACAGAGACAAAATAGAGTGCTCCGAAAAGCAGGCAGAGGACTTTGCTCCGAGCTGCTGCTGCTCCTCCTCGCACAGTAGGAGGCTGCAGTCCTGTGCGACTTTCGGCAGACAAAGGACCTGCCACTCTCAGCGCAGGATTGCGCCTTAAATGTACTCCGAGACTCCGCACATAGTGGAAAGAGTCCACCACACCAAGACCTGCCACTCCGGAGAGAAGAGGCCAGGAGTAGCCTTTGACCTGATATTTAGCTTTCTACATGCGAGGAAAGCTTTTCCTCGCCCCGTGAGCAGCATAGGCAAGGCATCTGCACACTTGCATGTCTAGTGTGCAGCCTTTCATTATGGTGCGCCAGCTGGGATCCGTTGCACATGGCAAGCAAGGCGGAACTGCCAAGTAAAATGACCTAAAGAGGAGCACTGGCCTACTTTGCAGGGCTGTTGTAAGGATTTCTCAGATAATGCACAGCGGGGTGGGCAGCATGCGGCCCACAGGCTGTGTGTGGCCCTCGCCACCCCTGGTGCACCCCCCACCCCTGCTGCGGTGCTGCTGAAACTTGCTTCACTGGTTGGCCACCGACTGACCTCCTGTTTGCTCCCTGCTTCACCTTTCCCATCATCCTCATCATGTGAGCCCCCGAACTCCAAAACCATGGCCTGTGTTGACCAACCCAGTGGGAACTAGACCCAGTCTGGCAATATGCTAGCAAAAACCAGCTTTTCTGTGAGCATAGACTGGTCCTCTTACTGGAAACGGGAGTGGGACCGCTGGCCCAGGGCTCAGTACGATGTCCCAGCGCAGCCAGTCTGGGACTCTCTGGAAGACCTAAGCCCCCCGTCCCCCCGGTTGGTGGTTTCCACCTTTTGTACACCCCTCCCCCTTTAAATAGGCTGAAATGTTTCTCCTGAAGCTTAGTTTTGCTTGAAGCAAAGTTATTTTTTTGGTTTTTTGTACTGTGGCTCCACCCCTTTTCTTTTGGCTCCACCCACCATTGGAACACAGTCTCCAAGAGCTTCTCCAGACAGGAATCTGGCCCTTCAGAACTTCCTATCCAAGCAGTGATCTGTTGAGACATGTGCAACAAAGGCCAACCAAGAAATAATCCATGTAGACACTGACCGTAAAATGATCAGTGACATGCAGGGAATAAAGCCAGAATGGCAGATGAGCTGTTTTTCCACTAAAGTTCTGAAGAAAAAAATCTTCACTTGGTGTCGAAAAGGTAGTGGTTAAGCATGTGGGTCTGGGGCTCAGGCGAGCCGGGTTCGAGTCCCCGCTCGGCCATGGAGCCAACTGGGTGACTTTGGGCCAGCCACAGACTCTCAGCCCAGCCTACCTCACAGGGCTGTTGTTGTGAGGATAAGCTTGAGAGGTGGAAGAGGAGGAGGAGGAGGAAAGAAACAACAAATAAATAAACTAGGCAGTAGGTGAGGGCTCCATTGGAGGGACCACCACCGAGAAGGCCATGTAGAGCTGTAGACTCAGAGTTGGAAGGGACTAGATTGCTATGGGGTTCAACCTCCAGCTTGGTGCAGGACTCCAGGTTCAAGCATCCCTAACAGGTGGCTGTCCAGGTACATCTTGAATGCCTCCAGGGTGGGAGAGCCCACCACCTCCCCAGGTCACGGGTTCCATTGCTGTCCTGCTCTCACCATCCATCTTGTCCCCGAGTTGGGACCATCTGGAACATCTCGCGAACTGGCCGGGGAAAACCACTGTGCACTTCTGTGGGGCCTGCCATCAAGGTTACCAAACTCTCTGGCCAGTTCAGAAAAGTTAAAGGGTTCTGCATGCACGGAACCTGATTTTGAAACGGGCCCATCTGGCCAACGAGCTGCTTGGGAAGGAGAGACAGGGGCTGGATTCAGTCTCCCGACACCCCTTTCCTGCCAAGAGCGGATGATCAGGAATCTCGCTTTGCTTTGCTTTTGCTTTGCTTTTCAAGGGCTTTGCGCACAGCCTCAACTGGTCTGCCATCGCTCCCCCTGCTCCAAATCTGACGTTGCCAAACTGTGCATTTCCTGCCGTCGAAATGCAAACCTCCTTCTGGAGGGTTTGTGGTGCTCACCTCAGCAGGAAGCAAGCCCTAGGGCCCGAGGTCTTCTTCAGCTTGGATTAAAATCTGAGCTGGGAAGAAACTCAAGGCCTTCTTTTCCCTCCAGCTCTCAGCTGCCTACCTAGGCTCAAATTTCAGTTGAGCTGCAAGGGGGGGAAGCAGTATTTACACAACAATCCATTACAGCAAAAATGCAGGGACAAGCTTTGTCCTGGGCAGCCAGGGCACATGCCTGCCATGCTTCTTGGCCACTCAGCTGCGTGCCAAGGGGGACGTTTTACAGAAGCATTCCAGCCACATGGGCCAAAGAGTTCAGACCACGCAGGGGAAGAAGGAAATGTGCACTTTGCCTCCCCACATGCTGTATTCCTTGCAAGATCTCCCACCACCAGATGCCAGTGATCAATTAAGGGAACACTCAGTCCATCGCTACACATCAAGGGAAGATCCGCTTTGACGCTAAATAGCTTGAACGTTGGAGCAACTTCGGGGCTTCGCTGTGGAATACGCTTTTATGCATATATGCAGCCACATCTTGCTCGATTTGTCCCACTGGCACTTATTTTTCAGCAGATCTACTGAGAATTTAGTGGGTCATGCAACGTCCTGTCTGACTCCCTTTGTACTTTTGTTGAAGAATAGAGGAAGGGAGTGAAATTTCTCGCCACTTCCCTTCTCTCGACATCAGACATACTGTATTGGCTGCATGTCAGGCACAAAGGATACTAGGAATGCACTTCCCCGTGCTATTCACTGCACGGGTAACACTGGGAAAGCTGCACTTCCCAGGGCTTCTTCACCATGGCACATAGCACAGACGAGTTCGAATTCCTTTTGCCCTCATTTCATGGACTGCCAGGCACCTTCCTTCCATCATGCAGGCCCTGATGGAGCCAGAATTTTTCGTATTTCAGGAAGCTGTGTTCATTCACACTTGTGCAACATGCAGCTCCAAAACTGCGCAAGTCCCCCTGTAATACGCAAATCCCCCCAAAATGCTTTTGTTTGTGAGAAATGCCCGGTTTGGCCCAGGGAAGAGCCAGTCTACTATGGAATGCCCGGCTCAGAGTTGTAGGGTTCCAAACTTACTTGACTCCATGGCAGATTCCCATGCATAGGATCACACCAAACGCAAAGAGAGAGAAACAGGGAACACGATTTCCCTCCTGACCGCCACTGCCTGGGCACCACTTGGGTTGTTTGCATGCGTAAGAAACCTACTGTGGCTTATTGCAAGGGTGGGTTATTGCGTTGTGTGAACACACCCAATGTCTTTTCAAAACGGACATCAGTAGCAAATTAGGAGAGCATCTGCTTATTTGGTAGATGGTTGGTCAAACCACAATTCCCCTCTGGGTGAAATTTAGGCAGCCAGAGGCAGCCAGAGGGCAGAAGGAAATGTGGTTGCAGCAAACATTCATTTCTACGCTCCTGGAAAGTGCAAAAGGCGTATTGTTTGCGGGGAGCTTCAGGACTAAACTTCATGCTAGCTGATCCTCACTTTTTCACTGCAGACCCGGGAGGTGGAGCTGTGCTTCAGACTGGGACCACCACATTTGAGGTGGGAAGGAGCAAGCCCTCTTCCATGACCATTTTCCTGTCCTAAATCACCTACCTCAAAACAAGGCCTTTAAAAAGATTTTTCAAAAGCTCTTGATGGCCAGGGAGGCTTCTATCTGTGTCTATTTTAGCCCCCTGGAAGGAAGTGGGATGACAAAGTCTAGAAAGGATGGGAAAGTTCAGTCCTTCCTTATCTGAGCACAGCGGTCCCGGTCAGGACTGGCTCAGAGTCGTAGGAATCCAAAAAAACGGTTTAAAAAAAAGCAAAGCAAAGATCTTTGCAAACTGCGCATTTGATGTACTGTGTCATTTGGCTCTGGGGTTATGGGAGAACTGGGGGCACACTTTACCCAGCTACCGATGCTTCTCCGTCACACTTCTCTCCCTTTCTGGTCCTCACCCCAGGCTTCCCCTCAGTCTTGGAGCCCAGCTTGCCATGCGATGGATGAAGAACAGAGCTGGCATGGCCTGGCATGGCCTGGGGCCTGCAAGATCCGAGTTTTGGATCTTTGGATCTACTCAGCCATGAACCTCACTGGGCAACGCTGGGCCAGGCACTGACTCTTGGCCTAACCTACCTCGCAGGGTTGTTGTGAGGCTAACATGGAGAGGTGAAGGGCTGTGGAAGTCACCTTGAGTTCTTTGTCAGAGGAAATAAATAAATAACAATTTGGGGAGGGATTCTGCGAGGGGAGAATTGGCAGATGGGGGAAAGCTGACGCAGTTGCTTCCTAAGCCCTGAGTCCCCCTTTCATTTTCCTTGTGTTAGCCTTACACGTGAATTTGGGAACTCCATGTAGCTCTCTCTTTAATATATGTGATGTAGTATTTAGAATACTGGACCGGGGAGTTCTGGGTTCAAGTCTCTACTAAGCTGTAGAATTCACTGACTCTCTCAGACTAAACTACATTGCAGGGTTGTTGTTTGGAGAAAAATGAAGAGAGGGGGACTATGAAAGCCATCTCGGGCTTCTTGCAAGAAGAGAGGAGGCAGAATATAAATTAATAGTGTAATCACACACGGTGATCATAATAACACTAAAGAAAAAGAAGGCAATTCTTAGGGACAAATTGTATGTTACATTCGGCGGTGTGCGATTAGCCTATCGGTTCTCCTTTTTCTGCCAGCTTCTTTTTAACGCCAACTGGTCGCAAGCGCCTATCCAATTGAACAAACCCCCAAGGAGGATTTCGCGGGTCGGGGGGGGATATGTTTTCGCGCACGTGTGAGCGCGCCGCATGCTGTCTCTGGACGGCCGGGGCCGCACGTCTCCAAGTTGCAAGTCAGCCGAACGATCAGAGAAGCTCAGGAGCGCCAGAGGAGGAGGAGCGCGCGCGCGTGCACGCGAGAGAGAGAGAGAGAGAGCGAGCGAGCGACCTGGGGCGCGCGGCGCAGCCCCTCAACCCTTTTCTGCTCCAAAGTGCGCCGAGCCTCCTTCGCGGCCGCACTTCCTCTCGGCAAGGTGTGGTCCTGGCGCTTGGAGACACACGAGTCTATAAAGAGCAACTGGGTGTGTCTGCGCACCGTGGGTGGGTGGGGGGTGGGTGGGGGGAGATGGGGGGTCCGAGGCTCCAGCGAAGCCTGTGTACATTCTGCATGGAGCGCCGGCTGCCGGGCCGCGGGCCAGCTTGCCAGACGCCAGCTCCGCTGGGGAGGGTGATGGGAGAGGTCACCCAGATGGCTTTTACAGCGATCTTATCGCTGCCCAGGAATATCCAACATTTCCTCCCTCTGTGCGACGCTGCAAATACAAAGGGTGAGAAGCTTGCGCTCGGGGCAGCCAGTCCGCTTCCCGGTCCCTGTGCTCCGCCGCCCCCCCGCCCCGCCCCGCCCCGCCCGAGCGCCGCTTTCACTGCCCGTCCGCGCTTTCTCGCTCGGCCCACCGGCCCGTCTCTCGGCTGTGTGTCTTGCGAGCGCCTCCTGGGGCGGCCCGGCCCGGCCCGGCCCGGCCCAGCGCGGCGGTGCGTCCTGCGCGCTCCGGCCAGAGCGAAAGTTGCGCGGCGGGCAGCGGCGGCGGGCGGGGGGGGGGGCGCCAGGGCGCAGCGCCCCAGGGCAGGTGCAAGGCTGGCGGTGAGAGCAGGCCCGGCCCGGCGCGTGGCCTGCTCGGAGAACCGCAGAGGAGCCCTGCTGGACCGACGCGCCGTCCGCTGGGGGCAACCCAGCTGCCCACAGGGTCCCTCCAGCAGGATGGGGGCACGACCCCCTCCTGCCCAGCTCCCCAGCAACGGGGGTGTGCAGGCCGGCTGCCTCTGGGGAAGGAGGGAGCACATGGCCAGCAAGACTAGTGGCCACGGAGAGCCTCTCGGGCTCATCCAGCCCAGGGCCAAAGCGGTTCTGGAGAAGCCCCGGGGGTACTTTGCAGGGGTGGGCGAGGCAAAGGTAAGCCAAGGTGCCTGCCTAATTTTGCTTGGAGATCTTAACCATCAGTAGAGGAAGCAGATGCCTTCCAGCTGTTCAGACCGGGAAAGAAAGCGTCTCGAGCAAGAAGCAACCCAACAGTGGTTGTTTCGGGAAGGAAGGTCAAGGAAAGGGCATGGCCACCTGGGCAGGGGGCTGGTCGCCCCAGATGGGCAGAGCGGGACCCCAGACTGGCGGGGTTTGGCTCACAGGCCTCACATTGGACACCCCTGACAGGACAGGGGGGAGCAACCTGTGGCCAAAGGACCGTGCCTAGTCCTCGCCCTAACTTAATATGGCCTTTGGTCTAATTTGAAGACCCCTCTCCATGTACCGAGTTCAAATCTCCACCAGTAGGAGCAACGCCATCCCTCCCCTGGCATTCACTGCATGGAAAAGGAGGGGAGAGAGACTGGGGTGGAGGAAAGCGAGAGACAAGAGAGTGGTCGATGAAAAGGAAGCAAAATAGGGTGATTTGGGGCTCTGCTCCTGGCCGCATCCTGCTTCGGACCGGCTTGGTGTTCATCTGCAGCCCCAACAGCCTGCCCAGCGGGAGGGCAGCCCTTGGCGGAAAAGGCTGCCAAACCTGCCTCGCTCTAGAGGGCCGCACTGCATGAGCGTCCACGGGGCACACTCATGCCGGAGGTGCTGCTGGAAGCGCTGTGCCACATGGAACGCAGTGGTGCTGTGCGGAGCGAGGGCCCAAACGGGAGGCATTTCTAGGCCTTCAGGGGTCCATCTGCACTAGTTAACTTGTCCAGGTAAGACTGAAACCAAGCGCACTGATCCTTTGTCTCCTGAGTCCAGGAGTTAAGCCTGTATTGTTTGGGGCACACCCCAAAGTATTAGTTATGGTAAACGGAAGACTCATTGGGAAATAGGACAGATGGGCAGCTAGGACACCTACTTGATCCCAAATCTGGTCCAGAAGCCAGAGCTGAGCATTCTTTCCAAAGGCCCGTTGAAGCAGAATCCAGCAGCATCAATAGGGTGCAAGTCCAGATCTCCCCGGACAGATATTTTGGTCCACAGTGAGAACAGAGGGAAGGAAATGAAAGCCAGTCTGGTGTACTGGTTAGGGTGTCAGACTGGGCCTGGAGAAGCCTGGGTCCAAATTCCCATTTAGCCATGTAGCTCACTGAGTCATCTTGGGACAATTGCTCTTTCTCAGTCTGTTCTACCTCAGTGGGGTGTTGTGAGGATACCATGGGGACTAGGGGTGATGTAAATCGCCTTGAGTTCTTTTGAAGAAAGGTGTGACTTAAGTGTAACAAAATAACGTAATTATTATAAACTCAACTCAGTATCTCTGGATCTGCACTTATGTATCGTATGTTTGGCAGGTGTCCCATCTTCGTGTGTTGATGGGTTTGCAGCTTTCCTCTGAATGTCTCTGATTATATTTTGGCAGCATGACCCACGATTTCCACTTATGACTCATTCGTTGCTTCTTGCAGTCATGTTCTGGAGCTGTGGAAGTCCGTTCGATGTGGCAGGCCCAGGGTCGGTAATATCAGTTCCTATGATTAATCGCCATCGTGGTGATATCACTTCCATGCTCTTAGCACACTTGCTAATTCTGCTGCACATGATGCGCCAGTCTAGGCGTTCCCTTTGCATTTGGCTAGCAGAGCAGCTCAGATCTTGCAACAATGTGAAATAGAGAAACCCATGATGCTGTAGCATCTCCTTAAGGCATGGTAGGATGACAGGGAAAAGGCACCATGTGGTGAGGTTTCCGCTGTTATAAACGCCGTGATTTTGAATTTCTTCCCTTCCCCTCTTGCCTGTTGTTTGCCCTGGCGATTTGGCTGCCTCTGCAGTTTTTCCAGCTTGCGTCTTTTCTTTCCTCCTTCAGAAGCAGAATGTTTCTGCTTGCCCTGCGGTGGGCCGTCCTTGCTAATTGCTTTTAAAATCTTGTAAGGAAATGCACAGCCTCCCCTTTGCAGCCTTAAGGATGCAGCACAATTGCATAAGCTCACGATGATCAATGAGTGACCGCCACCCCTTGAAGGTGACAACTGGGGGGTCTTTTCCTTTCCCATTTGTAAAAATTTGCAGAAGTCATCCAGCTTTTCTCCACACAGACCTTCAGCTGTGATTAAATGAGCGGAATGGGGGCAGGTATAAACTTTCCCACGCAACGGCCTTTGCCTGTCACTGTCCCCCAATCAGCAAGGTTCTTGCTCAGATCTACATGTATCTATATTTATACCGCCTCATCCTTTGGTCAGCAAAATCCATGTTGGTGGACTGGAAAAGGAAGCTATGAGCTGATAGGAGATTAGAACTCTCCTCTTCAGAGACAAAATGCCACCTAGAGGCACCGAAATTTACTACTAGTCCTTTGCAATCTCTCACGGAAGGCTAACTTGTATTTTTTCATCATTGTCATCACCCTCGTGTGCTTAAAACTAAGTCCTGTATGCAGTCTTAGCCCACAGGGATACAATATGGAATGCATGGGACAAAAGGAAAACGGGGTCAGGAGGGAAGAGGAAATCAAGCACTGCACTCACCGATGCAGTCTTATTTGAACGTTGTAACACTGCCAGATTTTTACTGTTCAAGTCACCATTTTGGGATCACTGAAACTGCTCAATAAAAACTCTTTGGCTTCCTTTACTTTTCGTATTTTCTCCTGTGTGTTGGCAGCCTCCACCCTCTCTGTCTTGCACCACTAGGCCACCAGTCCCAATATCCACCAGCCCTCCTAATCCAAACCAAGTTGGGAACAACTGGCTATGCTTAGTGGGGCATTAGAAACATAGAAACGGAGCGAGTCAGAAGGGGTCTCCCAGGCCATCCAGTCTGACCCCTGGCTCCAGCCGGCTCTGTTCATGACATGCCTACCATGTGCATGCCCAGCCTATCCTTGGACACCCTCAACGATGGGGCTTCATCCACCTCCTGTGGAGGCCCATTCCATACCCTCGGGGTCCTCACTGTCAGGAAGTACTTCCTGGCATTAAGATTGTGACAACTTCCGTTTCCAAAATGCAGTCCTCTGAAGGGAACACAATATTTATTTTATTTTTATTTATTTTTCGATTTATATCCTGCCTTTTTCCTAGAAAGGGCTCAAGGCAGCTTACATCATTCTCCTCCTCCATCTTATCCCCATAACAACCCTGTGAGGTAGGGTGGGCTGAGAGTCTGTGACTGGCCCAAAGTCACCCACTTGGCTCCATGGCTGAGCGGATGGATGGATAACTTCACCCAGGTGAGCAAGATGGAATAAGACCCTTTGTCTCAGGAAGAACACATTTTCTGCTCCCCTTTATCACCAAATTGGGCAAAAATTCTCCAAGGGGGTACATTTTTCTGGGTATTCCTCAAAAGTTACTGAAACATGGCCTCCCAGTTTGGGCTCAGGGTTAGGAAAGGCAAGTATTCCTTTTGCCAGGAATACTTCTGTGTGGCTGCTGTTCGGTGCAGCACATTACTTGGCCAATATTCAATGCGCACGCGCACACACACATGTCTAAGGCAGGTGGCTACTTGGACTGTCATAACTTGCCTCCCGTTTGATGGAGTTAAAGGGCTGGATCCAGACTTAGCCTGGTGTAGCCGGGCCGGCAGAAGCCGATTCCTCTCTGGTGCAGCTTCTCTGGCCTTCTGAAAATGCCCCACAGAGTACCTTGCTGAAGAGGGGGGGAGGGGATATCCCGCAAGATTGCTTGGAGGCACCTTCCAGGAGCGATGATCCCAAACATTGCTGCTGCTGAATCGCGCAAGTGGCGCAGAAGACGAGCCCCTCGGATCAGGTGAGGGGTCCGTCTACTCCAGCATTCTGCTCGCACGGCGGGCAACCAGCTGCCCACAGGAACCCACTGCAGGACAGGAAAGTGCACCCGCACCTTCCTACCCATGTTCCGCAGCAACTGGAGTACATAGACACACTGCTGCTGATGCTGGAGGTCGCTTATAGCCAGCAAGGCTAGCAGCCGTGGAAGGCCTCCTCGAATCAGCCCAGTCCTCTTTTAAAGCCATCCGAGTTGGCGGCTCTTACGAGGACTCATGGAAGCCACTGCCATAGTTTCAATATGCACAGTGAGCAGAAGTCCTTCCAGTTCTCTCTCCTGGATCTTCCACCAACCAGGTTCCTGGGATCTCCCTTTTGGACTCTGGCATTAGGGGAGAAGGCAAAAGCGGCCTTCACTCGCTCCATGCCAGGCATAATACCGGACACTCCTGTGGTGTCCCTCCCCAGTAGCCCCTCTGCTGAGCTAAACCATCCCAGCTGTTGTCACCCGTCCTCTTACTTCCGCCCTTACAAGGAAGGTGGTCAGACGCCAGCTGGACAAGGGCTTTTGGACCCAAAGTAGCTGCATCCATCCCAAGCCTACGCAGCGTGCGCGGTCCTCTTTTGCATCCGGCCATCGCAATGCCCGGCCCAACACGGTGTCCCTCCCCAGAGCGGCCCCGGTAGCTCCAGTTTGGAGTTCCCTCATTGCAGGGACCCAGAAGCACAAGAGAACTGGACTCATTTGTCCGTAGGTCGCAACAGGCCTAGCAAACGCCAGGCGTGGGATCAGTGTGGGGTTGCCAGTGGACTGGGGAAAACGGGAAGGGGGTGGCCTTGCTGCGATTGGATTCTTGATGGAAAAGCTGCAGGGACGGACCTGGGCAGTGTCTGCCCGGACAGGCAATGCCTTCCAGGGTCCCTTTCCCAGCCACACCAGCTGGGATCTGTTGAACGGGGGATTCTGAGGACTGAACCTGGAACCGTGTGCATTTGAAACACGCAGTTCAGCACCTCCCCTTGGAGGAAGAACTGGAAGGAAGAAAGCCCGCTTGTGCCCTAGCATTCGGAAATCCTAAACCAAGAGCCCAGCAAAAAATGCAGCTCCAAACCTCGGTTGTTTTTGTCTGCAGGCCGAAAAGTAAACGGGGGGGAGGAAGGTTGTTGTTTCATTTTGGGTTAAATGCAGATTGGATTTTCCCAAATCAGTTCCAGACAGAATCTGCTCACACACCCCAAACCATAGCGTGCAACCTCCCAGTCTCTTGCACAATCCAGTTCCCCCACTCCAGCCAATTCAACATTTCAGGCTTCAAGCTGGGGTCTGGGGTATGTCTGCAGACCTCTGGGGTTTGGGAAGAGCCATTGGCGGAGTGAGAAGCTTTGCTTGTGAGTGACCATCCTTTGGCTGTCCATCAGAGGGGAACTCCAAGAAAACATGGCTTTAGCCAGCTTCTTCTCAGGCTGGAGGTGAACCATAGCGGAAGCCACAAAACCCCCAAATGCCGAATGCCGTTCCTTGCACAGCGTTCCCTGCAGTCAGTTCCAAGGAGATACACCAAAGAATGTCAGAGGCTGAGCTAGAAGATCTTGTTAGATCAGCAACTGCAATCTATAAAGAAATTTAAGCTACTGCTTCTGTTGAATAGCTCTGCCTATTTTATTGGGGCATTCCCAGAGCAAGATAACTGAAGTTTCTGGGGAAGTCCGTGGATCCATATATTCCAGCAACCATCCCTACATGAAGGCGACAACCCTAGCTGCTTGTTTGCAGCTTGGCTGGTGTACACAGCTATACTGCCTTGGGATATTGGGGTTCTATTTAGCTCCCACAGCAAATAGCCACCAATAAACCTTTTCTCCTTCATGAACTTGTCTTATCCACTTTTAAAGACATCTCGATCTGTTTTTTAAGCCAGTGGCCATCACCAACTTAACTTCCTCTACCTTTCCCAAGAGCAGACCGTTTTCTTCCCATGCTGCTTTTCATCTGCACACACTTGGGCATAATTCCTTGTTCCTCCAAAGTAGGGTGTAGGGGCCTCAGGACCAGAGTCCAAGCTCAGCCCTCCTGAGATGCCGATCATTCCCTAATTGCCCACGCTGCTTCCACTGCCCGTGCCCCTTCCCTTCCTTTCTTGGGTGCTTTCCAAGCTTCCCCCCATTCTAAAAGTCTGACATGCATTTCCTAAATTACAGACGGTAAGCAAAAAATCCTATGGCCCCCAGGCAGCATCTGAGTTCCCTCAGGACAGTCTGCCAAGATCGGAGGCAACACACACCTCTGAGCCAGGAGTTGGTTCTCTCCTCAGAACCAGCAAGGAGGAACTGGGTACTCAGAAAAGCAATTTTGCAGACAAGGGAAAGGGGGTGGGTTTTTTGAGGAGGGTGAGGGAAATAGAGCGGAAAGGCCAGGGTACCAGCTGTTCTGACCCCTGCCCGCCCCCCGAGCCTCTTTTCCGCCTTTTCTGAGACATTCCAACTAAATGGGCAAAAAAGGCCATCCAGCAGAAAATGCAGGGCAGGAGAAGCGAGGCTGGAAGATCGGTTCTGCCGCTACTCTCACTCTGCAGTGGATAGCCATTAAACTCTGGATTTTACAGTTCTGGCCTGTAGTTCAGTTCAGTTTTATAGGACTGTGCCCTGGGAATTTTAACTACAATATCCAGCATTTGGGCCCCAGCCCTTTGGGCAGTGGTCTCACCCACATTCTGGGATGTAGCTCCTGGGGCCTCACCCAAAATGGAATTTGGCCCATGGGCTGAAAAGGGCTCCGCATCCCCGAACCAAGGGAATCAATAGCGATGCATCCACTGCGGGAAGAGTCTCCTTTTTCCCATCCTCCCCCAGTCCAATCAGGTTGACATCTTTCCCCCACTTATTACAGGTATCAGCATCTGGCCCTGAATGCTACTTGTGTGTATTATCTTTCAGGGCATGTGTACCCTGCACGCAAAGAAGTCAAGGGCTTCTACCCCACAAAACTGCCTAGGTAGGACTCAGTTCCACCATCTGTGCAATGGCCACAATTTCAAGTATTTCCTATAATCTCCTGGTTTCGCTCGTCAGGGCCAGGGGGTGGGGTGGGCAAGCATGAAAAAGTCATTGCATGAAAACTTAGCCCCTGTCCCTGGAAAACATTGATCTGCAACGGTTCTACTTCCTGAGACTTCCCCTGCAGTTGCCCAAATCATATATCTTTCAGTCCCTAAGAGCTAGAAATGTGTTTTAAGAATTAAAAATGTTAAAGTGAAGAGTTTCATAGTTCTGACGGGGGCAGCAATTGCTTCAGCAAGCAAAAATACCCTGGGGGAGGTAGCAGCTCCCTTGTTCCTTAGTATGGAAAAAGCACTCTGCACATGCTCTGGTACATGTTATCCTGATTATTAAGGCTGCCGCCTTTTCTCAATTAATTGGTTAGATTCATTTAAAAAACACTTTTAAATCCTCTAACAAGGCATCTTCAGTTACACACACACACTAAATCTGTCTGTCTGTCTGTCTGTCTATGGTCATTATTTTATAGGTTCTTATAAAAACTAGAGACCACAGGATCTCTCTTGGGGAGGCATCCTACTTTGCTGTCACCTGCTGCCATATGCATTCGAAAAACAAAGGAAGCATGGCTCCCCCCCGCCCCCCCCCACAGCAATTACTTTAGGTATCAGCAGTAATCAATTCATCTGCTGATGGCAGCCCTAATTATTCCCCAGGCCCTTGTGATGAGCAAGCACCGGCTTTACCCACCCTGACTTGCAGCCCCGCCAATGTAAGTCCCATCGAGTTCAATGGATTGCACTCGGTGGGACTTCCTTCAGGCAAGTGCATATAGACAAGAAGGGTTCCCGTGTAGGTGAGGACCCACTGAAACCAGCGAGCTTTTTGGTTGGTCCCACCTATCTTTGCACCCCTCCCTGCAGGACGCTTCTTCCCACGAGGACGTTCTGCCTTCCTCGCTCTGTCCCAGAGAGCGCGTCCTTTCCAGAGCAAGACAGATGTTGCCCTGTGCAGAAGTCACAGCCTCAAAACCCAAAGGCTCTTCTTCCACTGGCCAGGCCAGCTATGCGTGGTCAGGAAAATGTTACCCTGATGTGTGTTGTGAGAAATGCCCTGGGCCAATTCTCTTTCAAGTGTGACTTATATTCTGGCTTAAATGTTAACTGAGAACACTTAAATAATGCAGGCACGATGCTGTGTCCTCAGAGAAGGCTAGGCCGGCCCCAAGCGGCTCCCAGGCCAGTTTTTGTGTCCCTGACTGGATCAGAAGAGAAGCACAGCTGGAAGGGGCCTGCAGGGCCATTGAGTTCTGCCGAATGCTTTGCTTCCGCATGTGGTCACCCATCCAGTTGCAGACTGGTGCCTTCCCAGCTTAGCAAAGGTGCCTTGACATGCTAGCTCCATGTATAGCTATGCAGGCATGTTCAAATGCTAGTGCCAATGATTCTCAGGGCACTAATAATAATAATAATAATGATGATGAATCTCAGCTTAAGAGCCGTTCTCACCCCTGATCCACACGCTTCTTCCCACCAGCCCCCAAGCTTGGCTTTGTTACCACTTAAATTGGCATCAAATACCATTCTGATCCCGGAGGAAATGTCGGCAAACCTTACAGAATTTGGGACAGTGTCCATCCATGGGTATTTTTAGCATATAATCAAACCCTAACGGCAATGCATGGTGCATGATTTGTGAAAAAAAAAAAAACCCCCACAGAGACGAGAAGGTGGCAAAGATTTGCGCTGGACGCTTGTCAGAGGAAGTGTTAGGAGACGGTTCTCCAGGGCTGGGGCCTCACATCCTCTGTATGGGGCCCCAAATCTCTGGGAAGCCATCCCCCCCCCCCCAAACACACACACACACACAGACTGTGGTCCAGAGGCACTTGCTGAAGTTCTAGGGCCCCTGGGTTCCATCAGATGCTCCAATGAGCTGGCTTTTGCCTACATATACATCTCCTCCTGCTGCATTCACCTCGAATCTTTCAGGTGAGCGCTTTCCCTGTGAGCAAACTCCCTCCCCTGCCCAAACACCCCTTTTAGCAATTCAGGGTGCCCTTAGTTGACAGACTCCTTGAAAAATACACACAAGTACTCACAGACTTTAGAGCACATATACATCAGCAAACAAAGATACAGTATATGCCTGTTTGCTTTGTTCTGCAGCCTCAGCACCTAGCGCCACCCAAGAGCAGGCCGTTCTTTCAAGCAGGCTGCATCTTGGATTGTGTCCACAAGGTCATGGAATGCCTCTGAGCATGTGCAGATGGACCTTTCTTCATTGCTGAGTCAGTACAACCAGTGCAAATGCCCCGGGACAGACAGACCTTCTGAAACACTGAGCCAGAGCTGCTGGGAAGCTGCACCCACTCCTATTGCTTCCCAGGAGGAAAATGAGATCTTATTTTTTAGGAAACGGTGTTTTATTTTTGTTTAAACAAAAGTTACTACATAACAATAAAAATGAAAGTTATTACAACATTAGCTCAATGAGAGCATCAGTATTTTAATGGCAGCCATCTCAGCTCAAGCAGTTATACAGGAAACTAAATTATAGTTTGATTACACTAGTACAATTAAATTTAAATCTAGAACTGCTATCCACATTTTAAACTAATATCCAAATACATGGGTTCCTACTTATTTGTTCCTTTCAGTATGAAATATTTGGCTTTCTACTGTGCTACAAGACAGGAAAATTGTCAGGATTACTTCAATAACATTAATAATATTATTTTAGCAACACTGTGAATTGCCCGGCTCACTTCAGCTGTTGGGCAGCAGAGAAATCTAATGAATACATAAATAAATATTTACAGGACAAGAATAGGAAGGCTGCAGCTGTGTACACCCCCCCCCCCCGCCCCACCTGGGAGTAAGTGTCTACTGTGTGACTCAAAGGTTGAATCTGAATTCACGTGTGCTCGAGTTATCCGCAGCTTTCTTTTTTTCTTTTTCAAAGCGGGCAATGCCCTCTGCCTCACAAAAACGCCTTTCACACGTGCTTCTGCCTCCCAGGAAGACAATCTGGACCAGGAGTGACCAGCCTGGTCCCATCAGCAGCAAGCCAGAGGTCGGTGGAGCAAACGGCCAGGAATACATCTAGGAGCGCCTTCGCACGTACGTTTGGCCAGGAAAAAACTCTCGCAAGTCCCAGATCTCCCCAGCCAGAATCGCCAGGACGTTATTCTGTCTAAATAGGGACAGGACTGGATCCTAACTAAATGGATCCTAATTCCCTGTAGAATCACGCCTGACACCTCGTATTTTAGAAATTCTCCCTTTCTTTTCGTCTGTCTGTCTTCTCTTTGCTTTGTGCACAAACCCCATCCGTTTTCACTTTGCCAAGTCTGACAGAGCAAGCCGTAGCTCGCTGCCCCGAGGAGCTTCTAAACGCCCGCTTGCCACGCTTCGCCCCGAGAGGACACCGGTTCAAGGAACGTCCCCGGTCCCCGTTTTCCTCCACCGTCTCCCCCAGCACCCCGCTCATCCTTTGCCCCGGGAGGGGAACTCCAGCGGTGCCCCCCGCAAAGAAATCCGGCTAGCCGGATCGCGCAGCGTCGCCTCCGAGAGCCCGTTTTGGGGGCGCAGCGCGCGGGGGTGAATCTTGGCGGCAGAGCAGCCCGAAAACAGCTGGATCGCGCGGGCTGGGGCGGGGGGCGGGTGAGGCAAAAAGGAAACCTTTCGGAAATCAAAGGATGGGGGCACAAACGGCGCCCCCCCCCCAAAAAAGGAGGAAAGCACCCAAGAACCGCTGCGGCGCAACCCGCTGGGAGGGTTGCGTGATGGTTAAGATCGCCGCGCCCGGCCAGCTTGGAGATGCGGCTGCTCGCCGGACGCTCCTGGGCTGCGGGGCATTTTTTCCTGATTTCCTCGGAAAAAAACAGAAGGAAACGAAGCGGCGACACAGCGCGAGAGAGACGGGAGGGGGCCAACCGGACCAGCCCCCTCGCTCCCTCCCCCAGCTGCTCCCCACTCCGGGGTGTTCCTAATGGGCCTGCCTAAGCCCTCCCCCTCCTCCTCCGCCTCCTGATGGGACCGAACCCTTTATAATGTCGCCCCGTCCAAGCAAGCATCCTTTCCACCGAATCCTTGTCCCGCTTCGGCCGGAGGACTGGCGACTTGGGCTGGACCTGGTATTATTTAACTCGCAGAACATCCGCTCGTTGATTTTGTCCTCGCGCCCCTTCTGCCGAGCGCAGTGCGGAGCCGGGCCACCGACCCCCCCAGAAAAAGGAGAGCGGATCCCGTCTGGGCGGCCTTCCCGGGAAAGCGACCCTCTGCTCGACTCGCCTCCGTCTCTGGGCGCCCTTCCCGCCTCTCGGCTCGGCTCGTGATCCCCAAAGGCCCGTCTAGCTGGAATGAATATATCTGAGCCTAGTTTCTGCCGAGAGGAGATTCCCCAAGCCCGAGGCGACTTTTCATGGGGAGCCGTCGCGGCGGCAGCGCCACCGCCCCCCTCGACGCCCGCCGCCGCGCCCGCCGCCTCTGATCCGGGGCTCGCCTACCCGCCGCAGCCGCCCCGCGGCCCCGCGCCGCACGCCAGCCGCACGCCCAGCCCCGAGCCGGGCTTCGCCTTCCGCCCGGGCGCGCCGGCCGCCAGCGCCGGCGGCGGGGGAGCAGCCGAGCCCGGCGGCGCGCTCCCGGGACCCGCGGCGGCGCCCCCTAGCAGCCGCTCCCCCAGCCCGGACGCCGGCTATGGCTACGGCCCGGGGGCCGGCCGCCCGGAAGGCAAGAGCGGCGCCGAGGACTCCCGCATCCGGCGCCCCATGAACGCCTTCATGGTGTGGGCCAAGGACGAGAGGAAGCGGCTGGCCCAGCAGAACCCGGACCTGCACAACGCGGTGCTGAGCAAGATGCTGGGTAAGGGGCGAAGCGGCCGGGGGGCGGGGGGCGGGCGAGGGGTCCCGCGCGCCGCCGCCTCCCCTGCCCCGCGCGCGCTGGCTCACGTCGGGGCGCGAGGACGCGCGTCGGTGGCGAACCGCGGGCGCGCGATCTGTGCGACTCCCCGCCGCGAGGGGCGGCCGGCGCCCCCAGGAGAGGCGGCCCCCGCACGCCCGCATGTATCGCAGACAAGCGCACGGCTGGTTTCCGGCCGGTTGGTAAACCTGGGTTGCCACGCGTGGTAGTGACGGCCCTCGTACCACGAGCGCCAGGGTGTTCGCCATGAGGCTGGTCAGTGGGAGAGTCGGGACCGCGCGAAGAAGCCTTCCTCAAAGCCGGAGCGCTGCTTTCACCCCCTCCGAGACCAAACTCCGCTGCCGATTGCAGATGGGTCGTAGTCAAAAGCCGGGCGCTGGGAGGGAGGGAGGGACGGAGCTCTTTCCACGCTCAGGGAAATTACAAGTTTGCAAAAGTTCAGAAGGAAAGAAAGAAAGGAGGGAAGAAGGGGAAACAGCAACAAAACCCGAACTAATTGGAGGGGAAGAGGGATGGAAAGGGACTGGATCCCAGCACAGGACGGTGCCCTCCTGCAACATTTTGCTGCAGGTCCGGCTTGGGATGGAGCAAGGCCTCCATGCTCAGCAGCAGGCTGCCTTTAGGTACCACGTGTTGTGGACAGCAAGAGGGGAGGGGGCTGCTGCCTCTTGTCCTACTTGAGAACCCCACGGGGGCTTCAGGGTGGCCGTGGCCGATCTCCGATCGTGGGCAAGGTGGACTTTCCGTCTGATTGCGGCCAACAGCTCAGTTCTTCCCAGGATTAAAAGGAAACGGGGATGAAGCCCGCAAGCCCTTTACCATGCTGCAGCGTTTCTGATCAGCCCCTTGCTGCCCTGGTGGTCACCTCCGTGGCAGTCCCACGCGTGGCTCCTTAGAAGTAAGCCCTGCTGCATTCAGGGCGGTACAGAACAGCAGCCTCAGCCTGACTTTCGTAGCTTAGGGTCCACACTCAGAGGTGGTTCAGCTCCTGGGTTTTCTTGCATATGCCTGCAGCTGTTTTTCTCCAGGGTGGGAAGGATGCCAAAGAGGGCACACGCATATCAAATGTGCATTCTAGCCAGATGTGGGGGCTTTAGTTGCATTGCAGGGAAATGCATGGTGCCATGTGCAAAGATGCTTTATAGAAATTTGGGCTGAGGGCACCGATGGGCACAGACAGATGTGTGGAGTGCCGGATTTGTAGGGTCACAAATCTGCTAATGTCCGTTGGCAAATCAGCCCAGATTACGCTGCTCTCCCACCCTTCAGGTTGAGGCACTTGATATCTAAACTAATTCAGAAGGAGTGCAAGAACGTGTTCGGGTTATCTGGAATGTGATAGCCCCCTCAGATTTCGTGCAGATTGTTCTAGAAGAGGCAACATAGTGTAGTGGTTAGAGCACTGGACTGGGGCTTGGGAGAGCTGGGTTCTAATCCTTCAGCCATGAAGCTCGCTGGGTGATTGTGGGCCAGGCACTGAACCTCACCTACCTCACAGGGTTGTTGTGAGAATAAAATGGAGGAGAGGCAGATCATGTGAGCTGCTTTGGATTCCTTGGGGGTGGGGGGGAAGCTGGGATAAAAATGTAATAATAAAATACAATAACAATAGAGCTGGAGTGTGCAGTATTTGGGTTTACAGGTTTTTCTTGCTCTTTGCTAGAAGCCCATGACCAACTGAGTGAAATGAAACACAAACATTCAGAACAAGCCAACGCTTAAAATTGAGGGAGCGCCTGTGAGCGCATCCTCCGCTGTGGAATGTTTTGCAGTGCCAGAACTGTTCCCCTTGTCCTGTCATCCACACACCTACTCCTAGTGTCGCCGCAGGTGTGCAGGCCTGCGTCCTCACAGGTGCAGGGGAATCTTTCTCATATCTTGTCGTTGCTGAAGAGCCCTGCAGATGGAAAGCTGGGCCAGCCGGCCTGTAGGCAGCCGAAACATTTGGGAGGGAATGCCCAAGAGTTGGAGGAAATAGGTCATCCGGCCTGAGGATATTTAAAAACCAAACTGCAAACTTTTTAAACTTATTATTTTACTTTTTTTAAATTTATTCTTATTGCACTCCACGTATATCCCACCATTTCTCTTCCTGTGAGAAGCCCAAGGCAGCGTGTAGAGTCTTTCTCTCCATTTTCTCACAACAACCCTGTGAGGGTGACTAGGCTGTAATGCGTATTGCATGGTTAAGCAGGGACTAGAAACTGAGGGGATCGCCTGAGCGCAGCCTGGCAGTCCGATGGCCACTCCACACTGCCTCTCAGTTTAGGGGGCAGAGAAATTTTAGGGTGGGCCAGTCCCCCATCCCCGGCTACAAGTTCGATTCCCAGTCCAGAGCAAATCACCCAGAGCTCTCCCAGTCGGTGGGCTCTACCTTCTAGAATAATTACTCCCCCAATACAGAATAATTACTCCCCCGATACAGAGTAATTACTACCAGGGTCTGTAGAATAAAATTCCGGCTTGACCCAAAAGTGCTCAATCTCAGATCTTCCCTAACCCATCCACATTTTTTGGTCTTAATTTCGCTTCTTCAGGGTAACTAATGTGCACTAAATCATCACTAGTGATAACACTAATAATCAACTATTGTTATGCTAATAAGACGAATTATCACTATTATTAGAAACACTAGTGATAACATTAGTGATAAATCTAATTATTAACATGTCCTGCTATGGCCTCATAAAGACCAACCCTGTTAATCACACGTTATATTGCACTTTTTTATATTTATTAAGTGTGGCTCACTGCCTAGAGAGCTTCAGCTGTTGGGTGGTATAGGAATAAAATAAATAAAATAAAATAAAATACACTGATTGTGGCATAGATACAGGGAATACAGGCTTCCACCGGCAGGTCCGTCTGTGTGTCTTCAAACGCATGTGCACACTCACAGGTCGGGGCCAAAGGGGGCTGTGGGCCATGCAGTCCTGCACGCTCCCAAATGCAAAGGGCCATAGCAGAACAAGGCTTGTCACGTTTCTGTCGAGCCCAAAGATCGGAGCAGAGCGGCCCACGAAGGACCGTGGCTCGTGGTGTCCTTTCTGCCCGCTCGACCGAGAGGCAGGATGTGCAGAGACACGGCGCAGAGCAGCAAAAATCGTGGCAGCTGCCCCCCCCGCCCCCCACTCACACCGTAAGCACCCTGCTTCCTGGAGAGGGGACGACCTGTCCCCATCTTGATTAAGCTCAAAAAAGATACAACTGAATGGGAGGCAATGAAATAGGATCGGAAGGGACCCAATTCAGCGCGCCATGGAAATTCTCGAGGGAAAGGGGGTCTTTAGCTCTCTTGGCTCAATTGTCTGGAACAGAAAGACCCCGTTTTCTCCACAGTAGTCACCTGCATTATGTCCATAAGTACCCCTGGCCCAAGAATGTGGGAACCGCCATGCCAACGAGCCATCAGTGGCCAAGCCGGGGCTTAGAGGAAGCAGGCTGTCAAAGCACCAGCACCTCCCTGCCCATGATCCCCAGCAGCTGGTGTGCAGCCACACTGCCTCCGATCCTGGAGGAGAAATACTGGACCAGCTGAGAATCTTCGTGAATTTCTCAGATCCCCTTCAAAAGCCACCCAGGTTGGGAGCTGAAGTACAAAGAAGCCCTTCCTTTTTCCAGTCCTGAATCTCCTGCCATTCCACTCCATGGGACGACCCTGAGCTTGAGCATGGCTCCTTTCAATAGGCACTATCCGTTTTTCCCACACCAACCATATTTTTACGCTTCCCCGTCCTGCCCGTCCTCCTCTGACTTGGACCGTGTGCATCTTTGAAAGTTCTGCGCATGGGACAGAGGGTAGGAAAAGTGCTCTTCTGCTGCCTTCCTGTGCCGGCTGGAGAACGCAAGGGCTTGCTTTGCCTCCACACGTATCCTAAGGCATTTTATTAAAATGAGCATTTGGGCTAAATGGAAAGCAGCAATTCCACCCTTTTGCTGCCTTTTGATGCGGGGAGGCGGCAAGAGGAAAGAGGCATTTACAGCCTGCTAAGAAGAATTCCGTCCACAGCAAAATTCACAGTAGGGTAATGATGAATAGGGCCAATAAAAATGTCATGAACGGTGAGCATGTCCTCAGTATTTCCAGAACGCTTCATCATGTTTGCTGGAAAGCGTTCTTTCCCACCCTGTTTTGACTTAACACCCAGCCTGACGACAGCTTCTGTGAACATGGAAGCTTGCCTTGAAAGGGTTTATTCCACGGCAGCCAAACTAATATTTTTAAATAAATAAAATACTACATTAATAGTATTTAAAATAAATGCTATGGATTTTAGAGGTTTTTCTAATGGAAAATCTGTTCAGTTACACCAGGTCACCGGTGCCTAGATAGCCCTAACCCAAAGCAGACATTGCATAGAAGGTTGCCTTTAGCCTTTCTGGGATTCTCTCTCTCTCTCTCTCTCTCTCTCTCTGAGATATGAAGTTCATTTTGGCAACGATAGGCTTCTTCCTTCTCCCATTGATCACGTGAGAATCAGCACGGAGCAATCTTCTCACCACTTCTTCCATGAACTCAAGTCCATGATGGCGTCCCCAGCGTTGGAAAACATCCGTTTTCATGATACCACATCAGGGGATCAAAATTCAAGCCTCTTTTCCGACGAAGTGATCTGCTCATTCGCACGCACGATCAGTCTCTCCTTCCTCTGCCTCCATCCTGAATTCCTTTGCTTCACTGCATTTCCACATTCTGCTCCCTGCTTGTATTTTCACATTCTGCAGCTTGCAGTATTAGTAAATTTTTAGTAGTAAAAATTAGTAAATATTTCGCAGAGACATCAGAACAACAACCTGGGTATGTGGAGAGAGGAAGCGGGAAGTACGGGGGAAGTTGGGTTCTGATGTCCCTGCACTGCCACACACATTCTCAGGGTGGTCTTGGGAAAAGTGAGGGTCGCCCCCCTTCATTTCTCCACCTGTAAAATGGGTATTATGATGGTTCTTCCTTTGCTCCCATGGCCTACAGCTTGCCTTGATTGCTCGAGTCCACTGGAGCACCATTCCTCAGTGCAGCGTCCGCCTGGCCTGCACAGATGAATTTGTGGGAAGTTGCTAGAAGGATGGCCCTGATCCAAAGGGGGTTTGTTTCAGTGACTCAGAAAAAGAAGCACTTGTATAAGTGCAAACGAGAGCAATTTGCTGTGATCCTGTCCTTCATCAGAAGGCTAGAACCGAATATCACTAAATTGCCTGTGTGTTGCTCTTTTTGCACTCCCCAGGCCAGTCTTGGAAAGCGCTCAGTGCTAACGACAAGCGTCCCTTCGTGGAAGAGGCCGAGCGGCTGCGGATCCAGCACCTGCAGGATCACCCCAACTACAAGTACCGCCCACGGAGGAAGAAGCAAGCCAAAAAGATCAAGCGGATGGAGCCAAACATCCTTCTGCACAACCTGTCCCAGCCTTGCAGCGAAAGCTTTGGGATAGGCCACCGCCCCACAGGTGGCCTCGGCCACGCGGGCCACTCACAGCCTCCTCCGCTCAACCACTTCAGAGAACTCCGCTCGGTGGGCTCGGATATTGAGAACTACGGCCTGCCGACCCCTGAGATGTCTCCCCTGGATGTGTTGGAGCAGACCGAGCCGGCCTTTTTCCCCCCTCACATGCAAGACGACTGCAGCGTGATGCCCTTTCGGGGCTACCCCCACCACCCACCCCCTCCCCAGATGGAGTTCTCCCCGGAAAAAAACCTGGGGCGGAACATGCCGATGGGGTACCCCCAGACCCCGCCCTCACACCTGGCCGAGGCCATGAGGACTCCCCACCCGCCTGGCATGTACTACAGCCAGATCTGTGCCGGAGCCACTAATGGTCTTTCGGCCCACCTGGGCCAGCTTTCCCCGCCCCCTGAATCCCACCACCTGGACGGTGTGGATCACTTGAATACCAATGAGCTTTGGACAGAAGTCGACCGCAACGAGTTCGACCAGTATTTGAACATGAGCAGGACTCGTCCAGACCCGTCGGGGTTCGCCTACCACGTTTCCGTGTCCAAAGTGACTCCGCGGGGCCTCGCCTGTGAGGAAAGCAGTTTGATATCCGCCTTGTCCGATGCCAGCAGTGCTGTGTACTACAGCACGTGCATTACGGGGTAGAGCAGCGTGTTCACCCGGGGGAGAGGTTCGGGGCCAGCCTGCCTGACAGGCTGAACCGGGTGCCGCGGTCTTTTCCTCTTCCCAGGGAGGCCTGGGAAATGCGAGGGGGGCCGGGGATCTCCATCCGAGCGGCCGACATGGTCCCCTAATGGCACTTCCCAGGATCCTTTGAGAGATCGTGGCAGCCAGACTGATGTAACTTTGGAGTGTATTGTGCCCTTAGAAGCTTGGTAGCAAGAAAGGCCTGGCATGGCACGCGAATTCTCTTGGCTTGAGACAAAAGCAGCTTGCTTTCCTGTCCCTCCGGATATGATGCCCGCTGACAAACTGATGGGTTGCCTGTTGAGAGATGGCACAGCGCAGCGGCCGTGCTGAGCAGCCAGTGCCCACGCGCTGAAGAGCAAAGCTGTGATGGGAACTTTGAAACCGTCGCTGCGGAGAACTGGCGGGCGCTTCTGCTGCGGACTCAGGGATCTCGCCCTTGGAAACTCGTGCAATGGGGCTCGTGCGTAAGGGCTTCTTCACACATTACTGATCGCTGAGTGTTCCCTTAAGAGCCTCCTGTGTGCAAAAAAGCAAAAAGGGTGGGGAATTAAGGGACGTGTTTGCAGAACAGTACACCGTGCCTGTTAGGGCAATGCGATTAGGTTTGGGCTCTTTGTAAGGATCTCCTTGGCTACTGGTCCAATTTTGCTGCCCCAGGATGTGCGGAATGGCCTTCTGAATCCCTGCTTCGCGCATTTTCGGCGGACGGGGCAGAACAGAAGCACGTCCCACTCGCGGGATTCAGCAGAAGGGGCAAAATAGCAACATCGGTCTTTGCATGGTTGAGTTAATGCGTTCTGCCATGTGCGCCAAGCTCTCCCCTTCTCTGTGAACATGACAATATTTAGATTATCTCATTAAATGCGTTGCTTTTTTTTTTTTTTACTGAAATAATGCTGAACTGATGATATACTGTATTGCTATGTAGCACAAGGTAATGGACCGTCTCAGAGCAAGAGGAAGCTGCACGGATCGGGTGCCGAGAGGCAGACAAGGACTGCTTGCCGCAATCTTTAGCGGCTCTATAGCAGGAGGTGTTCTCTTATCCCTTTAGCACTATAACCTGATGGCCAATGCCTGCTAAAATCTTTCTGCTCTGGTGCGACAGTGTCGTATTTGCTCACCCCGTGTTCGCCTATGCAGCTGGGAAATTGGAGCAACAGCTTAGGTCTGACGCTTGGTTTTTGAGAGGGGTTTTAGCTGGAATGCCCACCGTGAGCATTTCCTTTTGCCGAAAGCAAGCTAGCAACATGGTGCATGGCCCAGTGGAAGCCCACCATCCAAACCCTGAATCTGTGATGCGTGTGAACTCCAAAACAGAGATGCATGTGATATTAAACTGTAGGTCTTTATTTTAGCAGCACCAAATTGCATCCAGGAGAGAGAAATCAGGCACGCCTGAACCGTGTCAGAATGAAGTGGCACAGGCTGCCTTGGATCGTAAGACCAACCAGAAAAGATGTTGTGTATCAAAGTGAAAGAGAAGTAAAGTTGTGATAATGGGAAGAGGGATTGAGATTGGTTAAACTGGTATGGGGTGCAATGAAGGGAAAGATTTAAAGAGTCTTTAAAAGGTCTTTCAAAGGGCAATACGATTTGCGGGTGGTCATATAATTCTCCCTGGATTGCTCCTGTTTACTTGACGGTCAATTCACTGACCTCAGTTACTTCCAAGTTGTTTCAGGATTCACCCTCATTTGTTTGCATTATATTCCTCTGTAGAGAAAAGCACCCCACTGAATTCAGCAAGATTTACTCCCTGGTAAACCTGTTTAGGAATGGATGGCTAATGCATTTCAATCCTATTAAACTGGCTCAGGCGCTTTAAAGATCAGGGTTTTTGAGACCGCGGGCAAAAGGAGCCCTCTGCATTTACCAATCTCCTGCGTGCATTGGTATGTATTTGCCACGGCGCTCCGACAAGCCACGCCGTGCTCTCACGATCTAGTCCAGGCCTAGTTCCGCTGACGAGGGTGCTGTCCTTCAAAACCTCAGGCTGAGGGACTCCCCTCGGGCTGCCACCGCTTCGCTCTCGTGGCGTTTTCTTCTGGAGTTTGAAGTTCTTCTGGGAGTGACAGCCCCTCTTCCCAGGGCGGAGATGCCCCTTCCAGCCCTGTATTTTCATCAAGGTCTGAGCTCTGCTATTCGAATGGACACGTTCTGAATTCAATCACCATGGAAATAATCCTATGCATGAATTAGATGGAGAAAGACCAGGGAATGCTGGGAATTGTAGGCCCTTTTTCTGTCTAAACACCATCGGATTGCACCCTACAGCTCCACAAAAACTGAATGGCATGGCCTAAAAGACGTGGAGTGATTCTCTTGCAGGAGCCATTACCGGTATAATTTATAGTTTAGGGGTTTCCCCCTACATATTTTTCACTGTATCCAGAGTATTATCTTTCAATTGAACAATAGGTCTATATTTTTACTTAGCTTTTTTATATCTATCTGTTTGTCTATCTATAAATAATATTTAATTTGTTCAGGCATTTTATACTATTGCCTCCCTTTTTCTTCTTTTTTATAATAAATGAAAGGATATCCGTGCTGTAGAAAGCATTTATGTAGCAAGACGGATTAAAACAAAGAACAGGCAGGAGAGAGGTGTAAAATCTTTCAGAAGAATCTTTTTGGATCTGGGCTTAAGGAAAGTGGTGTGAGCATTTTTGCTGCTGCAAAGCCGCATGGATTCAAGGACGCCCATCCAGCAGGATGTTCTAAGCAAGCCGCCCATTGAATCAAATGGCAGCGCCGTAAGAATGCAGGAAAACATCCTTCTGAATTGGGCCCCAAATTGCGTTGCTCACTAGTTAATTATTAAAACATCTTTTCCTAATTCCTTGACTCTCATGTGCTTGTTTATGTGAACACATGTTTCTCCCCCAAATAAATGTTGCCCCCAACTGTTTCCAGATTTTTCTGGCTGTGGATTCTTGTGTGGACTTTGCTTGGTTTCAAGGAAACACCCTCCCACTAAGCGTTGGGTGGGTGGGTGGGTGAGTAGGGGGCACATACCCAAGACAGAAAAGAGCTGGTTTGATCGTAGCTCAGTTACCAACACACGCAAATCTGTGCCTATTTTGCAGCGTTGTAAGTTGTTGAAGCTTTTGGTTGGACACCGCATCTGTTCTCAGATTTGAAAAACTCACCCTCTAATAAAACACCATGATTATCCTTCTCACAACATGTCTGTGTGTGGGTTTTTTCCTTTGTTAGCACAACTGCGTACAAACTGCAAAGCTCAAATCATGCAAGCTTTTGTCTTGCTCCTACAAAGGGGTTGTCCGTTGCTTGGAGGCTTACAGAAATTAGAAATGATATTAAAGCCCACTTAGATCAATTGATTCATAATAAAAATATGTACATGTGTTTCAGTGCTTTGTTTACAGCCTGACACATAACTTGATGACGTCAAACGATTTCCCTCCTCTCCCAGCTACAGCGTATCCTCAACCTTTTCCCCCCCTTGTTTGCAAGCCTGGCTTAAGATTGTAATTTGCTATGTCGCTTCAGCAGGGAAAGATGTACGTCCCTTTTCATGTGTTTTCAACACACAATTTTTTGGCATTGAAAGTTTGAGAGTATTTTTACACCAAGAATGCTTTTTAGTTTTTGGTGAATCGCCATTATTTATTGTTAATGCAGCAAAAGAAGAAGAGGAAAATGCTCTTCATAAATCAGATGCACAGATGAAGTTCTTTCGTCCTCTTTGTAAATGCAGAACATTTAAAATCCTCATCCCCCAGTTTTTGGTGTCAGTTAGGAAAACCCTTTGGGGAAAAGGCAATTAAATTTTAATCAATGAAAAATATTTCCAAACAAATGTAAACTTAGTTTAACTTGGGCTAAGTTTAAGATGTCCCCCAAGACAGAATTCTGTTGCCTGATGGGCATCTTTGCTCTTTGGCACTTCAAGTGAGCAAAACCATTTTCTGTTTGCACTTCATTAATGTCCATAAGAACCTTATGAGCTATTTCTAATCTTCCTTTCTTTTCTCTCTCACCCTTCCCTTTTCCTGCATTTTTGTACACAGAATGTGCTACGATATTTTGCCTCCATTCCAAAACAGCCTGGCAAAGTAAAATCCGTTCCATCTTCCTTGGTTTGTTTCTTGCGTTCTTGGCCAGAGGATCACCCTAAACTTTTCCAATCCTTCCTTTTTAGTATTTTAACCCCATCCAATTAATCAGGGTTCATGTTGGTAAAAATGCGTGTGAATCGGTCTAGAGTATCTCCAAAGGAAAATTTTGATCCATTGCAGGAAAATACTAATCACATCTGTTCGCTGACAGTGATTTAAAACACATTTGCATGTTATATTTATTTATTTCAGTCAAGGAAGGTTTTTTATTTTATAATGCATCTTTCTCGTCGTCGGTGCTGGCAAAAAGCTTGATTGAGACAAGAAGGGCAGTTCACCAATCAGGCTAATTTTTCAGGATCTTTTTAAAAATGAAATACTTGTTTGAAGAGTTTCACTTTAAAAAAAAAAAAAAGCAAAATCAAGTAACACAGACTTTCCTTTTAAAAAAATATTGATTTGGATGGGCTTAAACCAAGAGCAACGACCTTTCCTTTGTTTCCATATACGTCCCATTAAGGTTGCAAGAAGAAATAACAAAGGGAAAAGTGACCTCACCTGCTAAACACAGGAGGTCTGGCTTTCTGCCAAAATTGGGGCATCCAAATTGTGCCAGAACGGCTGGATTTGGCTTCTCCCCCCCCCTCCCCCGCCCCGCAAAGAAATGGAGACACATCCTGCATCTCTCCCTGCAAATGGCCATGAAAGGAAATGGCCTTATAAAGGCCGAACGACATTATCGTCCCCAGAAACAAATCGGGAAGGAAGGGGATGGATGGATGGATGGATGGATGGGGGCGGAGGGCAGTCCCGGACTTATTTTGCAGGTTATGGCTATGCGATCACTTCCTGCAATACGAAAGAAGCGAAAAAGCACCCACACGCATGTGTCAGCCTCTGCCCCGCTTGCAGCCACCCACAGGAAAAGCGCCGAGCACAGAGGAAGCGCCGCGAGTCATTTTCGGCAACTGGAACCTCCGAGCCCATTACTCGGACAGTTCTGGGACGGCGAGAGGCGCCTCGGCTGCCCGGCTTGCCGGGAAGCCCCGCCCCCGCCAGAAGCCCCGCCCCCGCCCCAGAGGCATGGCGGAGCATGCACGCTTCCCTTCGCCTGGGCTGGGGCCTTGCTCACACATGTCAAGCTGCCAGCTTCCCTCGAGGGAAAGGAAGTCTGATTGCTGGCACCTCTCCATTTGCATATAATTACCTCGAGAAACCAAGAGCGGGACGTCCATTCCGAACGGCCTAATGGACTTCTTGGCAGCTCTTCCCATCCCCGTTCTTTTCTCCCCCCACACTCCCCCCTCGGACCCACAGCTGCACAAAGGGCTGCCTGAGCCTGCCTCCACTTGCACGTATTGGTGGGCACCGGTTCCAGGGAACCTGCTCGGCGAGACGCGGGGGGAGCCCACTGGCTTCGGTCTGAATGACATGGAGCCATCCATCACTGCACCTGTTGCGCAGGTGCAGAGGGGGGCAGCTCAGAGACAGCAGCTTGTCCTCCGAGCCTTGTGGGTTGAAAGCAGAGGCAGCTTTGGCTTCACAGGTGTTGGCTGCCGTGCCCCTCCGAAACCCTTCCCCCGCCTGAGCTTAGCGGCAATCCTCCGGGAATCAGGGTTGGGGGATTCCAGTGGCAGGGGATTTCCCCCGCCCCTGCAGCATTGAGTATTTCTGGGATGGCTGAGTCCCGAAAGGGCAATCGAGATCCCTTAGCTTGACAGACGAACTGCTCCTGGTGGTGAGGAACTCCTGGGAATGCTGCCTGCATTTTTGGATTCCGGTTGGCCTTGGGAGGGTCGCACTGCCCCCCTGCACTTGAGCATCAACATTGTCTTCACCAAGACAATCCTGGCGTTTGGCGCAAGGGCTGCTTGGTCCACGGCTCCCGGGTTTTGAAGGGGACTAGATCCATTCAAGGAGAAGTCTGTCCCTGGCTACGTGGTGGGCAACTTGATAACAACGTTGATGCCGTGCATGGCTGCTGTGGAAGACAGGCACATGTCCTGTGGGGATCTCTAGCAAAGGCGCCGAAAAAAAACCGGCAAAGATCCCACTGCCCTTGCACAGCCTCGTGTGGAACGCTATTTGCCGTTCTTGCTGCAACCTCCAAAAGAGAGCTGGGAAAGGAAGAGAAAGGACAACCCAAATGGTCAAGGGCTGGAGCATCTTTCCTAAGAGGCGAGGCCACGATGCCTGGGATTGTGGCTGCTGCTGTGTCAGACCAAAGCCGGCCACTGATGCTACACCGTCGCCGAGTTATCTCTGACTGGCGGCAACCCTATGAATGTGAGCCTTCCGAAATGCGCTGTGCAGGAGAGCCTGCTCAGCTCTTGTCCACTCAAGGCTGGGGGTTCCTTGCTGGAGTCCGTCCATCTCATCTTTGCTCTTCTTCTTCTCCTTCTGCCTTCAACTGTCCCTGTCATGCTTGTCTTCTCCAGGCAGTCCTGCCTTCGCATGAGGCATCCAACTGTTACGCTTCGAGAAAAGATGCCACACTGGAGATGCACCAGATCTGCCTGGCATGGAGAGAGCAAGGAAGGAGACATTTTCTCTCTCTCCGCTAATAGTAGGGCCCAGCAGGGGTCCTGAGCCAACCGGTGGAAGATTCAGGAGACGTCCAAGACGTCTTCCCTTGGCACTAAGTTCGACTATGGAAGGGGTGACCACGTGGTGCAGTGATGGTCACCGATCTGGACGGCCTCTGAAGGGACCTGGGCAAATGCCTGGTGGACCAAGGGCAGCGACGAGCTGCAAGCCCTGATGGCTGCGTGTCCTGCTCGTGGGCCGGACACCTGGCTGGCCGCTGCGCACACTGAATGCAGGGCCGTCCTCACACGCGGTGAGAGGTGCCCCGGGTTCAGAGGCAGAGTGTGGCTGCTGGGGAGCAGCAACCAGCTTGCAGGTTTCCCATAGACCTCTGATGGGCCATGGTGGGAAACAGGATGCTGCGACGGACAGACCTTTGCTCCACTCTAGCAGGACTCTTGTGATGTTCCCTCCGCCACTGTGGAGCTCTGGCTCCCACCCCTGACTGGCTGCCAACAAGAGCCACC
Source organism: Varanus salvator macromaculatus (assembly GCA_023646645.1). Taxonomy (NCBI): domain Eukaryota; kingdom Metazoa; phylum Chordata; class Lepidosauria; order Squamata; family Varanidae; genus Varanus; species Varanus salvator. Next base: position 5,073,576 of record JAIXND010000771.1, on the reverse strand, counting down.
TCTCTCTTTCCTTTCCCTCGCTCGGCTCGGACTAGCAAACGCTCCTTCGGATGAGGCACCATGTGCAGGAATAGCATTTGATCTACAAATGACACTCGTAAAAAGTCCCTGCCTTGGCCCTCCCCAAAGGGCTCCTTCTGTATTTATCTTTCTAGGGGATTTATGCCCCCAACCTTTCGATAAAAAAGCTCCCAGGGGGACTTATGACAATACACAGCAAAGCAGTCCTCGCCCTCAGGCTTGTGAGCTCCACTGAAGACATAACACAAGGCATGCAGGGCGGAGAGGGAGGATTGATAGAATTCAAACGGGTCTGGGGGTCTCTGTAAAGAGACGGACATGGGGATGGTTTGCTGTCCTGTCCTGGCGAAACTCGAGTGCAAGTTGAGAGGTCCATGGCTGCAGGTCCATCTTCCTCAGCTTCATCTTCCTCACCTTCTAGGATCGTGAAGCCAAAGGCCCCTAGAATGGTCGCCAATGTCTCTCCAGAAAATATACAGAATCCTTCCCGTGACCAAGTAACATTCCAAAGCTGCAAGAGGTTTTACTGACTTTGACATTGATTTGTGAGCGCTCTTGCTCATTCTTCCAGGAATTGCTCTGTAGTCCTCCAATAAAACGTGCGGGGAGCATGGTCTGCATCTGATGAAGTGGGCAGGGCCCCCCACAAGGCTTGTGCCAGAACAAATTTGTTAGTCTTTAAGGTGCCACAACACTTCTTTGCTATTGCATTACAGTTTAAGGCTTAAGCCTACAAAATGTTGTGATGCAATGGATCTAAGAGCAGAGTGAAGGGGCGCAAGAACAACCGTCGTGCAGAAAAATGATCCAGGGGCTGGAGCATTTCCCCTACAAGGAAGGGTAGAACAGCTGGGACTGCTTAGCTTAGGAAAAAAGGGGAGTCGTTTCGTAAAGGTGTTCTGAAGATGGAGAAAGTGGAGAGGGAGGCATGGCTCTCCCTCTCCCATCATGCCAGAACCTGGGACCCTCCCATGAAGCTGATAAACATAGAAACATAGAAACATAGAAACAGAGCGAGTCAGAAGGGGCCTCCCGGGCCATCTAGTCTGACCTCCGGCACCAGCCGGCTCCGCTCATGACATGCCCACCATGTGCATGTCCAGCCTATCTTTGAACACCCTCACCGATGGGGCCTCAACGACCTCCCGTGGAAGCCCATTCCACGCCCTCGGGGTCCTGACTGTCAGGAAGTGCTTCCTGGCATCCAAATTGAACCTTGGCTCCCTGAGCTTTGCTCCATTGGAGCGCGTCCTGCCTTCCTCTGCAGGAGAG
>JAIXND010000771.1:4929476-5072183 GCA_023646645.1 Varanus salvator macromaculatus | reverse complement strand
TGAACACAATACTCCAGTTGCGGGCGCACCAGAGTCATGTAGAGTGGTAGTATTACCTCTCTTGATCTAGAAGCCATGCTTCTGGCTATGCAACCAAGGGTGGCGTTCGCCCTCTTGACCACCGCATCACACTGCTGACTCATGTTTAGCCTGCGGTCAACCAGTACCCCGAGGTCCCTTTCACAAGTGCTGCTCTCCAGCCACTTGTCCCCTAACCTGTACTTATGACAGCTATTCCTATGCCCCAAGTGCAAGACCTTGCACTTCTCCACATTGAACGCCAAAGGAAGTCCTTCTTCACACAGTGCACAGTTAAACTCTGGGATCCATCTGCATGAGACACAGTGATGACCACCAGCTCGGATGGCTTTCAAAGGGGATTAGACACATTTGTGGCCCAACTGAAGGCTGTCCAGGGCTACCAGATCCGGTGGCTAGATGCCACCGCAACCCCAGTGAAGATCTTTCCATGGGATCATGAGTAGAAGGGGCAAATTACTCAGCCAGCCCAGCCAGGAGTAGGAGAGAGAGAGACACAAATTATTTTGTTTTGTAGATCTCTGCCAAAACATGTACTGAATATCTGATCTTGCCTTTTGCTTGTTTCCTTGAAGTAACTTATGTTTTCAGAGCCGCACAAGGCAAGCTATGTGAGCAAACCTGTGACCTGTATTTTATTTATTTATTTAAAACTTTTCTATACCATCCCATAGTTAGACGTTTTGGAACTGATTAGCAAATTAATCCTAAAAATAGAAATAAGAATAACAGTTGCCCAGCATTCAATGTTAAAATATAAACTCACTAACTAAAACAAGTTAACAATTAAAATACTGAGAGAATAAAAAGGTTTTTACCTGATGCCGAAAGGGTTAGTGCCAGGTGAACCTCTCTGGGGAGCGTGTTCCACAATCGGGGTGCCACCACAGAGAAGGCCCTCCTCCGGGTAGTCACCCTCTTGCTCTCTTTCAAGGACGGCTCCCGGAGGAGGGCCTCTGGCTCGGATCCGAAGGGGTGGGAGGGCACATAGGGGAGAAAGTGCTCCTTCAGGTATCCATTGGTAGACCATATATTAGTCCATTGGTAGGGTTCCATGACCACCAGTAGAGCCACATGCACCAGTGGCTGGGGCACATGGGCAGGAGGGTGGTGGTTTACTCCTGTGCTGGTGGGGTCCAGCAGGCAACTGGTTGGCCGCTGTGTGAACACGATGCTCCTCTTACGTCCTAATCCATGATGCAGGAGGAGGAGGAGTGAATTAAGGCGTGGGAAGCAGGGTTTATGTATCCACAAGATCACAGAAGACATTACAGGGCAGGTAGTTTGTGGCCCTCTTCCGTTTCCGCATGCTTTGCATGCTTCATACCTGCTGCTCATCGGTTCTGCACTGCATGAAAATGCAATGTCTCTACCTAGAATACCTACAGCTGCGCCCCAATCCTTCGCCTCTGCATTCCTGCATCTGAGGAAGCAACGTTCACCCAGAGAAGCTCACACAAAACCAAAATCATACAATTTCTTTATCTAAAAGTTGTGGTTCCAATTTTTTAAATTTTTCTTTGTGAAAGCCCAGTGTGACCAATCCCTTTCATACATGTGTATTTCTGTTCCTGACGTTTATGCTCCACCATGTTTTCAATGGGGTGGAGGGGGATAGATTCGGTGGTAGATTGTTTGAAGTTCTTTACAAATCATGCTGTTGCTTTTTAAAGAATGGGAGCCTGAGCTTGCTTGCTTTCCTTATCCCTCCTTCATCTCCTTTTGCTCTAGGAACTAGTTCGTGGGTTTGCTTTTTTCCTTCTCCCTCCCAACCCCCTTTCCTTTTGTGACATGCCTTTTACATTGCAAGCTTGTGGTCCAGGACTGTCCTGTTTTTATTGACCTTACATAAGCGATCCTGGGAGCTTGCAGATGAGACTTTTATCACACGGTATCTCTGCCTCATTCACAGAATTTTCCTTGGGATGCAGGCAATGATTTCTGGCCCCTTCTCCCACTTTTTTTTTCTTCCTGCAGGAAATCTATTAAGGAAGAAGAGGCACGAACTCTGTGCAGTGCCTTCTCAGTGGTAGCACTGCTGCTCCCCCGATTTTCAGCTAGAGAGTGAAGGGAAACGCTTCTTCAAAAACCCCAGAGATGGAGAAGGCGATTCTCGTGTGTGAAACTGCTGGAGGCCTTGGAAGGCAGTGGGGCAAGAACGCAACCTGAGTCGTAAATGGTGAAATTGCTCCACAGAAACTGAAGCCCCTTTTGGGGGTCCCACAGATGGAAATCAGAGGATTGTAAAGTACTTTGCATGCTGAACTATGATAGAGAAATTTATTTATTTAAAAAAAATGGTGATGATGAAGTGCCAAACGGCTCCGAAGGCCGAGCCTTCCTATGTCCCAGGCATTTTTTCTTATTACTAATTGCTTCTTGGCAATGATTCACTGCTGTGGTGGATCGCTTGATGGGGGACTTCGTTTTGGTCAACTAGGTCTGCAGCAAAGCCTGTAACCTGAGGTTTAATGGGCATTTGAGATTTTAGGATGCCGGTGGCACATTGCTAAGGAGCTTAACAGAGATATAAAGCCTGTGGGTTAGGATTCCTGCAAGTGAAGTGATTAGTCTTAGCATTCTGCTAGTCCCTCTTGTTCCCAACGTACATGACAAAGCAAAGGGCCTGGGCCGGCCTTTTCCAAGCAGGCGCCCTCCAGACGGATTATTCTACGACTCCCATCATCATCATATGACTCCCATTTACAGTCCAAAACACCTGAAGGGAACTGTTGAGGAAGAATAGTCTGGCGAAGTTTGGGAAGGTCTGAATCGGGATCATGCTCAGCCATTCCATAAACATACAAAAGAAATGGGCGCTGTATTTCAAGGCAGTCTGATAAAGCGGGAGAAATTCTTGGATGAACCCTATGCCACCACTTAGGTAAAACACTGTCTGTCAGCCCCACATGCCCTATGAAGTTAATACAAAGACCTACCCTGCAGGGTTGTTGGAAGGATTTAGAAACAGTTACTATGTATCACATGGTTTTGGTATCCTAAAGTACTATAGAAATGCGAAGCACAATTTAGTTTGGTATTTAGCAAAGAAAGGTCTAGATTTGGGAGAATCCAGATTTCACATGCCAACAAAAGTGCCTATAGTCAAGGCTATGGTTTTCCCAGTTGCGATGTATGGCTGTGAAAGCTGGACCATAAGGAAGGCTGAGCGCCGAAGGATTGAGGTGCTGGAGGAGACTCCTGCGAGTCCCTTGGACTGCAAGGCGATCCAACTGGTCAGTCCTAGAGGAGATCAACCCTGACTGCTCTTTAGAAGGCCAGATCCTGAAGATGAAGCTCAAATACTTTGGCCACCGAATGAGAAGGAAGGACTCCCTGGAGAAGAGCCTGATGCTGGGAACAATAGATGGCAAAAGAAGCAGGGGGCGGCAGAGGATGAGGTGGCTGGATGGAGTCACAGAGGCGGTTGGTGTGAGCTTGAGTGGACTCCGGGGGATGGTGGAGGACAGGAAGGCCTGGAGGAATGTTGTCCATGGGGTCGCGATGGGTCGGACTCGACTTCGCGACTAACAACAACAACAGATTTCACTTCAGAGCTGTGCAATCATTATGAGGACCAAGGGTGGGGAAGAAGGTACCGTACATCTCTAGTTCTTTTGGACTTCTATTCCCAGAAGCCCCTGCCAGGGTGGCCTGCTGGGAGTTGAAGTCCAAAACATCTCCAGATCTACTTCCGATCCATTTGACCCATGTATTCAAATTTTGCATGCAGTTTTGTACACTCAAAGGTCTGATGAGAAGTGGGTTGACACAACCCTGCAAGCATCAGAGAAGTATTCACCTACATCCAATTTATGTTAATGAACAAACAAAATTATTTCCACATGCAAACTGTATCCATAGCACGGTGTTTGCCCATGCTAGCTCCTACGGGTCCAAAAAAAGGATGCACAGACTGGGCCCTGCAGGACCCCAATTTGGACTGGCTCCATACCAGGTTTATGCAAGATTTTTAAAAATAATATTCCATATTATGTTTATGTCTTTAAGTTGTGTGTTCCAAAATGGGAGGAGAGGTGAGAGGGGCAACCAGTGCAGAATGGGAAGAGCATTGGGGGTGAGCTTCGTTCATCCTGCTGGACCATTCTGGAGGGGAAGGAACGGCTGCCTAATGAATGAATGAATGAATGGGCTTCAACAGTTCCTTGTGCACAATTCCCATACGCAGTTCAAGCCTCCAGCACCCAACCTGTGGAAACCCAAATGGATTGTGCATCTCTGTTTTTCTTTTCAGGGGCTTCTGCAGGCGACCACAGCGCATCCGGTCAGCGTATGCTGCGTGGTAGGAGTAGACGTAGACTGAGAAAGCACCACTGCAGTTCAAATCGAAATAGTCTGTCGCTCGTTCCTGTGGCAGGCTGTGACCAAATGACCCATCTGCCGGTCTGCTCAGAAAGCTGTCCAGGTGCTAACTGCTGATGGGAAACAGTTTTGACAATTCGTTATCTCTAAACCAGACCCGGAATTGCATGGGCAGCCCTTCCAGCGGATGATCCGCCATCCAAATAGAGGACTGCAGCAAAGGACACCCGGCCACCCAGCTTGACGTGCCTCACAGAAAACATTCCTGCACTTGATTTTCAAGGAAACCCAGGTAAGCTGAAAACAGCTGGGTGACCAAGCCAGGAAGTCACCTTAAACTAGCTCCAGCTATTGAGTCTGTCCCTCTAAGTTCACCCGAGTACAAGCTCTTCCCAGACGGACATCTGAAGAGCCTTGCTGGATCACAGCCGGGTCCGTCGAGTGTCTAGCCCATCATCCTCTTCACCCAGCTGCCCGCAGGCTTCCACAATAAGGGCATGGATGCGACAGCATCTTCCCACCCATGTTGCACAGCCATGTACTGCCTCTGATGATGGAGACAGCTTCTAACCATGAGGACTAGGAGCCAGGAAGTGTTCTCCTCCATGGGTCTGTTCTGTTGCAACAGGGCACGGACGCGCATCCCAGCGTTTAACTATGGGCAGTTGCGAAGTCCTTCCTTGTCCCTCCCGCCAGCCGGTTTCATGGGATGCCCCTCTGGGGTTCCAGCGTTACGGGAGCGGAAGAAAAGTGCCCCTCCCTCCACTCGCTCCATAATGCGCCACACCTCTGCCCTGTCTCCCTTCTTTGCCCGCTTCCTAAGCCGAACAATTCCAGCCGCGGCCGCCCTTCCTCCTAGGACAGTCGCGGCAACCCGGATCGTTGCAACGGCCCCTTTCCCCCTGCGCGTGCCACGGCCGGCGCGCGCGCAGTGTTCCGGGCGCAGCGGCATCCTAGGCCGGCGCTGAGCGCAGTGCGGCGGCGGCGGCGGCGGCGGCGGGCTTGCGGCCAGTCCTTCCCCGGGCGGGCCCTGCACGGAGGCCGCTCCCGCTCCCGCCGCGGGCTCGGGCGCCGGGGACGCGGCCTCGCCCGCGGCGCGCTCCCGCGTGGCGCACGTGACTGCCGGGGGCGCGCCGCGGCGACACATTCCAGTCCCGGCCTGATCGGCCCCCAGAGACGCGCGTAGTTCCCTTTTGGGTTTGCTTAACCTACAAAGGATGCGATGGCAGGATGGAGGTGCAGCGCTTCCTGTTTGCCTGCAGGACAGGATGTTCTGCGACGGGGAAGGCTGTTGTGCGGAGCCGGCAGGTCCCGGGGCTGCGAGGACAGCGGCGTCCACCCCGCTCCCGCCCCCGCACTCGCCGAGCGCTCCCGGCCTTGGGACCGGGGGATGCCGGCCCCCCCCCAGTTGGCACAGAAGGCCCGCGTGGCGTATTCAGACGTGCGAAGCGCTCTGCCCGGTCGGGGATGCTTCCAAGCGGCGATTGCCCGGGAAAATTTGCATAATTTTGCGGGGGGGGGGTCTGTGCCTCCGGGGCCATCCTCGGAGCATTCGCCTTTCCGCGCACACACGGGCATCCCCCGCCGCGCGGGTTTACACACGGAGAGGAGCCGAGTTGAGCGCCGGAGTCCTCGCCGTGCTGGGTCAGGACAGAGTGAGCGACAGCTCGGCCGTGGCGTGGCTGCTAAAAGCCTCAGCCGGTCCGAGCTGTGTTAGACATCATGGATGCTGCAAACCTGGCTTCCCAGGTGCCCCTCAGAGATGCTAAGGCTTACCTGTCCTGCTCAGGGACGCTCCTAGACACGCCGGCTGCTTACCTGTCCTGAGGTTCTGTTTTGTATTGTGTTGTCGTGACCCCATCCAACCCTTTTGCTTTATTCTGACCCCTCTGCAAACCATGCAGGTAACTGACAGGTTATAAAAGGTTATCCTCAGACTCCATCCTGGCAGCCGCTTCGGGGGCTGACCTTCCTGTACGTATGAATGAACTGCAAATCTTTGGATAGCACACCCCGAGTGGGCCTGCTCTGTCTGGTTTCCTTGCCACCTGGCAAAGCTCCCAATCTGGTCCCAGGTATCCTTCGACTGAAATTTATTTTTTTAAAAAATCATCTGACAGAAAGGAGCCATTTGGTGCTGCTGGAAAAGCCAGGGGCTGCTGCCTCAGGGGTTCTGGGGGTGGGGAGCATTCAGTGAGACCCCTGGAGCAGGCCCGTCGCTCAGTGGATCTGCCTTCTCCGCACCACTGTCACCGCCAGCTGATCTGGCCTGCCTGCTTGCCTTCGTTCTGCTCACTCATCATGGTCGCCACAGGCTGGCTTGAGAGGCAGAGAGCCAGTGAGCAAGGGGGCTGCGGCATCTCCCCCCCCCCCATGACCCTCACTTATCTATTTACCTATTTCATCTCTCTACCACCCTGAACCAAAGCTCTCATGCCAATTCACAGCAATGAATCAAATACAAAAGATACAATCAAAATACAAATACAGTAAAACACAGCTAAAAACTGTAAAACTGTAAAACAGCTAAAAACTCCAAAAGATAAAACAGTTAAACTGCTAGTACGTTTCCATTAAAAACTAGACCTAATTAAAACAGTGGACGTAACCCATCATACGCCATTAAACACCTGGGAATACAGGACAGTGATGCCTGATGCTGAAAAGATGACGATGTTGGCACCAGGCAGGTCTCTGCAGGGAGATTGTGTCACAGTTGTGGGGCCACCACTCAAAAGGCCCTTCACTTTGTTGCCTCTTTCTGGGCCTCCCTTGCAGGTGGCAGTCAAAGAAAGGGCTCCAGGTGTAGAAGGTAGGTTTCAGGTTCATTGAAGTCGGTAGAGGTGTTCCGTCAGGTATTGTGGTCCCAAGCTGTGTCAGCTTTATAGGTCAAATCCAGCACCTTGAATTGTGCTGGGAAGTGTGTTAACCGCCAAAGCAATTGGGCCAGAAGTGCTGTTATATATTTGGACCTTCTGGTCCCAGTTATTAATCTGGCTGCTGTATTTTGCACAAGCTGCAGCTTCCAAACAGTCTTCAAGGGCAGCTCCAGGTAGAGTGCACTGCAGTAATCTAATTTGGAGATTACCAGAGTGTGGATTGCTGAAATGAGGCTTTCCCTGTCCGGATAAGGGTGTAGCTGGTTTGCTGGACTAGACAGATTTGCAGGTGACCAAGCAGGTTGGAATGATGAAGAGCAGGAGCAAAGCCGGGGTAGGGGTCATCTCAGTGGGTCTGCGCTGGCAGTGTGCCCAGCGAGTGGCCCCAGCTCTTGGCACCCACCCCAGCTAGAATGGCAAGCTTCTAATCTGGGGTAACAGGACATTGTTCTCGTGTATTGCCCTTTCATTGTAATGGCCTTATTGCCCTTTTATCGTAATGGCCTATGCCTAATACAATTAAACTTATCCCGATGCATGTTTATGACTTGTCAGATCTGAACAGCAATTGCATGCTTTTGGCTGATCAGATCAAATATGTTCTGTATCCAGTTTCATTAAGTGCAACAGCTGCTTTTAAAATGAGATGAAATCATGTATAAACACATTTCTTAGTGGTGGGGATTATTCGATTTGACCCTTGATTGTGGATTTGTGTACCCCTTTTCTCCCATTTTGCCGTGATCTTTGGTTTATACCAAAGATGTCCGCATGTCAGGAGTGGAGCCGGCTGGAGCCAGGGGTCAGACTAGATGGCCCAGGAGGCCCCTTCTGACTCGCTCTGTTTCTATGTTTCTAGAAACATAAGCAGACAGACTTGAACTGAACAGTGACTTGATCGAACCTTGAAAGAAAACTCCTGTCGCCCCATGTCCACTCAGGTGTAATGCTTCTCGGCGAAATCAGCTCACACGTTTTGACACAAGTAAGTGTGGAATGAGAACTCAAGTGACACATATGCTGACCCTTAGGTGTGAAAAGCTACACCAGTGGATTTCCGTCTCTCGTGCCCTGTTAAAGCACAGGGCCAACCAAGAGTTTTTTCTACCTGGTAAGTTGGTAATCTTGTTGATGCAATAAGAAACAGGGAAATTCCAGATGGAATTTCTTATGGAAATATACTGGGGGGGGGGGGGGGGGAGGCAGGCATGGAGGAATTGTATTAAAAAAAAAGTCCATGTCTTTTTTATGACTGTGCTGGAATTCAGGAAACAATACCCTGAATTTTCTATTATTATTATTTTGTGGAGTAATTTTTGAGTGGTGATCAGGTGTAAAGAAGGGATGGGAAAGGATGGAGGCAGAATAGTTTGTGGATGATTTCACTGCCATTATGGCTCTACCTGCAGCTGTTCTGGTGCAGAATCCCTCCTAGTTTTATGACTTAAGCACTCGCAAGCTCAGCGCCTGTTGGCCTAATGCAGCCGGAATGACTGCATCCAGCTTTTAACAGGTCGTTACTGGGGAAAGATGGAGAAGGCATTTGACCCGTACCTTAAAAAAAATTACTGCTCCATCCTGTCAACTGTTTTAAAGATGGTTACAGAGCAGGTGTAAGAAGTCTGCCGTTGGGGGCGATCTATATGTCTGGAAGGACAGCTGGTTCTCCTTTTCTGCGTGCCATTGCTGACAGCCTGGAAAGTGCCGGCGAGAGCATCTCCAAGACGAATGGGTCTCTCTGTCTTGCGTCTGAGAGAAACACGAGCACCGGGGCTGGCTCGGCGCTCCACACTTATCCCTTGATCACCTCCTGCACAACGATCTGTCATGCCATTAAGGCACTGCTTTCATTTACAAGCAGAATCTGGAACAAGGATTCGGTTTCAAACCAAGGTGCATGCGTCTCTCTGCAAAAGCCCTGCGATTTGGGGTGATCATGCGTGCCCCAACACGCACGCCCAGAAGTTGGGCATGCCGTGGTTTGGCAATACTGTGCGAGACAAACCCATAGTTGGTCTTACATTTTGGGGTGGAGGAGGCAAGTGAGAAATTGCGGAAGGACATCACCTTGCAAGGCCATGGAATGACCGAGGGACTTCCTGGCTCACAGCTCAGCTCCTTTGTCACTCAATTACTCAATATTTGGGCACAATCACCTGGGGACAAGGCAGCTACCAGATGCAGAAGTGCTCGGCTAAGAAAGAAGGTCTCCTCCTATGTAACGTCATCAAGGATCTGCTCATGGCCCACCGTGCCTTCGGTGGCGTGGATGGATGCAAGAGCACCCTGGGCGATTCCCGGAAGGTTCCAAGACCTGAGCCCTCAGAGAGTGTCACTGTGGCAGCTGCTTGCCCCTTCTCAGGCGGGTGAGGGCCTCTCAGAAGCTTCTTGGGTCTCCGTGGCTGAGCTAGCCTCTGGGACCGACGCTGCCCGATTCCCCGAAGCTCCGTCCTTGCAGCAGGCAAAGCAGAACACCAGCTGGAAAGAGTTTGCCTTTGTTCGCAGGTGCACGTGTGCACTGAGCCAGGATCTGCAACTGACCACGAGTGGCACGGAACAGCTAGTTGGTGTTTTCGTTTGGCATGGCATTGGCTGATGTGATGCCGTTTGACCTGGAGCTTCTCCCAAGTGCAGCAGCTTTTCAGCTGATATTCCAGTGAGGCACGGCCAGTCTGATTGACTGGCAACACCTGTTCCTCAGTCTTCTCCAAACTGCTGCCCTTGGAGACATGCTTCTCCCTCTCCCATCGTGCTAGAACCCACTCAGGTCATCCCATGAAGCTGGAGGGAGGGAGAGTCAGGACAGATCCAAGGAAGGGCTTCTTCGGATGATCTGCCGTTAAACCACAGTTTGATAGCCAGCACCAGGACCAGACGTGGAGGACGTGTGGGCGTGCTCAGCGGCCCCCTTCCTCAGGGACCTTCCATACTCGTCTCCTCGGTCACCAGCTGCTCCTGCTCCTGGTCCTCTCTCCCATTAATACCCCGCGTGCTTGCTCACTCGCTCGCTCGCCAGGCAGAGAGACAGTGAGTAAGCGCCGTGGCATCTTTGCTCCTCCGTTTTGCCATCACCGTGCTTTGGGCCAAAAGGAGAGGAGGTGAGCAACCCTCGGCAAACCCTCGGACTGGAATAGAGAGGGAAAATAAGTCCGGGGCTGTCCAGGGGGCCCTGCTGGAGTGCAGTCCCTCAGCAGCTGGCCGACCATGTCTAGCCTTGACCCCAATCCTTTGACAGAAGATGACTGACTGGACCAAGGCAAGCCAAAATGGCAAGCACCATCATGGGTCTGTGTTAACCCTTCGGAGAGGACCTCTGACCTCTCATGGCCAGAGCGAGAGGCCCACACTCTGACCATGGCACTTGCTTGATGAGTAGGTCAAGTGCTCCTCAAGGCATCGTCCCATCGCCATGACGGCATCTCCACTGGATCTGCGCTGAACCCCAAGAAAACTGTAGGGTTCAGGTGTCTTTGAGTAGCGACAACTTCTTCTAGCCCCCTCTAGCATCTCTGAGCACCCTCTTGGCTACCTCTAGCCACAGATGAGCACAGAGGGGTTTTGCATTTCTTTCTTTGCATGGCTGGAAAAATAAAACCATCCCTATTAGTCCTCAGCAGCCAGAAGACCCTCTTCTCCTCCCCTTCTTTGTTTCAATTATAGGTCCAGTACTCTGGCATCTGGCACAAAGAGGGTTTTCCATGAAATATACCCCTCAGTCTTGATGGAGACCTCCCAGAGACTTAGTCAGGCTTGAAAATCACACACAGACAGGCTGGCTGGATCAAACCGGGGGCTTCCAGGGGCTCAGTGGGGTCTGTAAGGCCGGTGGGCGGGTGCCTGCATTCCTGAGCTTGCCAGCAGGCCAAGAATCGGGGAGGTTTCTCCCCGTTCTTGGGAGGCTCTGGAATACAATCTCTCAAGGGTGCAGAACCTCCGGTCCGTGGGCCAGATCCAGCCCCCCTGGGGACACTCCAAGGTAAGGTTGTGTGAGGTGTCCTGTTTGGAGTTGGATGCCCTGGGCTTGTCTCCCTGAAAACTCGGGGCTGCTTTGTCCCAGCCACGGATCCGAGTTCTTGGCAAGCGAGCCCAGCGTTCACATGGCCCTCCTCCGTATCACCTGAAGCAGGCTTCATTTGTGCTCCTCCAGGTGGCATGGGAGAAGGTTTCTGATGGCAAAACCTTCCTTCTGTGAGCATTCGTGGCTCTCCTTTCCCTCTCTCACTTTCCAAGACAGGGCTGACCACAAGAGGAAGTCCTAGGGGGAGGATTCCACAGCGCTCCCTCACAACACCTCTCCGGGCTTCTGCAGTCACCCCTTTCCCACCTGCGGATCGTTTGGTGGTATCCTCATTTTTGCAGGGTTGTCGTCCTCTTCCTAATGCTGATTCGGTGCCTCGCCTAAGTGCCAGTAAAATATGCTGGTACTTTTGCACGTCGCCCCTGTCCCAGTTTGCCTTTGCCCTGCCTGACACAGGGCCTCTTTGAAATTGAATGCAGCCCTCCATTGGAAGAGGGTTCAAGACCTCGTGGCAAAGTGGACAGCAGCCCCACAGTCAAATTCGGGGCTGGCAGCTTTCTGAGCCATCAACACTCGTGGCAGAAACTGCTCTGGGTGCGACCACAAGGAGGCACGACAAAGGACAACTTGCCTGCCCGCCACTGGAATCTGTGCCCCAGCCAACTCCCCAAAGAGGTCCGCCTGGCGCCGTCATTACTTGCTTTCGGCACCAGGCGAAGTCCTGTTTATTTAAAAGTTATTTTAATTGTGAATTATAAATTGTATTTGTATTTTAACTTGTTTATTCGAGATGGGCCAGTTTTAAATAGTTTTAAATAGTTTTAAATTATTTTTGTGTTTGCTGTGTTGCGAGCCGCCCCGAGGCTTTGTTGCAATGGGGTGGCATACAAATGTTTTAAATAAACTCCTTGAAACCCCAATTTCAATCCTATTTAATTTAAATAATCCTATTTTAAGAGATCTTTGCTGCCCGTATGAAATGCCTTGCGCCTTTTGGCAAGTGCCAAGCAAAGTTTTCTAGGGTCCCCCATCCCTGTTAGAGGATTTGCGAGTTATGGGGAGGTCCCGGTTTCTACCAATGGTCCCAATCCACAGACTAGCTTCATTGGTACCAAAGGGGCATTTCCCTCCCATGCAAACAGCAGCTTCATAAGAGCTGTTTTATTCAGGATCACAGGATGGGGACAAAAGGGTTTCATTCCCTTCTGCTCCTTTTCTGATCCCATTAATTATCATCCCGCTCTTCCCCCATGCTTTCTGCACTTAGGAATCTGCACAGTAGATGAACGGGTTTCTATCTCCCTCTCTCACCATATTTATATTGTAAGCTGCGTGGGACAGGGAACTGTTCTTTTGAAAAAATGTAAGTGCATGGGTATAGGGGGAAGGGATGCGGGGGTGGCGGGGAGGAGGACTCACTCTTACCTTTATTAGTAAGGCATGCAGGATTCACGAAGGCTGCAAGTTAAGGAGAAACACTTACATTTCAAACCTGCAAATCTATAAAAATAAAGATGGCCTCTTCCAGCTATGAATGCTAGAGCTGGTTGTTAAATCTTAAGCTCAAATACTTCCTGCATTTCCTCAAAAAGCACCTCTTCTGAGCTTATGGTAATGTGTTAAACTGTGAATTTAATCTGCATTCATTTCATCTGTGAAAAGACAGAGAGATAATCAACCAAAAAATACTTGAATCGCTGGCTGAAACAGACGCATTCCTGGATCCCACATCCACAGCTCCCACATCATGTTAAATTCATTTTAATGTTGCTTTGTTTTAATGGTACATATGGTACCATATGTAGATATGGTATTTATTACATTTATATTTATTATGTTTTATTGTTTTGTTTTATGCATCGTTGTAAACCGCCCAGAGAGCTTTTGCTACGGGGCTGTATAGACTCATTTATTTTTTATTTATTTATTTATTTATTTATTTATTTGAAAAATTTCTATGCCGCCCCTTGCCTACTAGCCTCATCATCATCATCATCATCATCACCATCATCATCTGGTGGGAGGTTTAGGATGGAGAAAAGGAAGGACTTATACCCACATGGATTTTGCTGCCCTGTGATGGCTGGGCAGGTTCATGTGGGAGGAAGTGCTCTGTGGCAACTAGGCTTGCTGGCCATGTGCTCCCTCCGTGACCAGAGGTGGCCTGCCTGCACACACCAGTTGCTGAAGAACTGGCCAGAGGAGCTCTTGCACCCATCCTGCTGGAGGGACCCTGTGGGCACCTGGGCTGCCACCGTGTGTACGCAGCCCTGGCTGGACGGAGCTCGGGCTGATCCAGCGGGGCTTTTCTTAGGTGCTTTCGTTCTTCACGGAATCTGTTTTGGGCTGGGAACCTGTTGCATGCCTTGGGCTTAGCTCCCCACGCTCTGGTCTGGTTTCTTGTGGCACGTGTGCTCAGCGTTCGAACCCCCCGCCCCCCACCAGGAAGCAAGCCCCGTGCGACCACCGTGCAAGCAGCATGCCCTTCTGCACCATGCGGAGCAGCCTTCGTTTCTGCTGCTGCAGCTCCCGTGGAAGGCGGTTGTGCAGCCTTCATTGTGCAAGCTTTTGCAGTCTTCCTTTCAACTTGGCTCACTTTCTAAGACCGGGCAAAGCATGGAAGGAACCCCACGAATGCTGGAGGGACAGATTCTGTGGAGCCTCGTTGCAATGCTACTCCCACAATGCTGTGCATGCTGAGAATACTTTCAGAGGGAGGTAGATCAGGGGAGAATCTTATGTCACAGCCCCCAGTTTGCACATTCATATCATGATTAATATTCAGAGGTGTTTTCTACATGAGGCATTGATCATGACCTCATCATTCCAAATTCAAGGGTGTTTATAGGCTCTCTAGATGACCCTCCGCATTCACTTCCATATCTAAGCAGCATGCTCACAGCAGGGAAAATGGGCATTTAATTGTGAAAGCAAAAGAATGCACCATTTCCTTTTGGGTATTTGTGCTATTCTGCCTTGCCACAGTGCCACCTAGAGGTGATGCCATGGAAAAACAGGAACAGAAGCCCATCACTGAAGCTTTTCAGATCTCAATTCTGCACCAAACCTGAGAGTTGTCAGAGCTAAGTACCAACCTCATGTAGAAGAGCTCCAAATCAGAGACATTTATTCACCCTCTCGTTCCTCCAAAAAAATAAATCCCAGGTATTTTCAGGTTAAGAAAAGCACCAGGATGTATGACCAATGGATGGCTTGATGTTGCTGTATTTTTATCCTGCATTTGTCTCCCAAAATGGCTCACATCAGCTGAGAGAAGTCCTGGCCTTGAAGTTACACACCTTTTAGGGCAGGGGCGTGGAGGAGAGAGGAAGAGGAGGGAGCATTTAATTAGGCCCAGACTGATTTACCCTTGCTGGTATTTTCATTCGCAAAGCAACGGGTGGCTCTTTGGCCAGCGGGGGTGGGGGGTGGGCAGAGGCGTCTTTCCCTTTCCTCCTGCTTTCCCCCCCAAGAGCTGTAGGCAGCTGGAGACCAGGTCCCCTCTCTGGCAGGGCAGGGGGGTGACCCCTTGCGGTTGCTCCTTCCCAGCCCATGGAGGGGCCAGGCTGGTCACTCCCCAGCTTTCAGGGGGGCGGGATGCAGTCTTCCAGCAGCAAGTGCAGTGGCCACCCCGGATCTCTAAAAAAGAGAACCTGCATCACCACAGAAGAGGACAGAGCATGGTGCCTCTGGACTGAGAGTCTTCAGACTAGTGTAGAAGAATATAAGTTGAACAAATAGTTAATAGTAACAATGGTGCACAGTTCATGCCTGGTTCACTCTTGCTTTGTGGCTGGAGAGATGAAGTGGGACTCGGGAGGGCCGGTTTCCAGTCCCTGCTTGGCCAAGAGGTTCATCAAATGATTTGGGGCTAGTCCCCTGGACTCTCAGCCTGGCCTACCTCACAGAGCTGTTGTGGGGATGAAATGGAGAGGAGATTTCTGTAAGCCGCTTTGGGTTCCTTGCAGCAATAAAGGCAGTATCTACAGAATACTACTACTACTACTACTACTAATAATAATAATAATAATAATAAATGAAATGTCTTGATGCACATTTAGAAATCATGAGCAGAAGGCAGAAGGTGAGCAGAGTTGCAAGAAACCTGCGTGCCTTGCTGCCTTGATGAGGGCCAGTCTCTTTTTTCTGGTATCTGCAGACCGGACTTGAGCTGCACAGTCCTTCAGAGTGAGGTCACCCTTAAAATAAAGAGCCGTTCTCTGTAAAAGACAGCACATGGCCACTCCAAGCTTCCCACCTCTCTCTTCCTTGCATAAGCAGCAAACTCCTAAACAAAGCAAGCAAGAACCAGCAATGAACCCAGTGCGTGGTGACGCGGCATCACGTTTACGCTTGCCTTGTTAACATTATTAATATATTGCATTAATATTTTGCCTAATTTCCTCTTGAGAGGAACCCAAGGCGCTTGCACAGCTCTGTTATATCCCCACAACAACCACTCTGTGAGGTAGGTCGAGCTGAGAGTCCCTGACTGGCCCAAAGTCACCCGGCGAGCCCCATGGCGAGAGGGGGCTCCAGACCAGACCTCCTGTGTCCCCAGCACAGCACTTCAGCTACCGCCCACGCCGGCTCTTCGCACACGCAAGGGGCACTGCAGCAAAATGTTGCAGTATGGAAAAGCGACTGCTCGCCGTTCCGGCCCCCTTCCAGCCCAGGCCCTGGCCCTCCCCCTGGCCCGGACTTCCTGTCCCTTCGGCGCTGCCACCGGAGAGCATGCAGGGACCGTGAGGCGGCTCAGCCCGCAGCGGCTTGCTTTGGGGTTATTTGCCCTCTGCTTTTCCCCCCGCCTATTTTGTGTTGCATTTCCACAGGCCTCGGGGTCCACGCAGGACTGCTGAGCCCTCCGTCTCGTGCTCGGATCATGTCCCTTTGACTCCATCAGGGCTGGAACTTGGGGAAAGGAGCTTGGCAGAGATAGCTCACACAGGGCTCGCCGATTGCCTTGTGACTTTCCAGAGAGCTCTCGCCAGAGGACCCCTGTTGGGGTTCGGGCCCTTGGCAAAAGCCCGACCAGACCTACCCTTGAGATAGGCCCTGGTCGGTGGAGGAAGAGCGTAAGGCAGTCCCCACTTGCGCAGCCTCTTCGTCCTCTTTCACCGTATCAATTCTGCTCCCCCCCCCACCGCTCCCCTATCCACTCTGTTTCTGCAGCACCCCCGGGCAGACAGCCGTGGGCCAGCCGGTGGGCAAGCAGGAGTCAAAACTGCCTCCATGCATGCCCCAGAGCAATGCGCAGATCCTTTGGGGGGCAATGTCGCTCCCCCGCCCCTTGGGCTCCCTCCATGCACACCCACACACTGCTTGGGGAGTGTGGCGGGATGGGAACCGGCCGCAACGACGCAAGCGTCTTTCCTTGAGCATTGCGGGGGTAAGCACTGGCAAAGTTTTGCATTTCTGCCGGAGCCAAAAGCTTGCCGACTGCCTGAAACCCATCAAGAAAAGCTGGTCGAGGCTGCGATGGGGCCATTCTGGGAAAAGGTCCAGCCATCAGTTTGAGGAACGTGGCTTAAAACACCTCTCCCCCCCCCCCCACATCCCTGGCTTCTCTCCACTGGCCAATCTTACCCATATGGAATGCATGTACATTTTCCATCCGGCGTGTGCGTGTGTGTGTGTGTGCGTGCATTTAAAAATACTCCTTTTCATTAAATTAAGAAAAAAAAACCCTTGCACTCTGCGAATGTAGAAAATATCTGTGATGGAAGGGATCGGACCCACTGGAGGAAAAATTGCCGTTTGGCATTCAAGGTGCTTGAATGTGCGGTATGAAGCAAACGAACGTGAAGTGTTTTGACATATCTGGTGGTCTCTGCCTCACTCATTGTGAACGCTTGTCCACGTTACACAATAACCACACAGCTCGCAAGTCTTGGCAGGCACAGCCGGGGGAAGCCGGCGATAGGAACGCACGGGCGAGCCAAGAAGCATGTGTATAGACAGAGCAGGGTGCGATCCAAGGCTGGGAACGAGCGAGGAAATTGCGATGCACTTGCCAAAACGTGGGACTCGCACAGTTCGGCCTCCGTTGTTACTAATCATTTCAATAACACCATCCGTGCGCAGATCGGTTTAGGAAGACTTGGCCTTGTTTAACCTCACGGTAGCTGGGCACGAGGAGGCAGCGTGGACAGCGCCGTCCATCCGTCTGGACCATGTGCCTACGGAGCAGCGCTGCGAGGACTATCGTTACAGAGCGTCTGCATGCCGCTGTTTCTCCTCCCGCGAGGAACTCGGCGTGGCCAACATGGCTCTGTTTTAGCCTCACCAGCGCAGCCCTGCAGGGTAGTTTGGGCTGAGAGTGAGTGACTGACCCGAACTCATCCAGGGGTTTTCATGGCTGAGTGGGGACTCGAACCCGGATCTCCCGGCCCCCAGTCCAACACTCTCACAGCCACGCCACACTGGCTGTCTGTCTGTGGGGTGGCCTATCTGAAGAGGATTGCTCATGGGAAGGAAATACACCCATGGCTTCCCTTGCTGCTTTCAGCATAAAAACCAGAGACAGTAAATTCTCCAAGAGAGTAAGATGTGTATTCCGTCCTGCTTGTTTCAGAAATACCATTTTTTCTTAGATCAGGAGTTGGGGGGCCTCCCACACCTCCTGCTGCTGCAACCGACAGCCTTGTTGGATGACAGAAGCTTATTTCTGTTGGAATAAAGCTTTCTGGCCAGGCTTCCCCTACCTGCTGGCTGGGAATGATGGGATTGGAGTCCAACTTCTCCGGAACGCACCAGGTGGGAGAAGTACTTGGAGAATCACTTCTGCTTTCTGCTTCCCATCACGTGCCTTTCCCTTTATTGGCGCTTTGCTGATTTAAGCAATTCTCTCCCAGCTGGGCTCCATGGATGGATTTTGAACCCAGTGGGAGCAATTCACGATGGCCTGCAGAAGACAGCAAAGCTCAGCAGGAAGGGGAGGGTGACCCAAGAAGACAAGGCATCTCCACAGCCACAGCCAGGGGCGAGGGCTTCCCTGCCTAAATCTCCTTGACTGACAGACGTTTATGAGAGCACGAAGGCAGCCACATGTGTGAGGAGATCAGTGGGAGTCCCCATAAGCCTTCCCCATATGGCGGCAGGGCAGGGGGTTACCCTCAGCAGCCAGAAACAGAAGCCCTTGCAAAACTTTCTTCTATTTGATTTTTCTCTGCTTAGGACAAACCAATTTCTTTCCTCTAATAATTTTAATTTAATCATTAAAAGCAGTAACAGGCCATCAGCCCGGCAGGGGTTCGAGAAGAATTCTCCAATTCTCTCTATGTCCTAGTCGACCCAGGATCGCATTTAAGCCCTTCTTGTGGGTGAAACAGCAATAGGTATTTGGGGGGGGGGGGAAGCTAAAGGATTCTTCACAAGACAGATATATTGCAGGGGTTTTCACACCACTAAGGGTGGAAATACATGTTAGGCACATATGTGTGTAACAAAAGCCAAATGTTTCAGGAGGGGGAGTGTGTGTGTGTGGGTGAGTGCTTAACCCTTTCCTCACCATTGCTTCCCTGGCTTTGCTTTTGCAAAGTGGCTGGGTTCACACAACCCGTAACCCGTACCACTCAGAGGCTGAGTACAGGTTCCATGTGGGGCAGTGAGTTGTTGCTGAAACCTGACAGAAAGGCAGATTCCCCACACCCTTCGCAACCACAGTGACAACTCTGAAGCATTTCTATGGAACCCCAGACAGCTCCAAGCCCTTCGGCAGACTTCTGGTAAAGAACGTGGACGTGTTCCATTGGTGTGATTTTTCTCGGCCTGATCCCAAGGATTAGGCCGGCAGAGCTAGATCTATAGGTGCACACATGCATGCACAGGATCTGCAACATAATGTTGCAGTACATCTTCCGCCTGCCAAGGAGCTGTCCAATCCTGATGCTATTCATTTGGCTTCCCCATTCCAGTTTTCTTTCCAACTCCCACTCTGCAAAGTGTGAACACTGATGATGTTCCGTGCCCAGCGAGATGGTTTTCACGGTGGTGGAGAGGTTGCCTCTTGGCCTGCGTCATTTTTGTTTCTATTACTACTCCTACTACAGCTACAACTACTACTATTGTAAGCCTTGGTGTTCCCCCAACTATCCAAATACTGCTCTTGTTTCTTAGTGTGCCTGCTTTGGCTACAGTCTTGGAGGTATGCACAAGTTCGGTTTGCTATTAACGGAATAATATTCTAGGATTAGGGCTTTTTGATTATGTGATGGTGTCCATATTACTGTCTATTCATTCCTGTGCAGTTTGTTGGCCTGGATTGCCTTATATTCTTTTCTCTTGCTTTTATATTATATTTTAGTTGTTTAGCTTTTGTACATGAATATTCTAATTTATTCTTTCACTTCCTATGTTCCACCTAGAAGAACTTCTGTAATCGGGTGGATAAAAATATAATGCTCCACATCTGAATATAATCTGTGATGTTCTACATCCAAAAGCTTCCCATCTGCCAGCTCTCCCCTCCGTCACTGCTTCCTCAGCAGGAGTGGGCAAGTTACTTGGGGAACCGTATCAGGGGAGGAGGGTAGCATATTTGGTACAAATATGGGCATCCAGGTATAGCAGGTGGGCTCTGCCTGGTGAGGAAGCTATTCAGGTTCAACAGGTAGTGCAGGGAACTTTCCTTATGTCCCCAAAGCAGGATTGTTTCTGGGAGCCAAGCCACAGCCTTATGGTCTCCAACTTTCCGGAGGAGGACAGAGAGGATCGCCTGGGAGCCGCCTTCTGTGATCACGCTGTAGAGAAGAGCTGCCTTTGCTGTGAGAGCGAGACTGTTCGCCCCTCACCCCTTTTCCCAGGATCGGGGGACTTGGCACCTGTGTGTATCCGGTCAGACTTTACAAAATCCAGGGCAAGAGGCTCTCTGCCTTTTGCTCTCTGCCTGGGGAGAGGAAGTGATGAACTGTCCACCCAGGCATCTTTGGAAGCCCACAGAGTGTCCCCGGGCCACTTCAGGGATCCAACACGGTGTCAGGATCAGGGCCTGAGTGACCCTGCAAGGGCCTGTAGAACCGGGAGCACCCCGGAAGGCCCTTGCAGGGAGCAACTGAAGAGCAATTGCGCAGTCAGCTGTTGGTCCCGAAGACCAGCAGAAAAGGCTTCCCGGCACGCTGTTCTCTGAACACGAGTAGTCTTCAGGACTCTCTTGTGCGTTGGCCTCTGCATTGCCACACCTTGAGCCTCATGCCTGCCTTGCTCCAGTTGCTCCTGCCTTGCTCCTGCCTTACTCCAGTCTGCTCCTGCTTGCTCCAGTTCTTCCTGCCTTGCTCCGGTTAGTCCCTGCCTTGTTCCTGTCTGTTCCTGACTGCTCCCGTTTGACCCTGCACACCCTGCTCCGCCGTTGCCCTGCTCCTGTGTGTTCTTGCTTGCTCCAGGTTGTTCCTGCCCTTCTCCCAGCCTGCTCTTGTCTGGACCACCCTTACATGAGTGCTTCCCTGGCTTCAGACCACTGGACTGTTTCTGGACCATGCTCCTCCTCTTGCCTGCATAATATCCGACTGCCTGCTGCCTTGGCCCTGACCCTGGACTGCTGACCACGCCGCCCGCCTCTAGCCCTACTACGCTGTAGCACCTGGCCTCACACCAGCACCCTGGTCCCTGCGTTCTGCCTGCCCCAGCGGCTGCCCACGTCCCGGCCCTTACGCAGGGCCCGTCCTTATATATCACACACATATTCCATCTCCGCGTTCAATAAACTGCAGATCGTCCTCGGCACGGGGGGCTTCGTTTCTTCCTAAGCATCTTCATTCTAAACTGAGGTGCCTTGCTTGGACCAGATCCTTGGACTGAAAACACCAGGTGTGAGAACACGCCCTCTTTCCAAAACAGCTACCCGTCCCCCCAGGAACTGGAGAATGGAGAACCGTAAGGAACCTGTTCCCTCACTTTTCACACTGGGAAGAAGGAAATTGCAGCCGTTTGCCTGAGTCCCTTTGCCTGTTTCATACCGATTCTGGGGGCAGGTGGGACTTCAGATTACGAGCTGGCCTGATTGCTGGAAGCAGAGAGAGACCCAGCAGGAGAGCTCTGCCTTTTTGCTGCATAACCTTTTCCCATTCTGGCCAGGCATCTTAAGTCTGTCAGTCGATCATGCTTCGCTTTATTGCCTTCATTTGAAAAAATATTTTATGATTGTATGTGATTGCTTTTATTGTCTTATACTGTGCAGAGGCAGGCTTGCTTTTGTGCCCCCTCCCAGGACTGCTCCATGATGAAGGGTGATTTAAACATTTTCAATTAAATAAATAAGTCACTCATAAAATCGCATCCTGGAGGGCAGGTTGAGGGGTTTGCGCACACACGAAATGTTGCACAGTTTCCCAGAGGAGGAGGAAATGGGGAGGCCGGAAATGGGATCGTGGCCACCCTTTCCCCACCATTGGCTGCTGCAGGTGCATGCAAAGGTGTGAGTAGGGTTTACATGCACAATGCCAGGAGCAGGTTTTGGGGGCCTTTGGGCAAGACACCCCCAAAGTCATGTCCCCCCCACCCCCCGTGAGTCTGCCTGCTGGCTGCCACAGTCACCGACGGCTTTTCCTCCTCTTTCGCATCCTCGTATCCGTCGCTCACTCATTTCTCCTCTTTCTCACCACCACAGCTGTCCAAACCAGACTCAGAAATCCACAAATGATTTGGGATTGCTGCACATTCAATACCCACGGCGTCTGTGATGGACCCATTTTTCTGGAGTTGTACTTTCTGTGCAAACTTGTAGATGGGCCTTTTATTCCAGAATTTTGCCCAAATGCAGTCAGAGAAAAATAGAATAACTAAAGTGACACCAGATGAAAAGAGTGTCTAAAGGCTAAAGAGTGAACATACACATTTGGGAGAGAGGCTGTGCATCAGGGGGCTTTAAAATTTTCAGAAGTGCATGTGACATGAATGCAAATTTGGGAAATGCGAAAAATCGAATGCTATCAAAGAGCAGATTTCAGAATGAAAGCCCCTGGCAACCTGGAAAATGCAGACGAATTTAACAAAATCCGCCTCTTTGGGAAGCTGTTGCGACACGCTTGTTTCTGCATCAGCATGGGGTGGAGTAGATGTTCTCAGGGGTCCCTCCAACACCATGCTTCAAGCTGCACCCTTTCCCGATGCCCACGAATGGCGAATGCTGGCAGCCGTGGAAGGGCTTTCCTGCCTGAACATGGATAGGAGCGTGGCCTTAAACTCACTGAAAAGTAGCTCTTCAATATGTCACAACAAAAATAGTGCAAAGGTTGCGTTTGCTGCCCTGATGCTTGGGAACAAGCACAACACGTCATGAAGAGCAGCTGCACATATTTGAAATAGAAATAATGATGGGTGCCTTCCAAGCAAGGTGCTGGAGGAGCGCTGTGCAAATACCCTGGACTGACCGAAAGAGCCATTTGCGGGTCTTAGATCCAAAAAGCCAGCGCTTTCCCTAGCGGCAAAAGCACCCAAACTGAGGCTGCCCTACTTTGGGCTTATCATGAGGAGCACAGAAACATAGAAACATAGAAACAGAGCGAGTCAGAAGGGGCATCCCGGGCCATCTAGTCTGACCTCCGGCACCAGCCGGCTCCGTTCACGACATGCCCACCATGTGCATGTCCAGCCTGTCCTTGAACACCCGCACCAATGGAGCCTCTACCTCCTCCCGTGGAAGCCCATTCCACACCCTCGGGGTCCTGACTGTCAGGAAGTGCTTCCTGGCATCCAAATTGAACCTTGGCTCCCTGAGCTTTGCTCCATTGGAGCGCGTCCTGCTTTCCTCTGCAGGGGAGAACAGGCCTCTCCCCATCTCCATGTGACAGCCCCTCAGCAAAACACCTGCAGTGTAAGGCCACAAGGATGGTGGTTGGATTGCAGCGAAAGCCGTATGAGGCGAGACTGAGGGAGCTGGGTCTCTTCAGCCTGGGGGAGAGGAGACTCAGAGGGGATCTGCTGGTGACCTACAGGTATGTGAGGGGATGTCACACGGATGTGGGTAGAGACCTATTTGTTCCAACGGAGCAAAGCTCAGGGAACCCAGGTTCTATTTAGATGCCAAGAAGCACTTCCTGACAGTCAGGACCCCGAGGGTGTGGAATGGGCTTCCATGGGAGGTGGTTGAGGCCCCATTGGTGAGGGTGTTCAAGGATAGGCTGGACATGCACATGGTGGGCATGTCGTGAGTGGAGCCGGCTGGAGCTGGGGGTCAGACTAGATGGCCCGGGAGGCTCTTCTGACTTGCTCTGTTTCTCTGTTTCCATGTTTCCTTCTCATGATGTGCCCAAAGGGAAGATGGATGGGAAGACAGCAAAGGAAGACCAAACATGGGATGGAGGGACTCCATGAAGGAGGCTACTGCCTGGAATTGACAAGCGCTGAGCAGGACAGGATTTTCTGCAGGGCGTTCATGCGCAGGGTCGTCGTGACACATGTGCTTCGGTAACCACATATTGGCACGCCTGGCTGCCCGGTCCTTCTAAATGGGTTCTTCTGGCCTGTGGAACATCCTTGCGACCCAGGGCTTCAGCTGGGCCTTTGGACACTGCCCAGCAACCTCTGCTCTCTGGTGCTCACCTGGGGCTTCGCTGGGCTCTGGGCTGCACCCCCCCCCCCGCTGCTCCAACCCTTCCTGTTGCACCAGTGGGAGGGGAAGAAAACATGGAAGCCAGGATGCACACGTGTGCAGGGCAGCTCATCCCTCCCACCACCCTCTCAGAAATCCCAGGAAACACACAATCCCTGCATTTCACATTTCGCCTTTCCTGAAGCAAAGGGGAGCGGCGTTCGGGGTGGGTGGGGGTCCGTCTTTGGGAGGCCTCTGCAGGGAATGCCCCCGTCCTGTGGTTCCAAGTGGTGGATACATGGCAGAATCTCATACACGAAAGCATCCCAGTGTGTGGGGTGCGGGAGGCTGGAAGCCCAATTGCCTGCCCTGCTATTATTAATCTGCAGCATTTCTGCCCGCCCCCCCGCCCCTCTCTTTTATTTCTTGAGCTGCAACGAGAACCCGAGCTCTCTGGTGTCCCGTGAAACTGGCACGGAAAGGAGAGACCGAGTGTTACCATTCCAGATTGCGGGAGGGGGGGACTGTGCCCTCCCCCACCCAACACGCTCTGCTTGGCTCTTCCCGCTGGGTTCCCCCAAAAACTAAAGCAGACCTAGCAGGAAAGACCCGAAAGGCGGACAGAAATATGGTGTTTTGGCTGTGTTCTCTCCTGCGCCCTCCCCACATGCAGAACATTCAAAACCGATTAAGTGAGGTGGGGGTAGAGCCGAGCAGCTGGTTTTAATATCATGCTCTTCCAATTGTGTTTTTTTTTAATATTATTTCTTCTCTCGAGCCCTTTAAGTGACATGGTTACATGTATTTGATTAAAAAGCTGTAATTCAACAAGCGCATTCCCCGGTACTGTTCGAAGCGTCTTAAAGACGCAGCGTGTATTTGGGGCGGTTTGGGGTGCTGCATTGCAGGGGGACAGGGCTGGGGATGGAGGGCTGGATCCGAAGGGGCAGCACCCATGGAAAGGTGCCAACCAGCCCCGGAAGACGGTGGCTCTGTCCGTGCGAAAGCTCCCACCCAGCGAGTCCAGCCAGCTCAGCACAGCCTTGCTGAATGTGGTCGCAGCCTGGTTCCCAGTGCTGGAGATGGTGGGCACTGGTGCTGAGCTTCCAGGGTGCTCAGCCCCTGAGTGATGGCCCCCACGTCCCTTCTGTACGGTCAGGCTACTAAATGGCTACTCAGGCTATGCATTGCGGCCCGTGGGCCAAGCACTGCCTCTCCATCTTGGAAACCACTGGAAAAGCCGGGGTGATGAGAGGCAGTGTGGCATAGTGGTGAGAGCGCAGGGCTGGGACTCAGGTGCTCTGGGTTCAAGGCCTCGCTCGGCCATGGAGCCAACTGGGTGGCTTTGGGCCCATCGCAGACCCTCAACCCAGCCCATCTCACAGAGTTGTTGTGAGGATAAGATTGGGAGCAGGAGCAGAAGAATGTTGTAAGCCACTTTGAGTTCCTTCAAAAGAAAAGGAGGGATATAAATCTAATAAATAAATAGAGAAGTACATAAATGAAAGGTGCCAGGAATCAGAGGTAGCCGTCTGGATTGGAGATGCTAAAGCACTTTCGGTCCGCCAAAGCAGCTTCGGAGACGGTTCAGGTCCCATTCCAGGCAGGCCAGTGGTGAGAGGGGCTGGCTGGAGGAGAAAGGGGGGGCCCAAGAATGGATGCTCTCAGGTGGCTCCAGCATATTGCCAGCAACTAATCCTTTGTGGGGGAATTCTGATATTTCTGAATGGGGAAAACAGGAAGCCAAGAAGCACCATCGCGTGTGGATCACTCCTGCCCGGGACACGCCGTTTCCCTCCATCCCCTTTTTCCATCCTCGTCCCCAGTGAGCCAGTACCCAGCCTGCCAAGGAAACTCCGTCCTGTTTATCGCCTGCAAAAATAAAATTCTACAAGGTTGTGGCTGGTTTGCAGGGGACGGGGTATGAGGCGAGACTGAGGGAGCTGGGTCTCTTCAGCCTGGAGAAGAGGAGACTCCGGGGGATCTGTTGGCGACATACAGGTATGTGAGGGGGTGTCACTCGGAGGTGGGTAGAGACCTGTTCTCCCCTGTAGAGGAAGGCAGGACGCACTCCAACGGAGCAAAGCTCAGGGAGCCAAGGTTTCATTCGGATGCCAGGAAGCACTTCCTGACAGTCGGGACCCCGAGGGCGTGGAATGGGCTTCCACGGGAGGTGGCTGAGGCCCCATTGGTGAGGGTGTTCAAGGACAGGCTGGACATGCACATGGTGGGCATGCATGAGCGGAGCCGGCTGGAGCTGGGGGTCAGACTAGATGGCCCAGGAGACCCCTTCTGACTCACTCTGTTTCTATGTTTCTATGATATTTGGGCCTCATGAGGCTGGTTCCCCCTTTCCCATTAGGGCTTTCGGAACTTCAGCAAAGCTTGGGGTTCCCCTGGTGCAGCGGGTCCGTCTCTCTTGCTCGTGGCTGGCCTTGTCTTGGCCATATAAGCAGCAGTGCGCACACCTGGCGGTCAGGAAGGAGAGAAGGTGTATCTCCCACCACAGAAAAGACTGAGACTTTTAGCAATGGTCCTGGCACTGAAGGTAACTTCTTATACCAACCCAGCCTTCCCTGTTCTGACATGCAATCACGTCATTTCCACTTGAGGGCAACCCTACAGAGGGAAGCCCTCCAAAATGCCATGACAGCCTTGTTCAGTCGTCGCAAGTTCTAGACGGTAGCTTCCTTTACGGAGACTCTTCTTCTCAGAGTTGATCTTCCTCTTCTTCTACTGCCTTTGACTTTCCTCAGCACAATTGTCTTCTCCAGGGAGTCTTGCCTTCTCATCACAGATCCAAAGTATGACAGCCTCAATTTTGCTTCTAGGAAAAGCAGGGCCTTCTCTGCGGTGGTGCCCCATCTGTGGAATGCGCTCCCCAGAGAGGTCTGTCTGGCACCGTCGTTATTTGTTTTTCGGCACCAGGCCAAGACCTTTTTATTTCAACAATATTTTAATAATGGTTAATATCATTTATTGGTTTTAATTTCTACAGCCAGGGGAATCCGGATTTTATATGTATTATTTATATGTTGTTTATTATGTTGGAAGCCGTCCCGAGGCTTATGCAAATGGGATGGCATACAAAAACGCCAAATAAAGAAATAAATAGATAGATAGATAAAAGAGAAGCTCTGGCTTGTGTTGATTGAGGACCACTTCTTTGTCTCTCCATCGGTCCAAGGTATTCAAAAGCTTTCCTCTGGCACCGTGCTTTGAATGCATCCATCTTCTTCCGGCACTTCCACCCCCAGGTGCATTCTGGGTGTGCAGGATCCGCCAGGCTTGCAGCCAGCGACGGAGTGCAGAATGCAGAGGGTAACAATGCGCAGCCTTTGTACCGCTATGCGCGCAGGATGCCCATCCTCTTGCAAGCTCACAATGGCCGGCTGATTAGTCCCAGGTGAGAATCGGATCAGTGGCTGCTAGTGACCAGGAGTGGTGTGCGTGTGCGTGTGTGTGTGTGCGTACTTTTCCCCTGAGTGTGCAACCTATGTGCAGGACCTGGAGGTCCGAGGGCAGAATTCCCTAGGCGGCCGCTGGCCTGCGGAAGAAAAATCACCGGCAGGCTTTGAGAGGGGTGTAAAGACCGGGGAGGGTCTTGCTGCAGCGTGGGGGGACCCACGGCGGGGGCCAGGGCAGGAACCTGGTGCAAAGCTTAGGCCTAAGCTGTGTGCTTGCAGCTGGGTCCCCCGTGTGGGGAGAATGGGCGCCCATGCGCCTGTGCAGCCTTCCTGCCCCTCCTTTTAATTTCACTTCTTAAGTATTGTTGTTGTTGTTATCGCGTATTTTCATAGAGCTGGGAGGCTGGCCCTCCGCAGCATCACAACCTGCCGTCTCAGCCCCGTTTTGAACCGGGTCCCAAGGGGCACTTTTGGGCTTGGTGCTTGGGCCCCACCTGGCCTTGACCTCAGCGAGCTTTCATCCAGCCCTGCTGCTTTGGCTGCGGGGGAAGGAGCTCCTGATGGAAGAGCCATTGTTCTGGGGCTGCTCCAGAGCTTCTGCTGCAGGTCAGAGCCAGAAGGCCACCTTGGCGGTTGCCGGATCCACTCCAAGCCCTACTGGCTCTCTCTCGGCCTCCTGATGAAGGCCATCTAGGAGCCCTGGGACAAGGCCTTCAGAAGGGCAAGGATCCGCACCAGCACTGCAGCTCTTCCTGTTTGCTGTACTGCCTTCCTCTTGCCTGGCTGGTATCCTGCCTCTCTGCCTCATCTCAGCAACAGCTCTGGTGCGGTTCAGCCCCCGCACCTTGCCTGAGCTTTGCTGCATTTGCCTGCTCAGCAATGCAGGGTGTTCTGCCAGCAGAGGTTCTGCTCCTGCATCCTGCTTGACCCTTGCCACGCATCTTGTCTTGGCCAGGTCCACTGCCCCGTTATTCTGCCTCAAGGCGCCTGCCCTCTTTTGTCTCCCCACTCTTGACCACGTCTTTCTCCTGCCCTGAAACAGACTCCTGGCACCTGACACGGCCTGTTCTGTGACTATGACCGTAAGGCCTTTGGACCTTAAGACTCGTCTCGTTTCCAGGTTTGCTGCCCTGGTCTTGGCGCCTCTGTCTTGCCTCCTGCCACGTACATCCGGCTCTGGACCCAGCACCAACAGGGAACGAACAACAGGGCCCATCAACTGCTGGTTACGCACAGACTTGGCACACCCTCCATTTGAGACCCAGGCTCACTTCTGCTGAATCTGCATGTAAGCAGGTGTTCAACAGGTTCCCAACAGGGGGCGCTCTGTGACCAGCCACAGCCACCATGTTAGGAAAGGGAGCAGCGACCTCACGGGGCAGCCATTTTGTGAGCGTGCCCACAACGCTCCAAATGTGTCCACTGACCAGAAATGTTTGGGCCTCTGGGTTAGAAGAGCGTGCTGGCAGCTGCTGTGCGCTAGGGAAGGCTGGGCGCATCTCCTGCTTCATCAGGCTGCCCACTCATTAAGTCCTGCTGGAGAAACTCTGCTTTGCACCCAGCAGCGTCTAAATTATGTTCGGCCGGAACCCAGGCGCCTTCTCTGTAGCAGTGCCTGTTCTGTTCCCTCCAATCAAGGGAAACTTCCCGCCTCCAAAAACTTTCCCCCTCTGGCAGGGGTTCGCTGTTTGCACTGGGATCTGCTGGTCCCATGTTCTCTCTCCGGTCATTTCATTCCTTAGATTTCTATACTGCCCAAAAGCTGAAGTTCTCTGGGTGGTTTATGAAGATTTAAACTGTACGATGCTCATGAGCAAACCTGTGTACATGCAAACATGTAATCATGCAACACAGGAAGAGATGCACGGATATTTACGAGCAATTTTGAATGAACGAGAAAACGGGGAGAGCGAGCATTGCTGGGGCTGCTGTGTGGGGCATCTCTCAATTACCCACCGCGATTTCCATCAAGCGCCCGCTTCACATGAGTCAGGCTGTCCCCTTGATGGGGGAAAGATCCAGGCAGGCTGTCCATTGCTCTTGAACAACTTGCTAACTCGTTTTCCCACCTGCAATACAAGGAGCGTGTCCTCCGTTTAGATCTTCTATTAATGCAGCTGCATCAGAAAAGTGACATGTGGAAAGATAAAACTAACAGACCGGGGCAGGAGCCCTGAAACCATGTGTGTCTCCTACTCTGCCTCTAATAAGCTAAATGATTGCTTGGTTTAGATTCCAGATTGCATATAATTTATAATCTGTTGTTGTTGTTATTTAAAACATTTCTATGCTGCCCCCATCGCAACAAAGCCTCGGGGTGGCTCACAACATACATAAAATACAAGCAATCATTTAAAAACTGGTACTATCTGGGCTATATATTAAAATCTATAAATACAATAATAATAAATTAACAGTTAAAATAACTTTTAAATAAAAAAGTCTTCGCCTGGCGCCGAAAAGCAAATGACGGCACCAGGCGGACCTCTCTGGGGAGCGCATTCCAAAGGTGGGGTGCCACCACAGAAAAGGCCCTCCTCCGGGTACCCACCCTCCTAATATCCTTCACGGAGGGTTCTTGGAGAAGGGCATCCGCTGCCGATCATAGGGGGTGGGCGGGCATATATGGACGCAGATGTTCCTTTAGTAATAAGCCCTCAGTTTTAGGAATATGAGGATCTTTATTTAAAATAGGATTAAAACAAGTTCTCAAGTTTCTAGCCCTTATTGTCAAGAAGAAAAAGGCGAAAGTACAAAACGTTTGATCCAACAGTTGTGGGGCAGAAGCCCTCTTGCATAGCAGCATTTTCTCTGCCCCCTTCTCCCCCGTAGCCCCTCACTTGACCTCCATATCTGCTCCAGAAGTTTCCCCCAATGTCCCAAAGTAGATCTAGGGGGCACAGGAGGTTGCAGGAGGGACCCCTCTGGGCTATTAGGGTGGTATATAAATGCAAATAATAAATAAAATAAATAAATAAGGCGAAATCAATTCTGCAAGTAATTCCTTTTCTCTGGCAGGATGTTCAGTACATTCAGTACAGGGGTCTTTTATGCTGAATTTCTTCAAAGGATGCTAAATGTTCAAGTTGTGCATCAAGGAGTTATTCAGGAATTGCCTGGAAACTCACAGTCCTTCCTAAAAACCAATCTGCTGTTTCCATCATGTAATGCTAACCCAAGACTCTGTCTGGATTCAGAAAATACAAGAACCTACACTCAAGGGTTGTGTAGGGATTGTGTGTGGCTTGTCACTGAACCATGGCTTGTTCTTGAAATGCAGGTGACTGTCCTCTCCAGACCCAGTCAGGATGATAAACCATAGTTGGTTAACCACAAGTAACCCATGAAGAGAACCCGGGGTTTGCTCTTGGGCTGTGAACTGTAGATTGTTCAAAAAGGTTTTTTTTTAAATGATCAAAGATCCATTTGGGGAAATCCTTTATATGACCAGAATTTCAAATTCTGAAAGCGTTAGAAGTTCCTCAACCCATTGCATTATAGGAGGGGAGTGTTTATCCTTTGGGTGCTGTAGTGCCAGTCTCTGAGCTGTCCAAAGGACACACAGAATCCATTAAGCGAACCGTTGGTTCATTTCTATAAAGCAGTCAAGTAACTTGCATACGAGGGGGCGTCAGTGAGCATTAGAGGCTGTTCCAGTGCAAAATTTATCCGTCTAATAACCTCCCCCCACCCCACTAAACAAGAAGCAAGAAGTGGGCCTCGCAAAAACATTATGTTCAAAACAGTGGGGGGCCCTGCCATTGGGGGAAGCAGCGGGTGGCAACCCAGTGTGTGGCGAATTGCAGGCCCCCATCGGGCAACCCATCATCCTTCCCTGCAAGCACCGAACACCGTTCCCTTGCCTGCACCACGGGGCGACTGGTGGGACCCCTTGCCGTGCTACCTCGCAGTTACACATTTTTGAATCCCAGCTGTTTCTTGGCTGTTTGCGAAGAACTCCCGTTTTCCGAGACATTGGCTAGCTCCAGGGATCACCTGCGGTTCATTTGATTTATGAACGGATAATTTTTTTTGAAAGTCTTTGTTTTCTTTTTATTGTTGTTTCAGTTGCTGCCCTCACTTCCTTCCCTGCTTTGAATACCTCCGGCCCGGCTGAAAACGCTGAGAATTGCTGGGAATAAACACCCGCACCTCCATCATGGAATCTTGGTGCACTGGGGAGGGTAAGCACGCCGGCACCTCCACCTCTCCCCTTGCACAAACATCTGTGTCATCACGCAGGCCGGCCTCACGCTGCAGAAAGGAGAGGCCTGGCTCCCCCGCTCCAGCCTTCCTCAGCCCGGTGCCTTCCCGATCTCCCAGACTGCCCATCGTCCCTGCCATCGCAGCCAAACTGAATGCACAGGCGTCGGAAGGAATGCTTCCACGTCGCAGGGAAAGCACGGCGTTGCTCTTTACACTGTGGGGTAGAGTGAAAAAATCTACAAGCAGAAAGCTCAGGCATCGGGGCAAAAGACTTATGGCGGCCCTCTTGGGATGCTGTTGGCTTCGGGATGAGCAACGCCCTGGCACGCCGGCTGCCCACAGGTTCCCTCTTGCAGGATGGGCGCAAGATGCCTACCTGCTCAGCTCCTCAGCAGCTGGTCTATGCAGGTAAAGGAGGGAGCACTTAGCCAGCAAGACAGGCAGCCTTTGAGTAGTTACAGTGGACGGTCCAGGTCTTTGGTAAGCAAATCAGTCCTAATGGCTCATTCCAGGCCACATGGGGCAAATTTCTTTGCATCACAACAAGGGAAAACAGAAACAGCGGCTGGGAAAGCTCATATCCTCTCCTCCACATGTGGCCAGACATGGCCAGTCCATGTTGGCAGCCTGGCCCAGACAAGCCACGGGCGTTATACCCTAGCCAAGGGTATAATGCAGCTCCACAACTTGAGAGTACTTTGATTATTCACGATTTTAAACAAGAGCGCCCGAGACCATGGTTTTGCATCGCTCCTTTTATGCGGAAACAAATATTGGCCAGGCAGGAAACAGGACACGGCTCCCTGACAGCGATGGAAACAAGAATGTTTCTCTGGAGCCTGGCGCTCGCGGGGAAAGTCTTGGCTGAAAATGAGCAATGTAGGCAGAGGGAACAACTCCATGGTGTCTATCGCAACTCCGAAAACAGATCTGTGGCTTTTCAGTCATCTCCTTTCCTGCAACTGAAAACGCGTTGGCGCGGGAATTCTTGGATAGGCAGGACCTTTTTGCGAGTGCAGATGAAGGTTAGCGAAAGAGGGATGGACTATATGCATCGAGTGACTTCATGTAATATTAGCCAGCTGGTCTCTTATCGGTTGGTGCTTTATCCATCATTGAGCATCCCTGTTCCCTGCGGTGGGGTTTACTGGAGATCACTGCCCTGAATTTTCTCTACCTAATTTTCTTTAGAAGACAAAGCCTGACGCACTGTTCCCTTCTTTTTTCGCATTTTCCCTTGCCCAAATTTTTAGCGCAGCTGTGGGCCTGGAGGTGGGAGAGGCTAAAATTCCTCTGAAATGATTGATAATGTTTCCCAGGCAAAAAGTGACTAAGAGGTGTGTTTCTGGTAAAATTCACAACCTGTGGGTACCTAGCCCTGAACAGAAAACACTCTGTGCATGCTCAGAATGAGTCTTTACAACCACACTGTGTATCCATTTAATGCACCGAATTTCCATTTAATAATTCTTCTTAAATCTGAATGTGAATTAGCCTATATAAATGATGTTCAAAGCCGTGCCCTCTTTGTGGAGATTCCAGAGGGGCCACCAGGCACCTCTCCTACTTTGCAGAAGACTGTCCTCTGTTAGAAAGGCTGCCCTGTCCACGTTCAGTGTGAAGATGAAGAACCTGCGAAGGAGGCTTCAAATCGCTCCCCCGCGGTTTGCAGCCAGGCAGAGAGGGGAAAGCACACCGTATTCTCCGCGAGTTGTACTGTATTTGGATTAAAATGATTGCACTCATTGCATTATGCACATTAATGTCCTGTTGGGACCTCCTCTTTGGCGCTGCATGTCCTCTTTTTCAGGATGTGTAGACAGAAGGTCCACTTGTCCACGCGTCCGTTTTCCCAGTGGCCGAGTGGATGCTTTCGTGAGCCCAGAAACGGCATGCAAAGGCCAGGTGCTTCTCCACCTGTGGCTCACCTTGCGGTCCTTTTTCCTGGCCTTGCCCTCCACATATTCAGGACCTGGGAGAAGGTCTGAAGGGAGGCCTTTGTGTTGAGCCGGGGGGCTCGCTTGTCCTCCCACCTCCTCCCACGTGGGGCAGCCCAATCTGCCCCTGTGCTGCATGGATAAGGCTAGGATCTCCATGTCTCCGTGCAGGGACTGAGATGGGGAGAAGGATGCTCAGCAGCCGGAACAGAGAGGAGGCACGGAACTGCTCAGGCCCAGCGGACAAAGAGGACCTGCATTCTGGCATGACGCACCAAGCAGTTGTTACAATCTGAGCTGCATGTATGCGAAATGCAATGGAACCGCTCTCTCTCTCAGTCATTACACAGCCCTTTTCTGATGAGGGAACCTTACATAGCTGGAATTGCACCACAGACACCCAACAACAAGCGAGCAGCAGGCTTGGAGTGGAATTCTCAAGTCTTCAGGAATGCCGAAGCATCCAGAAACCATCCAAGGAGAACCGGATACTCTGTATGATCACAGAGGCTGGCGGGGAGAGCGGGGGGCAGAAAAGTGAGAAGAGGGAGGGAGTGGGTGATCTTCAAAGATCAAGTGCCCCGCCGTGGCCCCTGTGGCTTCCATCTCTTGCAGAGTGTCTGTGTACCCATGACCTCCAATGGAAAGATCAGTGTGGAAAGTGCATCTCTGGGCCTCCTCCTCCTTTGTCTGCACACAGGCAGCTTTGAGGCCGGGTAAAGCAAGCGAGCCTCTCGGCCTCTCCCTGCACCAGTCCAGAGAGACCCTCCTGCTCCTGCTCCTCCTCTTCCTCCTCCCCCCAGCGCCAGCCCCCCAGCCTTGTTTTACCCTAGCCCACTCCCTTCTCCCTTTCTCCTGAGGGTCTTTGCAGCAGCTACTCCAGGATCTCTGGCTGCAAAACAGGAAGCGCTCCTCTGCGTGATGCAGAGGAAATTAGGCACATGAAATGAAGTGGCCACAAGGAAGCAGGCGGAAGCTGGCAGGATATTTGGAACTGGCCCCATGAATTCTTGAGCTTATCTCTGTCCAGCAGAAGCCCAGAATTCCTTGCAAATCAGCAAAGCAACTGGAGCTCGGCCCACGGCGGCAGCAAAGCGAGGACGCTGCGGCCACCCCTGGCATGGAAGGGGAGGGGTTTTGCACCACCGGGCATGCGCCAGAGCCGGGCCTGGGCCGGAGCTTCTGGAAGGACCTCATCGCGGCCACCACGCTTCCCAAGGGGAAGGAGCAGCGCTTTGTTTTTCTGGCCAGGGGAAAAGTCGGCTCTGTGGCTGCCTGGCGCTCGCAGAAGCACACAGAGGAAGCCTCATTTTCTCTTTCAGGACAGACTTGCTTGCAAGATTCCGAGTCTGGGACCTGAAGAAATGTGTGCATCCTTTGATGAGTATCTGATCAGGATCATTTATTAAATTTATCCATCGCTTCCACCGACAAGAGGCAGGCTCAAAGGGACATACGAATACAGAAATCTGTAAATAACCTAAACAGGGAAAGCAAAACCAGTACCTGTATAACCTATTGCCCACTTGATAATACAGATGAGCAACACAAAACCACAAATGTAATACAATATGTGTCCAGTCACAGCACACAACTCCTCTTTTCCTGAGGGTTCCCCATGTTTCTTCACATTCTCGTCTCGCCACATTCTCCTCCAACTCCCACCTGGGAGGTCTTCCATGCCCACAACCACCCAGTTTGCAAATTCACTCTCACTTTCCCAGCCAACATCGTCCAACACTGGTAGCAAATGGGTTACCCGTAGATTCCATGCATCAAGAGCACGGCCCAAGATTTTCGACTGCAAATATACTTCGAGGTGAGTTGGGAACATGACCCGTAACTGCCTCCTGCACGAGAATTGAGCTGATCTCATTCATTATTTCGGATCATGTGAATTACATTTGGTCAAAGAGGGCACAATTCCATCATGAGGCGCAGTATTTATCCGCATGAATTTATAGACTGACCAAAGCAAGTGGAAATAAAATGAAAACAAAAGTCCACTAGTTTGATTCAATGTGTTAAAATCATCGCAAACACACACACACGAAGCATAACTGATGAGGGTTCTGTAGCTCTTTAAAAAAGCCCTGATCCAGGATGGATGTATTTCATGGACTGAAAACATGGTGGATTGCAGTATATCCACCAGAACTTTCTGACCGAGATTTGGAAGTGCTGATATGGCAATATTTTCCATTTTTGGAATTCCTGAGTGAATCTTCAGGTTAATTGGATGGTAAGCAAAACTTGATATGCTCCCAAGTTTGATCTTTCTGAAAGGAACACGAGGGCAGGACCACGACTGGAAAGGGTCGTTCTTCTTGTCTGCAAGCATTCGACGTGCACTGTTACAAAATTTTTGTTGTTGTGACATGCCATCAAGTCACCTCTGCCTTATGGTGACCCTATGAATGAACACTTTCGAACATGTCCTGTCCAGGACAGTCCTGCGCGTCTCTTGCAAATAGAAATCTCAGGATAATCAATAGCCT
The DNA here is from genome assembly GCA_023646645.1 of Varanus salvator macromaculatus. Taxonomy (NCBI): domain Eukaryota; kingdom Metazoa; phylum Chordata; class Lepidosauria; order Squamata; family Varanidae; genus Varanus; species Varanus salvator. The sequence goes on along the minus strand of JAIXND010000771.1, from coordinate 5,036,350 downwards.
ACAAAGACCACCTGAAAAAGTGGTCAGGTGGTCTAAACCCCTTCTAGAAGCCAGATGTCATTTGTCAGTCAGATTTTGAAGGCAGAATTTCGAATCTGATGTACCGGCTGGAATTCTGGATGGATTGCTTTATTTGAAAAGTGAAGAGCTCAGTCGAATGATTTTGACAGCTGTCAGCCACTGTCCAGCTTGCTCGCTCGCTTGCTTTCTACATGTATATTGTCTGATATTTTAATATAAATACAGTAACATTACCATTAAGATAATAAACAGGAAACAACAGTATGACTGCCACCAAGTCAGCCCACAAAGCCTCTCAACCTTTTATTATAGTCATCTATAGAATCCGTCTGAATTAGTGGGTCGCATACACATTCGACAATCAATAAAACACACAACTGTGGCAGCCAGTAACCAAAGGACAGTTGTCACCCTTCTGGCAGATTGTCCCCAAAGCTCCTGGCAAATGCAGGAGAGGGAGGGGAGGGGAGAGACCCTGTTCTGCCTGATGGTGCTTCATGAATGGAGGACAGTCTGATGAAAAGATCCAGGATGAGATAACCTGTGGATCAGTCGGTGTAAGCAAAATGGAGATCCATTTTGGCTCCAAGGGGAACATTTGGTGACTCCTTGGCTTTCCCTTGCACCACACGGCCTCTTTGACTCCCCCCACTCTTCAAGTTTGTTTATCGCAAAGGAAATGTGCAAATGTTGCTTTGTTCCACCCCCCCCCTTTTTTTCCCCCTTTCTCTCTTTCAATGCGAGAAAGGATGCAGCACATCTGGGGATAGGAAAAAGATCCCGTGCATGCTTCCGGTGGAGAGCCCAGCGAGAGATGCGGGGGGGGGGGGGAGGGCGAAGCAGGTGCGCCGCAGGAGGTGTCATTTTTATTTTTAATTTTTGGAGATGGAGGAGCAAAAAGCGGGGGGGGGGAGGGGGGAGGATCCCATGCAAATCATTCCCATGCTGTGGTCCTGCTGGCATTGTCTCGGACCTCAGGAGGTGTCTGGGCCCAGCATCCTGTTGTTTTTCCCACCATCGGCATCAGGAAAAAGCTGGATTTGGTAAATACAAAACAACAAAATCACGACCCCCCCCCTCATTTTAATGCTCTTTCCTGCACTCCCCATGTCCCCCCTCCCTCCAAAACACCTGCTTTAAAGGAAGCGATTTTTCACATAGACAGGAAGCGGGGCGCTAATTTTTACCACAGGTCGAAACTATAAAGGGAAAAATGGATTGCTTCTTTCTCCCCCTCCTCCGAAGCCGAAAGATCTACATGGTGGGGGGGGGGGGGATGTGCTGCTGGGAGGTGTTGCATCTGGAAAGCTACCACAGCACCCTTCTCCCTCTGTGTGCCTGTTGTTTGTTTCTACATATTTTGGTATATCCTGGAGAGATGCTGGGGACAGGTGGCATCGGTGGAAGACAAGGCCAGGCGAAGGAAGTCCTGGGTGGATTTCCATCTGCGTGTTGCGCTTCTGCGGGTTGTTCAGCATCTGCGGACAAATGGGCCTTCCACCACCCCCAGCCCGAGGTTCTGCGGTGGTGTGAGGGACGCCACACGGGCCTGGTGAGCTCGCACCGGTCACTCCGCGGCTTCAGTGAGTCCTGCAGGTGTTTGCACAGTCCAAGAAAAGCTTGGACAAAGGACTTCGTGCCGACACGGCGGTTGCTGCTTCCCTCCTCAACGTGGTGCTGATGTGCGGTTAGAGGGCTGGACAGGCGACTTGGGGACTGTGGGTTCTAGTCCTCTGTAAGTCAGCACTGGGTGGCTTTGGGCCAACTCTCAGCCTAGCCTACTTTACAAGGCTGTTGTTGGGAGGATGAGAATGGACTGGAGGAGAATTATGTAAGTTATCTTGGTTTCCTTGCTGGGTATCAGTTCTGGGCACCACAGTTTAAGAAAGGTGCGGACAAGCTGGAAAGGGCTCAGAGGAGGCTGACAAAAATGATCCAGGGACTGGAAGCAAAGCCCTGCGAGGACAGACGGAAAGAACTGGGCATGCTTAGCCTCAGGAAGAGAAGACTGCAAGGAGACAGTCCTTGAAGGGCTGCCACACGGAGGATCTCTGCTCGATTATCCCAGAGTGCAGGACACGGAATAAGGGGCTCAAGTCGCAGGAAGCCAGATCTTGCCTAGAGATCAGGAAAAATGTCCTGACTGTTAAAGCAGTACAACAGTGGAACCCATGACCTGGAGACGGGGTGGGCTCTCCCACCCTGGAGGGACTCAAGACGCAACTGGACAGCCATCTGCCAAGGGTGGCTGAACTTGGTGCTTACTGGTTCGTTGGCGCTTTCCTACTCTCCTGTTCTTGGGTCCTCCAAATCTCTGGCAGGATATTAATGCAATGGAATAACCATCGTAACCATATCACTTTCAGCCATATTCCTCTTGTTAACCATTCTGAGTCAACAGAATATAAAAATCTTAAATAAATAAACTGGATTTTGAAAATGGTGGTCACTCCCCATCCAAGGGTGCATTGAAAAGAGTATGACCATAACGTGCCCGTTTCTGCCACCCGATCTTTGCAGGATTCCTGCATTAAAGCCAAAATGTGCTTGATGCGAGGATGTTTCTGACCATCTCCTCTCCTTCCTACATGGGTCTTGCCAGGACTCAATCCCCCTTTTTAGCCCCTACAAGGCAGTGGTGGGGCAACACCAGCAATGACTGCCCACCGGCCCATCTTGGTCCAGATCCTACCAGTCGCCCACCATTTACTCAAGATCTAGGAGGTTCCGCTGCGTTCGGTGACTGAGATAACAAATACTTCTCCAAACACTTGAGCGAGAGAAGGGAAGGATTGGAAACCCATCTTGGGGCACATTAATGAGCTCAGAGCTGCGAGTCAGAAGAACACACAAATGGCAAAGAGGAGGAGGCAGGCCAGATTCAGCACAGGGATTATGTTTTCATTAATCCAAATTTTTCCAGATGTCTCTCTCCTTCCACCCTGAGCTTCAAAGGCCTGGTGACTTTAAGTTCTGATGAAGCCATGCGAGCATGTGACGAAACAAGACGGGTTTCACCGTTTGAAATGGCTGCTTCAGCCCTTCGCCAGCTCTCCACAGATGCTTGCTCGAGCCCATGTGCGGTCCTCAGGCCCCCATTAGTTATGTTCAGCAAAATGTGCTAACAACATGAAACGTGGGGGATTTTTTAAATTACCATTTTTTTGCACGTCAGCATGAGAAGTTGCTGTGCGTAGTGGAGCGAGGGATGCAAGCACAGAACATCTCTCTGGATGGTTTTGTAATATCTTGGATGTCTGCCGGCCAGTTTTGACAGCCGTCCGTGGCTCTCGCTCTCCCAACCGGCAAAAGCCATTTGGATGCAAGATGCCTGCTTGCCTGGGACGGGGTTTCTCAGAAGGCCTGGGGGGCCTCTCTCAGGCAGTGGGGCCAGTTGCCAAAGAGGCTGTTGCGTTACAAGCCATGTGGAGGCCTCTTCTGAAGCAGTCGGTGCAAAGAAACCACCACATGTGCAATTCCCTCTCACGGCCAGTGCCTTTGAGCATCTTAGCACATGCATGCCCAGTTCACAATGCATGATTCAAAGAAGCCACCTATCCCCACTGCAAATGTTTCTCTAGTTCCCCAAGGACACACTTCAGTCAGGTACCAAAACAGGTCTTCCCTTGCGGTTGCCTTTCTTTTAAATAGCCACCAATCCGGGCCCATCAACATGCGCAGTGGATGCGATGTGTAGCCACGTTTCCAAGGCCAACTGGCCAGTGGGGCTAAGGTAGGATTTGTATGTGGGAAAGCACAGCAGAGGGAATGGGGAACCCCTTCATGTCACCTTATTGCCGTCCAGGAGGGGATCTGGTTTGGGGTCGCTGGACTGCAGACGCAGAACAGAATTGCAACGGGATGTTTGATGTGTTGGCTGGATGGACGGTGAGATCCAGGCGGCAGATAATTTGAACCATGAGAAAGAAAGGAGGGTCATGGACTGTAAACATTAACCTTTGGGTTGACCTTTTGAAACTTTAATCTTTCTTTGCTTACAAGCACAGGAAGGAGTTTTTCAAATCTCAGGCGGGTTAGTTTGACTGAAAGTCCCCTTCCTTCCTGATTGTGTGATAACCTGTGTTTGCTGAAAGCCAGGCTGCACAAGATCTTCACAACACAGCTGCCCCCTTGAGTGTGGGGCTGTCCCCCCACCAGCTGCCAGCAGGAGCTCCCTCCACTATAAATCCAGCTCTCCCAAAGCTGCCATTTGCGTCACAACAACAACAACAAAGCTCCATTCATTTCAATGGGACATTTGCTGCAATGCAGACTCTAGGCATAGCTCCTCCCAACTCCACTCAGTGTGGAACTGGGCCACAGTGCGGGTCCCAGTCCAGAATGGGGACTCCATGTTGGCCAATTGTTGCAACAAACCTACAAGCGGGGAAAGCTTTGGGGTTCAGATTTGACTGTGGTTTGACTTTGGCTATATACCATAGTCAGGGAGCTGCACCGAACCCTTCGGGGTGCCGTTAGTTCCTGAAGGCCTGAAGACTGCTGTGTGTTCATTTGCTGCCCCTTGGAAAAACCCGGGCAGGGCGCAGACAACAGTGGAATTGCATCCTTCCCATTCCAGGATGAGCGTCCAGAGCGGGGACGAGAGGACAGGGAGAGGAAGTCTGGCCGTGCACGTGGTCCAGGCCCAGCTCAGACGAGATTAGCAAAAGTGTCCTCTCAGGTCTGCTTTTGCAAGGAGACAGAGGCCCGTTCTGTGCCCATGCGAGTTCTTTCTCCTAGGAGTCAAAGCACCCACAAGTTCCTCTGTTGGTCTCTTCTTTGCCCTTGCCCACAACCCCTCCCAGCGATCCACCCTTACAGTCCTCAAAGGGGGGGCGTCCTCACTTTTCCCATTTCCTTGTACCTACCTAGTTATTCATAAGTCTAGACTGTAGATTTTTTTTTGCTTTTGTTTAGTTGCAAAGTCATGCCTGACCCATTGCGACCCCATGGACAACATTCCTCCAGGCCTTCCTGTCTTCCACCATCCCCCGGACTCCACTCAAGCTCACACCAACCACCTCTGTGACTCCATCCAGCCACCTCATCCTCTGCCGCCCCCTCCTTCTTTTGCCATCTATTGTTCCCAGCATTAGACTCTTCTCCAGGGAGTCCTTCCTTCTCATTAGGTGGCCAAAGTATTTGAGCTTCATCTTCAGGATCTGGCCTTCTAAAGAGCAGTCAGGGTTGATTTTCTTGACGATTGACTGGTCTGATATAAAAAACGAATTAGGGTCTTAATTATGGAGATGAATGGAATAATGAAGTGATCTTTTGACTCCCAGTGGAGATAATTGAAACACATAGTAAGGCAACCTGCTTCAAGCTGGTACCCCTCTGTGCAACTCCCTACACAGCAGCTTTCCCAACGGGGTTAAAGTTTTGGACGTGCTTATTAGGATGCAATTCCATGCATGTTTTGATGGGGAAGGGCCCCGCAACTCCGGCATTTCTGAGTCACCACGGGTGAGGCAGAGAAGGAATGGTGGCCCGGCCTGCCTACTGCCCCCTAAGCAAGCCGGCTGCCCAGTGGTGGGGCAGAAGAAAGCACCGGCTCCAATGGGTTTTGTACAGCAAAGTTTTGAACCCGGCTCCTTCAGGAACATGCTCGGTCTCTGGACTTTCGAACTCCCTGCCAGGCTTGGGAATGGCAGCTCGAGAAACGCCTGCAGGGATCTGCTGTGCTTGTGCAAAGGGCGGGCCATCCCTGGCATTCGCACCCGAATGGCACTCTGCAGCACGGGGAGAGAGAAGGAGATTCCTTCCCCAGGCTGTCAAGTGGACTTGGCATCCCTTCCTCACATGCCAGGCAACACTCGGCTCTGGAGTGCTCTTAAGCATTGGCAAGGGGCCAAAGGGACCTGCTTAACCCGCCCGGGCAGCTATAAAAGGTCCCACCGGAGTAGAAAACACTTGACGCGAGGCGAGTCCAGTTGACATTCTAAGTCCGATCCGTGTGTCCCTGACTTGGCCTCTTTGGAGAAGGCAAGGAGGCGATGCGGATGGCCGTTGGGTACGTAATTTGGAGGGTGAAACCTTTTCCTTGCGGAGAGATGCCATTTCCCCATGAGAAAGGAGCTTTTTCCGCAGACGAGGCCCCTGTTTGGTGGAAAGCAGGTGGAGACGATGTGCCTTGGCACCATGGTAGGCTGTGCGAGGAAGCCTAAGGCTCCCCCTTGTTGACCTCTCTGCTTGTTGGGCAGTTGTTAGATTCGCTGTCGTAAAAGAAAGAATAAAGGCAGCCAGTCCTGCTAATTTAAGCCTTCGCTTACATTTTAAGAACCGTATGCCTTATGTCAGAGAAAAGGATTTTATCATTATTATTACAATAGCCATAATAAGGAATAGATATATAATAATCTTAACAATAACAATAATCCTATTAAAGAATAAGCACTTACTGTGTTTAAAAAAAATCTCTAACAAGGAAAGCTTCTAGGCAACAGAAAAATATGTGTATATTTAACAATGTCCAACATTGTGTGTTGACAGGAACATATTGGAAATTCAAGAGAAATATTGCGATTGGCCGAAAACTCCGATGTGTTTCAGTTAATGCTGATGGTCACCGAAATCAGTTCATGCTGATGGTATTGCCCCAAAATGTGGAATAAGGGACTTATTTTGCATCCTTTAGAAAATATAGTCTGGGATTTGTGGGGGTTTCAGTGGAATAAGTCAACAACAAGTGGGAGACCTTTCTTAGTCGTGTCTTGAGCAATGTGAGTTTGCTAGAAGATGGTGCTGGCTTAGCGAACCTTTGAAATTTCTCTGTTCTGCTGTTTAGCAGACATTTCCCCTTACAAAGTTTCTTAAAAGCTGCCGAACCCCCTCTAGTTTCCTGCCTAAGCATAGCTTTGCCAAGATTTGCTTGCATTGCCTGTCCAGCCTCTCCTGGCCTCACTTTTGCTTTCCAGGAAATGGGATCACATTTCCAACCAAAGTATTTCCATACATCTGTGAGTATAAGTTTATTCCAGGCAGGCATGGTCCTGTTTTATTATGACCCGGGACTTCGATTTTGGGCAGCTGTTCCAAGGACAGAGACGCAAAGCTCACAGGCTTAAGAAATGAGCCTTCAATGCAATTCCATATAGATTCGGGCGTAGCTCAGTTTGTGCAACACACAAACTGTTTTGGACCACCACCACTGGGGAGGGAAAATAGACTTTTGGGGAGTGACAAGGATATGACATACAAACAACTTGTGTTCCTATCAAGCCTAGACTGACTTGATAGCATGACAGCATGCAGTCCCTTTGTGGGACGGAGGAGGTTTCACTGAACACAGTTGGACTTACTTCTAAGTAGACATGCATGGACTTACTGAAAAGGCATCAAATGCACTAGAAATGACCATATAAAATTGTGCTGCTTAGTGCAGCTAAATGCTAGATAATCAATGGCTTCCTATTACGAAAAGAAGGATAATGGAGATGAGCCCAGTCACAGAAGTGAACTTGCAAGCTGCTGCATGTCAGTGTATTCATTCTTAAGTCCAAATGATTTCAGTGGGTCTACTCGATGTGCAGCCTGGATCAAACTCACTGAGTGTAAGAGTGAAGCGTGACTCCCATTTCAACCTACCACCCCACCTCCAGGTATCAGGATTTAGGCATGTTGGATAGGCATGGGGTATGTCTGAATGTGGAGACCATTGAACAGCCTACCCCTCTTGCTGCATTGAACTACAACCACCATCACCCTCAGGCAACAACGCCATTGCCCATGTTGGCTGCGGTTGATGGGAATTGTAGTCAAACCCATCTGGGGGCCCCAGGCTTCCCTAGAACCTAAGACGACCAACACTTGATCCGTGATCCGTTTCAGTCCAATCACAGGGCGCTGCTAGGGATAAAGTGAGACAATCTCACGGATTAATCACAAACAACCCATGAAAAGAAGCCATGGTTTGTTGCCTGGTTGTGAGCCATGGGTTAGTCCACCATGGTTGGTTCTCTCAGTCAAGGCAGTAGCACGTTTCAACAGCAACCCATACTCAACCCGAGTGTGTGTGCTACCGTGTTGCCTGAACTCAGCCAGGGGGAGCAATAGGTGTCAGAGCCCGGAGACAGGCCGGGGCTGATAGTGTCCAGCTTCTTGCTTAAATGCCGCCGCCATGCTTTGTTGACTGCCTCTCCGCCAGGACACACAAGGAGAAACTTTGCCCTCTTGTGTTTCCTGGACAGAGAACAGCCAAAGAAAATGCATTTTTCTGTCTGTCTGAGGTTGTCGCTGTTCTGTGCTGTCAAGTCATCTGCAACTTATGGCAACCCTGCAGATTGAAGGCCTTCAAAATATCCTATGCGTGACAGACCCGCTCAGCCCTTCCAAATCCAGGGCTGCGGCGTCCTTTGCAGAGCCCATCCATCTCTTATTCGGGCTTCGTTTTCTCCTCCTGCCTTCGACTTTCCCCAACATTATTCTTTCCTCCAGGGAGCCTTGCCCTGTCACGACACGCCCAAAGTTCGACAGCCTCGGTTTGTCTGGCTGCATTTGGCCGAGGGAGGGCCCCTCGCTGGTCTTTCTGCCGGTCCAGGGCGCTCACAACGCTCCCCTCCAGCACCACGTTTCTTCGTGGTGCCAGCTTTCTTCACTGTCCAGCGTTCGCACCCAGACATTGTGGTTGGGAACACAATAGTGAGGATGTTCTTGGCCCCGGTCTCCAGTGTAACACCCTTACACTAGAAGGCCTTTCCGGGTTCCGTCGCTGCCGCCCTTCCAAGTCTCTGTCTTCTCCACATTTCTTGGCTGCGGCCTCCTTTTCCGCTGATGACTCAATCTTGCTCCACATCCCCGTTCAAACTGGCATAGCAGGATCGTCCTCCCTGCCTTCACGCTCAAGCCCGGATTGTCTAAAAGTGGTGGTTGAACCTCTTTCCGCCGAGGGTCGGATCCGTTTTCGGAGACTTTCTTCGGGGGGGGGGGGCTTCCCCCTTGCTGTGGTGGAGGCTGAAGGCAACAGGGGCCAGGGGAAAATGACCACCACCCGAAACCTCTTGCTACCGGTCACTAAGCCTTGGACTGCAGGACAAAGAGGCACCAAACCGTGGGAGCAACTCAGCAGTAGGTGGCCGGGAAGAAAGGCTGGACTGCAGAGGTGGCTCATACAGGCATTCTTTAGCTATTTCCTTTTAATTATTAGATTCATATCCCACCTTTTTTTCTTTTAAGGAAATCAAGGTGGCTTCCGTCATTCTCCTGCTGCTGCTCTCCATCTTATCCCCACAACAACAACCCTGCAAGGTAGGTTGGGCTGAGAGTGAGTGACCGGCCCGAAGTCACCCAGTGAGTCCCATGGCTGAGTGGGGACTTGAGCCCTGATCGCCTGAACCTCCGTCCCACACTCTTAACCGCTGCACCATCCTGTCGTATCAGGTCACACTGACTTCCCCCACAAGCACCATGGACTGCCAGTCCCAGTCCAGTAGCGGGATGTTAGTGGAAGTTGATGCATTGCTTGCCAACTCTATTTTTATTAGATTTATTTATTTATTCAACATTTACTAGTCCGAAGACTCTCTAAGTGGATTATATTCATGTATATCCTGTCTAATCTCAATGACTGGACTCGAGGCGGCTCCCAATATGCAAAGCTTACACACCGAAAACATTCAAAATATGCAAAAGTTAAAAATATAATGGCATCGATGAAATATATTAAAACTGTGCAAGATTCCTCGATTTAGAACACTACAAACAATCTCAAAAGTAAAACTAGCTCAGGGCAAACTCACACGCCCAAACCATCCCCAAATCTCTGCAGGAACGAAAGGACTTTCTCCTGCTTTTGGAAACTCAACAGGGCGGGCACCAACTGAGCCCCCCGAGGAAGGGAATTCCAGAGCCTTGGGGCAGCCACCCGGCTCACGTTCCCAAAAACCTTGCCCCTGAGGGTGTTGGGATTAGGGGAAGGGTCTCCCCTTGGGGTAGGTGTGTATGGGGAACTGTGGTCTTACTCTTTGTGGGTAAACTGATATTCGAAATTCCACCTGATTTCTCCATCTGTGTTTATAGCAGAAGTGGGCCACTTTGGCTCTCCAGAAGGTTTGGTCTGCGACACCGATTACCCCTTCCCACTGCTATGCTGGCAGGGGCTGATGGGAGTTGTAGTCCAGAGCATCTGCAGGGCCACGGCCCACCTGTTGCTGGTTCAAAGGACTGTCTTGTCAGTGTTGGCACACATAAGTGACCCCAGTTCCAATATTTCTTTGTTTCTGTGACTGATGTCCTGCCTTTTGTCCACAAGACCAGTGCTCAAGGGGGCTAGCAGAAGAACTGGATTAAAGCGAAATGCAACCGAACCAGCAACATGAAAAGCACAGTTAGCGACATAGCAATAAAAGAAAGAAAGAGCACCGAGGGTGGCTTTGAGCAGACCAGCGTCATCACTTCCTCCACCCGCTGTGCTCCAGATGTGTTGCCAAACGCCACCCAGTTCGAATGCCCATTTCCCTGCAGCGAAACCCCGACTCAGGCCGGCCAGCTGTTCCCTGCCACACCCAGAATCATTCATGATTCCATGCAAGTTGCAAGAACAACAAAAGCCTACAACTCCCAGCATGCTGCACCCAGCTGTGCTGCCCGCACATGTCCAGGGTTCCCTCTTGTGTGTGTCTACTCCCATTCAGTGCAATGGGGCTTTCTCCCATGTGAATCTCTTGTTGCAGGACTCATTCATTTAAGTGCACAAACCAAGGCATGTTTGAACAAAAGGAGCCCTGTGAGCCCCAGCATCCACAGCCTACTGGAGAAGGCTGGCTTGTAGGGCCTTTGTCTTCTCAGCGTGCATGGAATTGCCCCCTAAAGCTGCTTTCTCAGTTTCCAAAGACAGGCAGCAGCTGGGTTCAGACCACGCAACAAGCCATGGTGGGTTTTTTACCATGGTTGGTCTGTTGTGATGTCTGAACTCTGTCGTGGTATTTCACCATGGCATGTTTGGTCTTTAGAAACCATGATAAGAACAATGGCTTGTTCTATGGTTTCTCTGTACCACCATGGCTTGTCATGCTGTCGGGATTGTGGTTTCTACAGTCCTGGCATGCGATTACCACGGAGTCCTCTGGAAAGGGCGGGAGCTGCTCCAACCATTCTGTCTTTAGGTGTGGACCAATGAGGAAGAGGCAGGTGACATAGGCAGGAAGCAATGCACCTTGAGATTGAATTTCAGGCACGGTGGCTGATGGGAGACCTGCCAAGAGCAGAAGAACTGAACGGGAAAGATGGAAACTACGGTAACACAGGCGGCACATGATTGTCTGTTGGGTGGATCATGACAAAAAAGTGAACCGTGGAAATCACACAGGGTTGCTTGCCATGGTGTGTGAAGACCGCTTGAGGCTTCAAGCGGAGAGGCCACCGTGGGGAAGGCCCTGCTTCTCACTGGCTCAGCGAACCAATGGCAACACAGATTTATTAATTAATTAATTTATTTAGCACACTTCTATGCCGCCCCATCACCGAAGCCTCGGGGTGGCTCACATACATAAAAAAATAATTCAAAATTAACAATTCAATATTAATAAATAATTCAATATTAATAAGTATAAAAATAATTTGAGATTTGCATCCATTTGCTCATGTTCATATATATCTATGCAAATGTAGAAATAGCAACTATACTACAAGCAGAAGGGCAAAGATCTCCCGCCCCCACCCCCCACATTCTGCACTCCACTGTCCATGTGCCTGTGTCAGGGTCTCTTCTGCTTCCCTGTTTAGCGTTCTTTGACCTCAAGCCCATCTTGGATCAGACAGTGCATCCAACGGAGGACCCCTTCAAACAGCAGACTGACTCCTGACTGAGGACTGCTCTCTGTGCAGTGGGTCACTTGACCACCATAGACACTGCTAACCTTCGACAGCTTCGATCAGGCCTCTCTCACCAGACCACCACTGCTGAGCCAGGTAGCTGGGTCAGGAGAACCACCTGCACTAGCAACACCTTGGGTTGCATCCAGATCCGGTCACACCTGGGAACAGTTCTTTGAAATAGGTGGAGCCAATGAGGCACAGTGGCCAAGGGGGCACTGGGACTCAGTGGGTTTGGTGCCCATGAAGCCCGTGGGCCAGTCACTGCCCCTCCGCCTATCCTACCTCGTGGGATCGGTGTTCGGAGGGTAAGGCGGGGAGGAGGAGAACCTGGTGAGCCACCTGAGGCTTGAAAGAGAAAGAAAGGTGAGATATAAATGCAAGGAGAGGAAGAGGAGGAGCAGCAGCTGGGGGTCAGACTAGATGGCCCGGGAGACCCCTTCTGACTTGCTCTGTTTTTATGTTTCGAGGACGAGCAGGGGGAGGAGGAGGAGGAGGAGGAGGAGGAGGAGAAGGAGGGTGTCCTGACTTGAGTCTCATTGAGTTTCGTAGGAATGGCTAAATTCGGACGGTGACCAGAAATGCCTTAAGCGAACGAGCGGCTGAAAGCCACTTCTGCACTGCTTTTGCCGGTGCAGGAGCTGCCCTTGTGAGCTCCCCTCCCTGACGGGCTTCTTCTTCATGCAGGTTCTCCTTGGCACTGCCTGGTGGAGAATGTCCCGAGTTTTCTCTGCCAGCCTCCACTGCCGGTTGCCTGCCTTGCTGTTCCTCTTCCAGGGGGCTCTGCTAGTGGTCTTTGTGCTCTTTGTGACCTATGACGAGCACACGGATGCCGTGGCCCAGCCCGCTCCCTCCGGCCCCGCCTCCAACCAGCTCCACGCCATCTTTGCCCTCTTCCAGGACGTACAGCTGATGCTGCTGGTGGGGCTGGGCTTGTTGCTGGCCTTCATGAAGGCTTACGGGCTCAGCGCCGTAGCCTTCAACTTCCTGCTGATCAGCTTCTGCACGCAGTGGGCCCTGGTCGTGCAAGGGTTCGCCTACCACTGCCGCGATGGGAAGCTCCACCTTGGCCTCCACAACATCCTCACAGCTGAGTTTGCAGCTGTGACGGCCCTTATCTCGGCTGGGGCCATCCTGGGCCGGACAAGTCCCATCCAGCTGCTTCTCATGGGCCTCTGCGAAATCCCCCTCTACGTGGCCTGCGAGTGGCTGATTGTCAGCTACCTGCAGGCTGTGGACGTGGGAGGAACCATCACGCTCCATGTCTTCGCTTGCTATTTTGGGCTGGGCACCGCCATTGCTCTGTACCGGCCAGCGCTGCAGCTGGGGCACCCGAAGGAGACTCCTTCTTACGTCTCCGATCTTCTGTCTTTGGTAGGAACCATGTTCCTTTGGGCGTTCTGGCCCGGTTTTGTTGCGGTCCTTATCCAACCAGGGCATGCACAGCACAGGGCGGTGCTTCACACGTGGATCACTCTCAGTGCCAGCGCCTTGACCTCCTTTGCAACCTCCAGCCTTCTGGAGAAGAAGGGCAAGCTGAACGTGGGACACCTGCAGAACGCCACGTTGGCTGGAGGAGTGGCCATCGGTGCCGTGGCAGACATGGCCGTGACTCCATCCGGAGCATTTATCCTGGGTATCCTTTCATCTCTGGCTTGTATCCTTGGCTCCAAGTACATGACGCCCTTCTTGGCCACCAAAGTCCACATCCAGGACCAATGTGGCATCCACAACCTTCATGGCTTGCCAGGCATCATTGGGGCTGTGGGAGGAATTATGGCCATCCTGCTGATACCTGATGAAGCCTACGGACTCCACCTGCACCAGGTCTTCCCTCCGCGTGCTCCACCACCGGGAAATGACGTCCTGGAGACAACCGCCAGGTTGCCTCCTGTCAGGGAGGACCTGGGAAGGAGTGCCTCGCAGCAGGCTCTGTACCAAGCCGCCGCTCTTGTTGCCTGTGTCCTGGTGTCCCTTGCGGGAGGCATCCTCACTGGCTTGATTTTAAAACTGCCTTGTTTGGCTCAGCCCCTGGACAAATTCTGCTTTGATGATGCCCTTTATTTTAATATCCAGAAGCTGATGAAGACCTCAGGGGAGGATTTGGAGAGTGAAGGCCTTCACCTGTCACTGAAAGACAAAGCTTAAGTTAAGGATGGGTGAGTCGACCTGTTTCGTGCCTCTTGCACATCTGGATTTTTAAAATCCCAAGTTCTTTCCCCCATGAATGTGAAGAACCTTGCAAATGATGGTAAACCCTTAACAAAAACGAACTGAACTGGAATTCTCACCCATTTTCCCCAGCCACATTCCATAGGAGCAGCTATTGTATGCAAGAGGACCTTGATGTACCTGTGAGACCTGCAGCTGTTAAAGATGATGAGTTTGTCTGAAAAAAGTAAGAGGTGGTGCCCCTAATTAAACATGTGCAGGGTTGACTACACACTAAAGAGTTTCCGAAGAAGATCAATCTATGCTTTCTAGACTACAGCAAAGCCAGTAACTGTGTGGATCGCCCTGAAAGAAATGGGACAGAAGAAGGAGAAAGAGAATGGTTTCCCACAGGCAACGGCATCAGACAAGGGTGTATTTTATCTCCCTATCTGTGTATGTAGAACATACCATAAGGAAAGCTGGATTGGGATCAGAAGAAGGAGTGAAAATTGGTGGAAGACACACCAGCCATCTCGCATTAGCATATGCAAGTGATGACCTCTTGCTAGCAGAAAACAGCATCAACTTGACGTGAAAGTGAAAGAAGGAAATGAAAAACCAGGACTGTAGCCGAACATTAAGAAACCCGAAACCACGACTACAGAAGAATGGCAGAACTGTATTGTCAGCAGTGAAGAAACTGAAATTGTGGAAGGGGTTTCTCAGTTCTGGGTCCACCTGCCTGAGTCTCCATTTTGCCTCTGTCGCAAGTTCTTTCTTTCCTTGAGATGCTAACAGAAAGCAAAGCGGCCTTACAGTCCTCGCCTCCACTCATCCCTGTTACGAGGCTGTTTCTCACCAAAGTCATAAGCTTGCCTCTGCGTTACACCATCCAAAACTGCAGAGGAGAGCTCACGGGACTAAGTGCCCCTCCATTTTTTAAAAAAATCCCCACACACAGAGAACTAGAATGTCAGGGGAAAGACTGAGCTACGGCCCTTGGGGAAGGTTACCAGGATTCCGTTTCCACCGTCTTCACAACATGCTGGTCAGATGGGACAGTCACAACGTGTCCGCCTCTGGCAGTTGGGCACCTCGCAAGGAGGGAAGCCTCCCCGGAGAAGACAGCCGTGCTGGGGAGAGTCAAAGGCAGAGGGCGGAGCACCCATTCTGAGATGGATGGACCCCATCAAGGGAGCCCCAGTCCTGAGTCAGCTGGACCTGAGTGGAGCTGCCCTGTCCAGTTATGTTGCAGATAAGAGCTACTTTTGCGGGGAGAACGACAGTGTTTGACTTCGTCGAGCGGCTTCTTCCACCCCAGCCCATTTGCCAAGACGGGGATGGCGGTCTGTGCACATCCTGTCAGACTCTACAATAGCGGGAGAGAGGGACTGCAGAAATCCAGGGCAAGAGGCTCTGTCTTTTGCTCTTGGCTCAGGAGAGGAATTGATGCTTCGCACGCCAAGAGTTTTGGAGGCCTGCGGAGCATCCTTTGGCCAATGCAGGGTCCCCGTATGGCCAGAGAAAGGGGACATAAACTCCCTTTTGCTGGTTTATATTCTGAACTCATTTTCGTCACTGTATTCAATAAACCGTATATCATCTCTGATGCAAGCGATTTCATTACTTCCTCAGTACTCTTGAAGCTACAGCGAGGTGCCTTTGCTGGGATGGGCCCCTTGGGTCTTATGAACAATGGGAGTTGCAAGGGGCGTCTGCGTGGGGAGGCAACAGTGGTGTGGGGAGGTGAAGATGTTTGGGAGCCGTCTGTTGTGGCTCTTGAAGCTTTGGCGCTTGGCGTCTTGGTCATCTCTGCCTTTATTGTTTCGGCTGTTCTCTTGCCACAGAGATGGCGCCACGGAGGGGAGGGGGATGTCCCACGCTTGCAAAGCACCAGGGGAGACGAGGGCTTTCCACTTCCAGGCCCTCCTTGTGGAGCCAGAAGCCACCACTGAAAGCAGGAGAGCTTCTGGACGGTGTTTTCAGCAACCGTGTCCCCTCCACTTGGCAAGGCGCCTCATGAGAGAGAATGCCGGAGAGCGGGGCTGGGGAATCGTTAAGGCGAATAATCACAAACAGACCCGAGCAGCCTGTGTTTGTTTTGCTAATTGTCAGAATAAAATATTGTTCAGAGTCTGACAAAAGGAACACCAGCGCTGACTTGGAAAAACATTCTCCACTTGGAAAACAGTCCGTCTCCTTTCCAAGCGGGAGGTGATGCGGAGTGGGTTGGGATGAGGGAAACAATGCCGCAGCACGGCCAAGAGTGGGTTTGCTTAAAACCAGAGAATACCTAAGAAAGCCCTAACCGGGAACTGGCCAGATGTGCTGGACTACAACCCCCATCGCTCGCAGCCGGCCCGACCATTGGAGGAGGCTCCCATGGCATGGGAAGGTCTCCCACCTGAAACGCTCCATGGGCCAATGGCTTAACTCGGGATGCGGCTGCTTTTGAGGTGCCTCTTCTGGTGCCGGGACAGAAGGGATGTGCTTAGCAGATGTTTCCCAGGATCCGTCCGAAATATCAATGCACACTTTGGCCAAGGTCTGGCACAGTGGACAGAGGAATGAATGGCGTTCGGTGATGCACAGAGATAGGCCCCGAGCCCAAGACCAGCTCCAGCAGCTCAGAAACAGTGACCCAGAGCGGCGCTCCCTCCCCAGGGAACAGCTGGAAGGTTGGCTCTTGCTGTTCTCCTCGAAGGCCTGAAGGCGTTGCTAGAGTGAGGCAGGCAGCCCCTTGTCCCCGAGTCCATTCCTGGTGCCCCAAACACCCTCTGGTGGGAATGGAAGCATTTTCTCTTGCTCCTAGCTTAGTGGGCATGCAGAGGGAAATTTTCAAGGGGGGTTGCGGCTCGGGATGGAAGCATTCCTGGTCCTCTTCTCCATATGTTGAAACACCCCCAATCCACCCCTTTTTCCATTGGAAATCATCGAAGGCTATTTTTTTCCATAGTATTTGGATGAGAAATTAATAAACTGACTTTTCCTCCTGAGAAATTTAAGTACCTCCCAGGAATTGTTTCTACATTTACATATTTAGATATTGTCAACATATGCAAAGTTTATGCCGATTGGTGTCCTATGGGCATGGGCCCCGAATCTTTTTAAGTGCCTAGCATGATCCCACCATAGGAAAGCAACGAGATCTAGGGCATGGGCAGGGGGAAACAAGGCAGATTCACCAGGACTCTGAGAGGGATGGTGTGACTTGGTGTCCTGCAACAGCTGGGGGTTGGACCCGGGGGCTTTCATGGCCCCTTCCAACTCTACTATTCTATGGTTCAAGGCACTCAAAGTGAAAAAGAGGCCAGCACCATCCAAAGTCCAATAGCAAGTTCAAGTCATAGTCATGGAACAAGCCAAGGTCAGGAAACAGGACTGCAGCCTATGTAGCTCAAAGTCTGTCACAGAGAGGAAGGCCAAGGTCTCTTCTTGCTGATCCCAGAGTGCAGGACATGGAATAATCCATTCAAGTGGCAACAACCCAGATTCAGGCTGGACATCAGGAAAAGCTTCCTCACGGTCAGAGCAATAGGACAGTGGGACCAGATGCCTGGAGGGGTGGGGGGCTCTCCCACACTGGAGACACCCAAAGAAAGCCTGCAGCAGGGCAAAGACAGGGCCACAAGCAATCTTGGGGCAGGATAACCAGGCAGGTGTCAGGAGCAGCAAGGCAAGGTAGCAAGTGATGCAGGGATGGAATAAAGCAGCGGAGCAGCAGGATACGGCAGCGTCTGGAAGCAAAAGCCTGCCCTTGCGTAGCTCTTCCCCCAGAGCTCCCAGGGGGTGAAACCCCCCGTCCCTCCGACTTCTTGCAACCCCCCCCACACCCACCCCTCCATTTGCAGGCGGTGAAACAAATGGGGGGATTTTCTCTCCAGAAATAAATGGAGATAGGGTAGGTAGCCTCATTCCCAGAGGCAAGGGGTGAGGAATGGCCACCCTTGATTGGAGTATGCCAACGGGCTATTTTGGCTCTGCCAGCGCAATACCACTTCCACCCTGAGGGTGGAGTCCTAACACCAGCGCAAAAGCCTTGCGAGCTTTCGGGAGAACCTGGTCCGGCCAAGCATCGATCGGCTGCACTGCCTCTAGCCCCTCCTCAAATCCCTGGAGCCATTTTTAAAAGCTTTCCATGCTGTGTGTTTTTAAGGCCGAGAATAACCAAGAGAAACGAGGAAATGATCGCATGGCTCTTTTCAAACATAAAATGGAAAGGCAGACAATGAACCGGAAGCTTATGGAAAAGTCCCAGAATAATGGCATTTGGAGTGGGAAGGGGTCCCAGAGGTCAACAGCTCAGCTCCCAACTCATTGCAGGGATGCCATGTTGGCAGCATTTTGGTTAATCCTGGCTCTCTGGGCAGTTTACAAAGACGAAGGCTTTTTAATTGCAGTTGGAAAGCCATGGGCACCCTCAGAACACACAGAGGAATCCTCACAAAGGTGCAAACGGCTTCTGCTTAACCTCTGGGGGAAGGTCAACCATCACCCCGGAAGCTTTTCGTCCCCCTGTCCAACCGCTCCTACAGATGGGAAGTTTCTGTTAACATTCAGCTGAAAACTGCTTCTGTGCCATTCCCATGCATTGGCTTCTTCTAGCCTTGCCCTCTGGAGTCCCAGAAAATAAATTGTCCAACCTATGTACTTCATGCAAAGCTCCTTTACCTGGGAGTCAGCTCACAGTCCATCCAACAGCAGCCCTTCCTCAGCCATCTCCCACCCTCACTGGCCTGATCCTGCTAACCAGAGACGAGGAATAGAACTCTTGAGACCCTCTGTTTCCAGAGACTGGGCTCTGTTGCAGAGTCGCCACATCCTGTCCTTTTTCTACAAGTTGAAATCAGTGGCCAAAACAGCATGTGGTTTCCTTCTCTCTGTGTTTGTGTTTGCAAAGTTGCAGAGCCAGGAGAAAGCTGGGCTCACCCCGCGGCTGGTGGAGCTAGTGGGACATCCCTCTGCCAAAGAGCTGTTTCGCCACTTGGGGGCACAAACAGATTAGATTAGGTCTGTCAAGGTACAGGACATGGAGCAGAAGCGAAGCGGCCCCTGATGAAGGAAACTGGCGTTTCCGAAACACGTTGGACAATGATCCGAGGCTTGCCTGCCCCGGGCACCTGGGTTTGCCTTTGATTTTTCTCCTGCTGGCTTTTCTTTCACACACAAGGAGAATAACGAGATCTATTTGCAGTACCTCTAAGCACAGACCAGCTGAGGCTGCTGGACTTACAGCAGGACCAGCTGCAACTGGCAGGCCTACACTGAGAGTCCTGACAAGCACATCATAGGACACATACGTTCCCAGCAGGCGAGGCAGAAGTCAGTGTCCGGGGAAATAGGAGGATAGCTGCCCCGGGGCCCCTCGTACAGCATCTTCGCCGGATGCATGTGGGGTGCACTGGCCCCTTCAGGCTTCTCCTTATGCTCTTCCTTGGCCTAGAACAGCTTTTCCCAATCTGATGCCACCCCCCACCCCGATGTTTTGGGATACTTGAGACACACTTAAAACAAGCAGCCGTGACTTGCACCAAAATGGAGTCCCACTGCTTTCAGTGGGTCTATCACAAGGTTCTTCTCTCCATTTTAGCCTCACAACAACCCTTTGAAGTAGGCCAGGTTGAGAGTCAACAACTGGCCGGGAGACGCCCAGTGAACTTCCTGGTCTGAGCAGGAACTCAAACCCTGATCTCACGAGCACCGGCCCGGTCACTGTGCCATTGGCCTCGGCAAACCTGTTGCACATCTGCGCCTTAACAGCCCTCCCGGAGGACTGCAGGATGCTGGGAACCACACCTGGATGGAGTGTGGATCCTGCAGTCAAGGGGCAATTCAGCGGTCACCATGCCTAGAAAGGATGCGGCACAGAGTGGGGAGCGATCTTGCCCTCAGATGGGTCAGCCCCAGTTTTCAGGCGTGGCCCCAGGAATGCTCTCTGCCTTTCCTTTGCTCGGGGCTCGCACACCTGCCGCCCTGCCCTCCCTCGCCCGTCCCATCCTGAACGGAATTCCTCTTGTCCGTCTGGAGCCAGGGAACGTGTACCAGCTGTACTCTCTCTGACCGGTGTCCAAAACAGGACTTTTGGCGGAGAAGAGTATAGCAATCGCTGTGCTACGTGCTTGTTTGAATTAGAAAAGCTGCATTGGGAAGGGAAGCCTGGGAGTGAGCTGATGTAACGTCTTGTTGTAAAGGCGTGGCTATTTGTTTTGATTTAGAAATATTTGTGCTATCCTGCAGGTGTTGCTGGTTTGCAACCTTCTCAGAGTGGCTAAGAAATTGCCCCCAAACCTTTGCATTTGGAAAAGGGATTGGAGGGTTGGGTTAAACATCCCTCAGATAAATGAAAACAATAATCTTGCCAACGGACAGGGGGAAAGACAAAACTACAAAAGATTAGAGTTATGGCAACAGAATAAAACCAGTTCCTACCCACTTGTAGGAGGGCAGCCTGGGAAATGGAGACGGTTCTGTCAGCCACCTGCTTCACTTGGAAGGGCAAAGACACCTGGAAGAAGGGCCTCCAAGGAGCACCTGAAGCACCAGCCAACGTGCCCGGTCATTCACCGCTCGTTTTGCCTCTTCCCTCCTCATCCCTCTCCCCTTTTGTGTTGTGCTTTTTTAGGTTGTCAGTCCGCAGGCTGCCTCTCCTTAATTTTAGGGATTGCATAGAAGAGCCTTGTTGGCGAAGGAGCAGGACACGAAGGCTACCAATAAGCACTCGCCCTGCTGTGCGATCGTTCTGGGCGACAAGACGGAACATGCACAGAGCAGGTGCAGCGCCAAGAGCTCTCCGCAGAAGACATGTTTCCAGACAATGGAAGGGGCTGAGATGCCCACTTTGGCACAGGTCTTTACAGGCTACTCCTGGCTCAGATGTGGCTGTCTGGTGATCCCCAGAACCCAGGTGGCTACAGAGGCCTTGGAAATCTTCCTGGGACACCCCCCCCCAAATGGCTGACCCAGGGGGGAGCTTTCTGCTGCTGTCTCCCTGCACTGCTATTTTTGTGTGACTCTTCCAGCCAGTTTCCTTCTTCCGGTTGTTTTGCTCCAACTCCCTCTTCGCCTTTTCCTCCACTCCTTCCTTCCTTCCTTCCTTGCTTGCTTGCTTTCCATGCCATCACCCCTCTGCAGATGCGGGACAGGCTGTTTCTCCTGCAGGGGGTTTTCCACCCCCAGGGCAAGCTCAGTGTTGCCCAGGAGATGCAAAAAAGGAGCAGCAACAGCAGAATGCCCCCAAACAGCAGCAGAAACAGTGAAGGAGAGCACGGGGTGGGGTGGGGGCTTAACCCTTTCCCTGCCTGCTGATTTGTCTTCTGTTCTCCCCAGAAGCTGCTTTCCACAAGCTGAGAGTTCCCGCATCTTCTCCCCTGCAACAGAGGGCAGCTGCAGTGAGGGGAAGGAACTGAAGCAGGCCTCTCTCTCTTTTGTGTCTCCACTCAAACTGGCTGCTTTCCACGCCTGCTTTGCAGTGTCTTGAAAGAGGTCTGTCCCCCTGTCTGCAGTTTATCCTCTGCTCTGGCCCTTACCACTAGTTTCTTTCTCCAGACACAGAAGTAAAGGAAGCCCGGAGCCACAGGCTGCCTTTTCAGCATTACGCCGAAAGCTTCGGCTGACATTCCACAGCTCTTGATAACCTTGTTCTTGTCATGGTTCCAGCAGGACATTCCATCATCCACTCCCGCCCCCCCCACACTAATCCCATCTGCCTTTTTTCACTACCTGATGAGGATTTTGCAGGGGAGACATTTCCCTGCATTTTCAAAGCTTGGAAAGTGTCTCCTAAGGAGTCATTACTGGCAGTCAAGAAACGTGCTCCACTTCCCCTTCATTCTGGGCCCAAGCCACACTGGAGTGGGCTTCCCATGGGATTCTCCAAAGTAAATTCGGCTTTCAGGGAGAAGACCCAGACTGTGACGGTGAAAGTCCTGGAAAGAGCTGGTTCAGTCATCCTGCCGTGCCCAAGTGCCGGTGCTGAGATTTCCTTTTACACTGGTCAGAAAATCATCTTCTTGATCTAAGAAATCTCTTATTCTGCAAGACTGATTTCCCATAATGAATAACGTAGCCAAGGAAGTTAAAGAGGGGAAAGTGATGGCATTTCCTGCTACGGACACATATTAACATGCATTGTAAACTGTCCGAGAGAGAATGCCACTTTTATTTTGCTCATGGTTAGCTCCTGTGCTTTCCACAGCAGTTGGACAAAATAAAGAGAGCCGGGGGGACCTTTCGCTAGCACTTGCATCTGTGCCAGGGAAAATCTTGCCCGGCTAAAACATCCATGCTGGACTGCAGTTAAAGGCTCAGGATGGGCAAGACGCAAACCGACCCAGAAGACCCTGCTTCCTATGGTTACCCAACAACCTCGTTTCTTCTTTCTTGGACTGAGTTCTGTGCCTTTGTCCTCTGGCAAGCCAGCCTTCCGCACAGCGGTATCTCCACGCCAGCTTTTTGCAGAAGGGCCGTGTGTGTACAAGTCCAGCCAAGCAAAGCCCCAACCCCGTCTTCATGCTGGCTGCCTCGGACTGCGATTCCTGGGCCAGTGGTCCACAAAACACGAGGAGACTTTCCTCCACGGCTGTTGGGGCAGATTGCAGGGGAGGAAAACATCCTCCAAAAGGGCGCAGACAGTTCCCTGCTGCCCCCTTGTGCCCCAGCGGCGACTGACAGTCTGCCGGCTTCATGGAAGAGGGTTGCATGAACCAAGAGGGCAGGAAAGTCCAAAAGTTGAATACAGGAACCATTATGTGTGTAGCAACTTGTAGAAAGCACAGCCCTTTAAAAAGACAGCTGCAAATTATTGAATGTCTGCATAAATATTTATAGCACCTTGGCCCAACTGTGAGTGTTGTGTTCCAAATTAAGATTTTTTTTTAAATACCCCATCTTTCAAATTAAGACAAACAAGAGGGTGCTAGATCAGATCGAGTCAGAGCTTGCCCTGGAAACAAAACTGAGGAAAGACAGGATTCCCCAGAGAAAATAACCATGCTAGGAAAAGTTGAAGAAGATGGGGAAGATCAGTTAGGGAATGGAAGGGTCCCATCACGGCAGCCGCAGCCTTGAGTTAACAGGAGTCAAGTGGGACTGTCTTGGACAAGGCATTTTGGAGGACTTTCATGGATAGGGTCACCCTAAGTCAGAGAATTCTTGATGACGCATAACGAGAACAAGCGTTCAAGTTAATCTGAGGCAATTTGCACACTACAAGGCCTTGTAACGAGCACGTGTCTGCACCCACGGGCCTGGTTGGCGCTCCTGGTGCTCCAAGGTCCTTGCAGAGGGCCGCCATCTAAAACTCTGGGGCAGCCTCCACGGCCCTCTAGCTGTCTTGAACTGGTCCTATGGGCTGAGGTTCAGCCACCTGGCATTGGCCTCTTTTGGGGTGTGTGGCTAAACTGGGAGCTTCAAGCTTGATTTCAGCTGTGCATGAGTTTTCTGCAAACAAACGAACAAACCCCCTCAAAACATTGACTTACATTTGCTTTCCGGACAGAACTGGATTGCTTGCTTGGTTGAGTTCCCAGTCCTTGTACTGGGCTTAACCCGAACCCCAACTCATCTGGAGCTCTCAGCATTTCAGATGACAAGTCCCTGCTGTCCAGGATATTGGCCATGCTGACTGGGACTGATGGACGTCCAGAGCATGCAAGGGACACCAGGTTGGGGACGGTCGGCTTACTGGATCTGCAGCTTCCTTGTTCCCATCTCTTTCTTTCTTCCTCTTTACATTTTAACAAACGGCTTTCGGGTCCTAAGACAGGCCTTGCCAAAACATTTTTACCAGTTCACATGCCACTGGAATGGAGAAGAGTGGCCCAGGACATTATAAGAACATAAAGCAACCGCGCTGGATCGGGCCAGGAGCACATCCAGTCCAGCATTCTGGTCACACAACAGCCACACTGCCTAAAGATAAGGCATACGCAGGGTAAGAGTGCAATGGCACCCTCCTGCCCATGCTGCCCAGCAACTGGGGAACATTGTCATATGGGCCAATTGTGGAGGCAGCACAGAGCCATCAGGACTTGTAGCCGTTCATGGCCCTCCCTTCCATGCATTTGTCCAAACCCCTTCAAACTTGCCCAAATTGGTGGCCATCACGAAGTCTTGTAGAAATGCGTTCCATAAGCACATTTCGCTAAGCGCCGTGTGCAGAAGTCCTTCCATTGCTCTTGTCTGATTCTCCACCCATCAGCTCCATGGGAAGACACTGCTGGGTTCCAGTATTATGGGAGAGGGAGAAAATCCCCCCCCCACTTTTGCCACACCAGGCCATAGTGTCACTGTCTTTCCAAGCCAAACAAGCCCAGTTGTTGCAACCGTTCCTCATACAGGCCCTGGTCATCTTCTTTCAATAAGCTCTTCATCACCATCTCAGAATCCCTTTCTTGATCAGGTGGCTAGATGCCAGCAGCCCATACTCGAAGTTGGGATTTTTGGCCCCAACATGCATCACTTCACGCCTGCTTATATTGCAGCGTATTTGCCCTGTGGGTGCCCATTTTTCCCTTCGGAGCTCCTCACAACCCATTTTGGTTTTAACCACCCTCAATACTTCGGTGTCATCAGCCAACCTGGATCCTGCACGACTTACTCCTCATTCCAGATCATTTATGAATAGGTTGAAAATCATTCTTCTTTGGGAGAAATCGCCACTTATCCCCACTGTCTTCTGTTCTTTATTTAACCAGACAGAGATCTGCCCGAGGACCCTGCCCCTTTATTCCATAACTGCGGTTTGCACTGGAGTCTTTGGTGAGAGAACTTGCCAAAAGCTGATGGAGGCCCAAGCACTGGACGCCTCTCCTGCGTCACCCGTGTCCAGTTGTGGACAGGACTCCACTTTGCTCCGGCCATGGACTTTTTCTGGAGGGCTTTTCCTTCTATAGGGTTACTTCCATCTTTAATCATGTTTTCAACCAATTTATCTGGAATAAACATTAAGCTAACTGGCTTGTAACTTTCCAGATCTTCCTGGAACCTTTTCACATATTAATGTCACAATTTATTCACATTAAATTGTAGCAAAAGACTGGAGAAGGGCCAACTTTGCCTTTTGGTGCGGAAACTGGACCAGGCTACTTTGTATGTTTGGCCTTCAACCCATGGAATTTTGAACACAAAAAGAATGCTAAAAACTGTGCCAACCAGCTCAATGCAAGCTTCCAGCCCTTCACCAGAAAGCCACAACGCAGGAGGCAGCAACTGCGATTACAGATCGAGAAGGTGCACCTCCTTCTTTGAACCAGCAGAGGAGGCTGGAGCTAAATAAAACTCTCCTTCCAGAAGAGTGAGAGGAAAGTTTGCAGATTCAAAGTGAATCACCATCAGAAAATGGGCTTGCGGTTTGACACTCTTGTGCTGTGCTGTTGTCCCCGACTTATGGCGACTCCATGATCGCAAACCCTCCAGCATGTCCTGCCCGCAGCAGCCCTGCTCAGCTCCTCTAAATTCAAGGCTGCGGCTTCCTTGATGGAGCCCATCCATCTCCTATTTGGTTTCCTTTTCTTCCTCTGCCTTTCCTTAGCCTGACTTTCCTCGGGTTTGACATGACAATATTCTAATTCTGACACACAAGGAGAACTCGAGGGCTGCCAAGCAGGAAAGCACAAGAGCCATGCAAGAGCTCCAAGTCCCATTTGCTTGACTCCTTTGAAGTTGTTGGTCTGCTCTGATCTGGCTCCACCAAATGCTGATTTGGGCCACAATTCGCATCACACCTAATCACTGGCCGGGCTGCCTGAGGCTGATGGGAGCTGCACTGCCTGGCAGCTTGAGGAAGGCCGGACTACACACTGACCAGCTTAACCTGCAGGGACTGGAAGCATTTGCGCCCTTATTCTGCATACACAGCTACACAGTGTATTCCGGGAGCCACGTTTTCAAGATGCTTCCTATTTTCCCCAAAGTGGCAATCCTCAAATGTGGGACAAGGCTGCAGCAAGCGGAACACATTTGGCAATACCCGAAGTAAGGGGGGCTCCTGACACTACACAAGTTTTGCTAACGAGCCCCGTGGCCCCTGCCCAAAAAATGTGAGGGAAGAGCCGTTCTTGTCCAGAGAGAGGCCTTCAGCTGACTGAGCTGTTCAGCTTTGGCTTGCTGGAAACATGGTACATCCCTTGGGATGCTGACGCGATCCTGGGCAAGCTCAGACAGAAGACCGTCTGACTGAGGACTGCGGCATGCTGAGAACTATCAGACTTTCTCTAAATATGCACAGGAGTGAGCCCAAAGAGAAGGAAGAGAAGAAACAAGGCATACGCTGGCACACCACAATGTGAGCCTACAGCATGGCTGAACAAGCAGGCCTGCCCTTCCCGCTTCATACGTTTTCCGTGGCTCCCGCTTCCCACCCAGTCTGGTCAAATCCAAGCCGGTGTATTACTCCTTCAAGCAAGAGTCAGCACATGGAGGAGAGAGCAGAACCAAAGAAGGCGTCACAAAAAACAAAACAGGATTGTATTTTACAGTCCGTACTATGTACAACCACTGCTTGAGAGAGGGCTGCTTCTTATCACAAGGCCATGCAGAAACAAGTGGATATACAGCACAGACATTTTGCCTTGACTGGTGTGGGGATTTGGTGCGCCAAGGCGTGGGGACTTTAGTAAAGGTCATGCCGGGAATTAATTTTTAAATAAATCCATCTACACTGAGAAAAAGGGTCTCCCCAGAAGACTTCAGCCAGACTTCTAGGGCTAAACACACTCTCACAAAAGTCTATTTGATTCCTTATCTTGCCAGCGTCCTGTAACATCTCTCTCCTAGTACTCATTTTTAAAATTGTGGAGATAGGAGAAATTAACTGATAAGAAATGCATCTTTTAAGCTTGTCAAAGGCCAAGGAAAATATGCCTGACTAAGACATTTTGGAAAGGTTCTGTCCTAGCTGGGTAAAGTAGGAGCTCCTAATTGAGCTCATCCTAAATGCTGGTTTTTCCATTTCTGCCTTCCTCATCTTTGACGGGAATCTGAGCAATCATTGCCTCCGAAGTCCCTGCATGTTATATCTGCACTGCAAACCAAAAGCAATTTCAGTGCCATTGTTTCCCACAGGGAATTCTTGAAACATGTAGCCTTGAGACAGGACTGAAGGTTCCCCTGGAGATCCCTGGTCTTCTCCTCACAAAAAGCTTTCTGGAACATTTGTAAAGTTATAAACTCCAGGGGATCCCGAGGCTCCCCCCTGACCAATGCATTTTAAGCCATTTTATATTTTGTAGTAGAAAAATAGATTGTGTGCTCTGATGCCTACTTCTAAATGGCCAGGAGATGGTGTTGTTCAGAACATAAAGTAGATAAATTGAATGGAAAGTGGAAAGGCCCAGAAGGGAGGCCCAGCTACAGATGCTTTTTGGGAGATCTGGGTTAAGAGGCTTCAGGGTAGAAAATGCCTGCCAATCAACACTCCACCGTCCCTGTTCTAGAATATGCTGGTAGATAAAGTAACCTTCCATGCAAGTGTTAACAGAAGTGCCAGGAAACACTTGGTTTGCCCTCTAAATTGGACCAGGAAACCTGAGCCCGTTCAAACTCCTTCTGCCGGAGAAGGCAATGTCCGGTGTGTGTGTGCCAAGGGGAGGGATTGGGTCCCATCTCCCATGTCGGGCACGCGGCTAGATGCAGCCCACACGCTAGAAGGTGTTTTTTATCTTGGCTGCCACCAGGACCAGGACTTCGCCGATTTTGCTCTGCCAGTTGTTGATGTCCTTGGAGACCTCGCACCAGAGCTCTCCGTGGCGTGGCTCTGCGTTCTCGCAACGCTTCCGCACCTCTTCTTGCTGTTCCTACATGGCGAACGGAGAGAGAGTGACACCGGGGCTGGCTTAGCCCTCAGGCGCAGAGCCTTCCACAGGCTCAGAGTCTGTGTCCAGGCACACAACCCTGCAAGCTTTACTCAGAAGTTAAGCCCTGGTGTGCTCAGTGGGATTCAGATCGCAGCCGGAGGGAAACAAAAACTCCTTCCCAATCGCTCTGCTTTCTCCCAGTCTGTGGGCTGGGCTGGGCTGGGAGGCAACAGGCCAGTCCATGCCCTTCCCATTAATCCCACAATCCCTGGCCATGTCCATCCAGTTGTGGAATGGATTTGCAAGGCAAATGGAGAACCTCACACTGCGCTTTGGCAAAATGCTTTGCAACAAAAAAAATTGAGGAAGGGGTGCAAACTAATATCTACGGGCCAAGTCCCTGGCACTGTTCCCCCTTACGCTGTCATAAACACCTCCCAAAGATCAGGGAGAACTGCCGACAGACCAAGTGGAGGGACATCGCAGCAAGCTGTAAGGACGGGAAGGAAGCTTCACCCCTCAGAACGGGCTCTCCAGGAACTAAGCAGGTGAGGACGTTTTGGCAAAATGGCTGCCCAGCCTCCCCGAAGCGCCTTTCCAAGATCCCGAGAAATGGGCCATGCGGCCCCACCCCGACCTCTGCGCATGTGGAAGGCAAAGCAGCAGGGGCCCTGTTTGCACCATGGGAGGGTCCCACATCAGCAGAGCCTCCTCTGCAGGTCCCGTTCAGGTCAGAAATCTCTGCCACCGAGTTACCTCTGTGCCGTGCTGAAGCTCGAATTTGTAGAAGAAAGCCCAGGCGTCCCCCAGATCGGAGTCGATCTTCACGGTCCGATGGAACCACTCGCGAGCCTTGGTTATTTTGCGCTCACTCCAGAACAACCTGAGCAGAAGAGAGTTGGGAAAGAGATAATGAGGTAGGCAGACCAAAGGCCACAAAACTCTTCCGGGGAAAGCTGTATCTGTGCAAGCCAAATCAAGCCTAGCCTAGCCTAGCCAAGCCCAGCCAAGCGCAGCCCAGCCTAGCCTAGCCCAGCCCAGCCAAGCGCAGCCTAGCCTAGCCCAGCCCAGCCCAGCCCAGCCCAGCCCCTCTTGATTTCTTTGCCTAGTGTCCATCCACCCTGCTGCACCTACCTCAACACAAGCCCAGACATCCCACAGACTCAGGCTAAATACAAGCATGCACAACCCTGACTCAGCCTCTTCCCAACAGGCAAAATGAACCGGAAAGGGAAGGCTCGATCTTCATTGGCAACAAGCCATGAGAACAGCTCTTCTACAAGACCCATGGAAGCGAACGGAAGCCGCTTAAGAGACATGCTGGGTGGACTATGTGCAATGCCGAAGTGTACTTAGATCCCATCCTCCAAAGCACAGCTGCCAAGCAGGGAGATCTACCAGGGAAGCAGCCTTGGACTGCAGAGCAGAGCTGTGGAGAGGCCCTGAGAGCTGAGGCTGACCTTGCACGCTTCACTTCCCAGCGCTCAGCTTGCACTGCTCTCCACAGATTCCAAAGCTTGTTTGTCTCTCAATGAACCAGCCTCACTGCTATTTTACAGGAGCCAATTTCGGCTCATCAAAACACAATCAGGATGGGGCAATTTGGATCTGCTGTCATTTAATGCTGCTGGGCATGCCAAGCTGTTCCACTACATCGGCTTGAAAGTCTGGTAAACAGTAGTATTTTAAAGCTTTAAGTTGTGACTCCTGAGAAAGGGAGGAAAAGCGCTACGTACCTCCTCTAAGATGTGCAGGTTACAGCTGAATGCTACTTAGAGCTTTGTCAGTGATTGGGACTGTACCATAAACGACAGCTGGACACTGAGGGACACCAGCCAAGACCATAATACTCTGCTTGGAGGACCAGTAGGGAAATGGAGGTGGCTCCCCTCAGGGGATTGTGATGACCGTGGAACGGAGCAATTTTGCCAGTGCTACTGAAGTTTCTGTCTTTCTTTGAAACCCTTGAATGCAAGGACCTATAAAGTCATTCTGAATGCTGCAATTCCAAAGCACGTATCCCAACCTTGAATATTTCTACCCTGAAGGATCCAATTCCACATAAGCTGAGGAACTCCAGAGGTTTGGGGGAATGTTTTCGGGTGCACCACATGGAGCAATGCTGGCCAAGCCTGCTGGGGTTTGCCACGATGTGCAAATCAAGTGTCACAGAAGACACTCAGGGAAAACTCCAGATCTCCAGAACATTGTTTCAAAATGGCTGAAATATTTACCAGTACTTGCACATCATTTGACTAAATCTTCACCAGTTGTATCCAAATTATGTCTACTAGCCAGCAGGTGTATGTGAAAGCGCCTCTGAGGACCTACAGTGCGCCTCCTCTTTGGACCCAGCAAGTAGGAGCCTTCCCCATCCACAGAACTAAGGAGCAGGGCTCCAGGGATCAGTGGCATCACTCCCAATAAGCCCTACACTTCTCAGTCTTCTGGAAGCCCAAGGATAATTGGGCATCACCTCTACATTCTCCCATCCAGTCAGTCAGTCAATCTGCCAAACAAATGGCAAATTCAGTGCTTGCTTCCAGCTTGGTTAAAAAAAATTCTACCTGTACTTGGAAGGCAGTGGCACTGAGCTTGTTGACTGGAAGGGATATTTCATCATGACAAGAGAGGGAGGCTGGCATGGGGTTAGCAGTAGCTGCTGCTGTTTTCCAAGAGGAAGACAGCACTGTGCGAGGGAGAATGGAAGACGGTACCAGGGAAGCAGCTCTGGATATGAAGCACGGGGACATACACTAGGTAGCACCAAAAGGAAACCGGAAATGGCTCTGCCTCAGCCTGCTGACCACATTTACTGCACTCTGAGAATAGGAACAGACCAAAGCCTTGCAAATACCTTGCAGAACCTGGAAATGCAGACTCCGTCTCCAAAAGGGACTGGAGTGTAGCCCGCTAGCAGCCTCTCCTCCCAAGCGCTCCTGCTTGCCAAGACCGGAGCGTCTCTCTCCACGGCTCTGCTGGCAAGGGGACCTATGGAAGGCTTCAGCTGACTGTGCCAGGCCCTCTGACCATACCACCCAGCGCGGCTGGCCTCACATGAAACGTAAACACCCTTCTTTGTGAGCCTATCAGAGCAAGGTAAGCATCACTCTCCGGAAGATTCTTGGGCTGCACGGGCACACAGGAATCTTGTGCAGTTTGCTCTGGTTCATGAAGAGCAACTTGGGGAGAAAAAAGACCCTGCATTAGCACTACATTTACTGGAAAAATTTAATAATGTGCATATTTTTCCTAAGCTGTCCCAAGCCTTAAGAAGAGAAGGCACTCTCTAGGGACCGAAATATGAACATGAACGCGGATTGCTGTGACAAACGGGTGGAACCAAGAGCAGCACATGATATATTCCAACTATTCGAACCTTCACATCTCTCAGCCTTTGGCAAAATGTACCCGTAAGATTAGACACTTGATCTTTGGACAGCTCCAGATTCTGGATAACGTTCCCAACTTTTGCTACCCACCCTGAAGGGTTTACAGACCCTCCCTTGGATAACAAACAGGTACCATCACTCACTTGGCCACAGCCAGGAGAACATGCGGATCATGCTCACATTTCTTCAAAGCATCCACACTCTTGGTCTTCCTCTGGGGTCTGGCCTCTAGGAAGATTGCTTCTGACCACAGGATTCCTAAACAGCCAAGAGGAGATGGAATTAAAAACTGATCAAGGACTAATGTTAAGCTACTGCAGCTTAAAGGCAGCACACATTGCAGCTCCAGGCCAGCCCACCAGGTCCTCACAAGAAGAATCCTCCTCTTTAATTCCACTAACTTCTCAGTGTGCTTGTTGCCAGAACAGCTTCAAGAGCAATGTTCTCTGTGAAGAGAACTTGTGCAAAAGAGCGTCAGGGCACTTCTCTCTCCTGGATAATGGCAACGTACAAAGTTGAGAGCTTAACCATACAGTAAAACTGAACTGAAGGAGGGCTGTCAAGCTCCATTTTAGTGCTTATTATTCCTGCATGTGCTGGCTAAACCTCTGATGACCGGCACTTCTACAACACAGTGTGCTCTCTGGCAACGCCAACAGGGAGTTAATTACTGGGATTCCCCCCAAAGATCCACCTTCTTGCATATGATCCTGCCCAGCCACCGAATACGCAGGAGAAGCCCCTCTGCATGCTGCAGCGCAACCTGAACGGTGCTGCTGGTGGAATGGTAGGAAGGGGTCTGCCCTGCGCCGCCGCCAAGATGCAGACCCCCTGGCTGCAGGAGAGCCACCCAGCCCCCTCCTGACCGCTCTTCTGTCACCGGTTGTTTCAACAAGCCTTTGGCCTGACTTCTGCCTGGCTCCTCTGTTTCCTCTATCCTACGGGCGTTGGATTTGCGGCTATTTTTCTCTTACTGTCGAGTTTAACATGGTTTTTAAAATTATTGTTATGGACTGCTTTCAGGGGATGATGTTACTTGCCTCAAGTGCTTTGTGTTCAGAGAGGATAAAATCAGAAAATGAACACAAGAAATGGAAGCCCAAATACCAGACAGCAAAATCCACTTGGGATTTCACCAATAGGAATGTGAAGAGGCCATAAAACGAGCAATATCCCATTTGGCAAGGCAGCCGGGAAAGCAGCACGGTGGGGCACGGCCTGGTGGCTGCGCTTCATGCTCCCAGGAAATGCCGAACGGGAGTATTTTGATGCAGTCGCTGAAGGGTCCCAGTTTGTGCCGCGACAGCCCCTGCTCGGGACCAACAGCGCTTCCGAACTCCCGGGAGGGATCGGCCTGGATGCCGTTCCACTGCAAGCTGCAGAGGTGTTTATTCTGCCTCTGCGATCTCCGCCCACAAACCAATCTCCACCCTGCCTTTATTTAAATGTTCAAGTGGCTGAGACCTGGAGCATTTGTTGATCACCAGCAAGAGCAGCATTTCTCAGTCACGCCATTCAGCGCTCAAGGACAAACAAATACACCCCAGTGGGCCTGATGGACCTGAAAATTTGCAAGTCCTTTGCTCGCTTAATCATCTCTCCATAGGAGGCAACTTGGCAATTATGGCTGCTTCTAGTTCTTGGCTGCAAACAAGCCAGAAATCAATCAGGCCCACACAGACAGCTGAGAAGAAAGCCGTTAGGTGTGGAATTTTAATTGCAGCAGACAAACTCACACAGAGCATCTCTCAGACATCAGCGCTGGTCTCTTTGGAGATAAGAAAACATGACCGAGGACAAGCCTCCAGAGAGAGATGCGTCAAGCAACTGAAACAGGCACCATCTGGAGGACGTCTGATGGGTTTCAAAGCAGAAGAGTGTCTCTGCTGAGGCCTGATGAAGACTGGAGCTCAGCAGACTCAGAAGAGACACGGGATGGTCTGTACAGGCCCAGAAATGCACAAAAGATTCCACTTACTCTCCAGAGACCTTTCCCCTTTCATAAATTAAAAGCAATCAATTAAAGAGAATGGCATGTAACTTTCCTAAAGGAAAGCAAGAGTTTTAATGGGCTACTCTATTTATAGCACAACTTTCCAAAGGGGAAGAAGACGAAGTGTTTTCTACATTTTTATATGTTGGCCTATTTGGATTTCACAGACAACGCCTCCCGCGAAACAAACAAACAAAGCCCATCAGTATGTCATCCACATTCTACATGTCTAAATATATGCTGTACTTTTACAGAAGTACCTTTCAACAAGTCTGAAATCTTCTCCTCTGCACCAAAGACTCCATTCGCTTCTGATCTTAAGGACCAATGTACTGAGCGAGGCTTGAGAAGCCACAAGCACCTACCTTGTCAGATACATGAAGCGCTCGCCCAAATGGACAGGTGCCAATCTGTATCTACGTATCTCATGAGTGAACAGAGGAAGAAAATGTGGGCTTACCCAACCAAGTGAGGCCACAAATCAATGTCAGACAAAATGCTAGCAGGGTCTCGCACCGTATGCGCGATCCCTTCAGCGTGGCCCTGACCCACGCCCGACCTGGCGGGCAGCAGGTGGTACAACGGCATTCGCGTAGGCTCCTGCTGCACACTCACGGAGCACGTCGCCTAGAGAGGCATTCCGGTTCAGCCCTCCAGCCAGCTTGGGGAACGACCCTGGGAGCGTTAGTCAGGCCCTGCACGGGCGGGGAGGGTTCAGGGAGAAACATTCTGTCTCTCTCTCTCTCGGAGACCCCACTGCTGTGCTGACCCGGGCCCAGCTCTGAGGCTACTTGCAGGACTGAACCCAAAAGCTACGTTGCTGCAGGACCACAGAACTGGAAAGGATCCTGGAGATCTAGTCCAACCCCTCTGTTGAACATGGAGGAGGGGAGAAGTGGTACAGAGGAGGGAAAGGCTGAGCACATCGCATCAAGCTTCATCCCTTCACCAAGATCAACGAGCTACTTGGGGCAAACGCTGGCGGCCAACATCACTTTCCCACACGCAGCTCAGGCTGTTCTCAATCTTCCACAGGCCTTGAAAGCCACTGAAGAGAAGTCCTTGCCAGAACATTTTGTTTAGACATTTAAGCATTTTCTCTCAATTTGCAAACAAAAGTTCCTCTATACATCTGGGAGGCCCTCAAGTACGCAGAATGTGCCACCTCATTTTTGGGCAGCGCCAAACTTGCAAACTGATACAATTGCCCACGTCTGGTACTGGAGAGAACAAATCCTGCCAAATTCAACATGTCCGATTCCAGCAGAAGGCACCAAAAAGGAAATTACAGATCACTGTTGCCAAGTAGAGGTCTTAAGTGTTTGGCCTTTGAACAAAATTGTGCTGTAATCAAGATGATTTTCATGTATATTCTCTAGCTACAGTTTAACACAACTTTTTAAAAAACCCTACTATTTCCATTGAGGCCTAGTGTTGAGTGCCATGTTTCCCCAGTCTTTTACCCTCTACCTCTCATATCTCTTAACAGGCTAACACAGTTCCTCCTGAATTGTTTATTTATACATTCAGTCATTCATTCAGTTTCTGTACTCAGCCAACAGCCAAAGCTTTCTGGGTGGTTCACAACAACATCCCACCCCCCCCGCACCCTTTACCTCTTTGTGTTAACAAAGATGGCAGTGCACAGCCTATGGCTCAGCACACCATGGAAAGAAAATAGAACGAAAAGAAAATGGTGCTTCTGCATGCATGTGTGTGCATAAACCCACCCTCTTGCACTGTTGCCAAATGTCAGAAGCAAGCTATTGATCTATTAATTCTTTTTAAAGTTTTTGTTGGGTCCCACAGGCTGCCCAGTACCCTGCAGCCCACGGAGTCTGGTCGGGAGGGGTGAAAATGGCAGTAGGTCTCCCACAGATGCTCGCCTGGGTGTAGCGATATCACAAGCCTGCTTCCAGCCTGGTTGGCGCAAAGTTCAGTGCACAGAACCACAATGCGGTTCATTATGAAGAGGGAAAGGAGCAGGGCACCATGCAGAAAAGTGAGCACGCAGGCCCACTGGAGCTAGGGCAGCAGGAAACACACTGGGGCTTACAGTGCGCCCCACAAAAGACCTTCCCAAGGAATCTGCCTTGCTCTGCTCTGCTCTCTAGTTCTTGGAGCTGTTGGGCTGACTGCCCACAGCCGCTGGTCCAGGAAAGGCAGTGGGCTTTGACCACAATCATCCCTACAAATCCAGCTTCCCATTCCCCAAAGTATCACCTGCAGGGTCTGGGAGCAGCAGTCGGCCGACCTGGCAAACCACCTAACAGGGCCCTTTCTCCATGTTTCTCGTGCACCCCCCAGTGTTCCTCCGGCGCCAGAGCTCCACGTGCCAAGGCTGCTTGAGAGCTATTTAAATTTAGGGAACAACCAAGGATACCATTCGCAAGATATTCTGTTCTGCTATTCACAGTAAAAGACAGGCTCTGAATGGACACGTTGCAGGGAAATCTCATGTGGGAGGAAGGGGCTTGCGCAGTACGAGCAAGAGCGGACTGCCAGCTGGCCACAATGTGCAGTGCCAATTTGGGGGGAGGGGGGAATGGTAAAGAAATTCAATCGCATCCTTAGCAAAGGTCAGCAGAAAACTGTGTGTGAAAGAAAAAGGATCCTCTGTTACCAGAATTGGGGCACTCTTGCAGCGCCTTGGCCATCAGGGTATTGGCGATGTTTTTCAGTCCAGCTCTGTATTCTAATCGCACTGATTCCAACCTGCAAGAAGGAAAAGTGCCACGTTACAAAAGCTCCCAGAGCGACTGAAGAGATTCCCCAAAGCAGACCACGAGAGGTCTCGCTCACCACAGGTCTTGGTTCTTTGGGTTCTTTAAACGCGATTTCTCCAAGATGGCTCTTGCTCGAGTGAGCTGGCCGACCTTCTCTTCCAGCCGGGACAACAGCAGCCAAAGAGGAATGGAGGTGGGGCATTTCTTTAGCTGTTGAGAGAGGAAAGAAATCCTTACTCAAGAGCGCACCACTGCAGGCAGTCTCTTCTTCGGCAAGGCTGACCCCAATCTCACCGCCACCATGAAAGAAGAGAGCGGGGGAATGCACCTCTCCTTTTTATAAGTTCTCCCCATTAGTTTCCAGGTTGGGCAAATCCCCAGAGATCCTGATTTAAAGGAAGCTTGCAAGTCACATCGGTTTTTCAAAACAAGTTGTTAATCCTCCTAGGCAAGAGCAGCTCAGGCTGGACAGTAACACAACCGGGGAAAAGCTGCTGACACATCTGGCCAATTGCTGGCACCGGTCCGGGAGGCTGAGGCAACAGCTGGACAGGTCTGCGCCTGCTCTCCTGGGGCTTTCCACAGGGATGCTGCACTGCACGGTGACTTCCCGGCCGCTAAGAGAGTTTAGAGAGAAGCCCATCTGCTCCTCAGGGAATAAAAAGGGGCCGGGAAGGAGGGACGGGAAACAGCCCAGTCCTTACCCCTTGGTTATAGGCCTCTCGGGCTTTCTCGATCAGCTCCTCCTGCTCCTCAATCTGCCCTTTCATCATCCACAGCTTGGGAAAGTCTTCGTAGTGCTTCAGCGCTTCTTCACAGAGCTCCTGAGCTGCAGCAATGTTTCCAAGCACCCACTCAAGCTTGACCGATTTCATGAAGACCTGAGAAGCCGGAGGGAGAGCGTTCAGCGGACATTCCCAGCCCAGCGAAGCTACGGGCTGCCCAAGCTGTGCTTTCCGGTGGCTCGTTGCCATGGGGCTGCAGCAGCGGCGGCCTCACCTGCCCGCCACCCTCTCCCCACTGGGAGAAGGCCCGGGGAAGGCAAGGAAGGCTCTTGAGGCCACGGCGCATGCGCCTGCCAACACGGTCCCCGAGAACCAGGTGACACTGGGTGGCACAGCCCCGCCAGCAGACACTGCAGAGCAGGCAGGAGGCTGGGCGAGCGCCACCTGGCCCGATGCCGTGGTACGGCCACCTTCCCTTGAAGCCGGGCGGCAGAGGCGTCGGTGCAAAAGCATCCCAGAGTTTCCGGAGGCCTACCCTGGCTGTCGGGGCGCTGCTGCGAGCCTTTGCCAACAGCCTCCTCGCTCTTTCATACTCGTTGTTTTCAGATTCCAGCTTCACCGCAGCCAGCCAAATCTCCTCGCTGTTGGGGTTCGCCTAAAGGACAGACAAGCACATGAATGGGGACGCCGAGTCACAGGACCCACGGCCATTTTTAACTGCTCCATCGATCCGTCCCCACTGCAGGACAGGCCCTTCCTTTAACAGTTGAGGAATTCAGCGCCTCATTTCCTCAGTGGAGGCTGGCCATGCATTCCTGACAAGGGATCAGCAGCAGTGTGGGAAAGACAATTCATGGCACGCCCCAAATATGCAAGTGAGTGGGGGTGAGGTGGAGAGAAGAGCACAAGATGTTCTACCCAAATCAAAGGACAGTCAGTCTTCCAAGAGCTGCCAAAGGAGGAGCAGAACATTGTGGGGAGATGGTACCTCCTTCTGGGGCTGCTCCTGCCATACCAATGTCGGTCCCCTGGCTCCGGGAGGGCAATGCCAACTTGCTGTGCCCAAGAGGAGCACCAGAGCCACCTGCTGGTAGAGTACCCACGGCTCCCTCCTGCCTTCACCCACACTGCGAGCAGCGAGACAAGACCTCCAGTTTTTCATCGGCTCACACTTCCCTTCACAAGAGCCTGGACACAAGCTGCTGTCCCCAGCTCAGGCACTCTTATGCCAGGTGGGCACGTCCTCAAACAGCTGGACCATTTTAAAAATGAACAACAGGCTAGAAATAGTCGTTTGCCAATCTTGACCTTTCAAGAGTGACAATTTACCTCCCCATTATTAAAAAAAAATATTTCTCAACCAACTATCCTCCACCCATTGTGCCCCAACTGTTTTTGTCAACAGTTTGGTCCAAGAACAGTGACAGAGAAATAGAATCGATTAAGATAATGCAAAAAAAAAAAAAAATGCTGAAAAAGAATTACAGACCAGAAAGGCTGCAATGGACTATAAAAGCTGTACAAGGATTGAAACAGGACTCTTTAAAATGCTGGGACTGATGGTCTTAATCTAGCTACAAGGACTGCAAAGTTGCTACCAGCTCCAGTTCTGATTATAAGCCCCTCAGAGAGGGCAGGGAAACGCACCCTAGCTCCATCCTGAAGCCAGCGTGACAGATGCCTTTTTCTCCCGAATGCTTAAAAGCAAAGCTGGCTTGTAGCACGCAATCTGGGGAATATAACTCAACCTAGACTCCTTCAGAACAGGGTTATTTAAAACCTTGAAAATCTGTTCGTTGCCATTTTCCTGTACCTGTGCATGACAAGAAAGTCGCAAAGTATTGATCTGCAGCAGCTGATCAGCATGTTCTGGCATTGAGAAAACCCACAGCACAATTTCTTAGAATGCAAGAAAGGTCATCCAAGCGTGCAGAATAACACGAGGGTGCCGCACGCCAACAGCCACTTGCATGGACTGAGCAAGACCTGCCTCGAAGTGATCAAGTGATCCTGCTTCTGGAAACTGAGCACAAGCTGGAAGTTCACCCTCTCTCCCCTATGCTGTGTGGCCTAAATGACTACAGTGGGCATTTATGGATGGGCAGCAAGCAGAAGAGACTTCTCTGCATCGACCCCCGTCCCAGGGGATCCCCTAGGGCCTTCACTGCATAGAGTTGGATGCCAGGTCAAGGCCACCTTTGAGCAGGCGGTTAAACTTTAATCCATGGCCTGTTAAGTTCCGTTTTTCCTGTGTTTTGGTTATTGGACTGTAAACTGCCCTCAGGTCATTGATCAGTGGGCGAGTCTGTGGACTCTTCCACAAGATGACTAAGTTGCAGAAAGCGCCAAAAGTGCCCTGTTTGTGGAATACTGGTATCCTTTCAACACAGACGTTCTCCCAGTGTTTGTAATGCATTTTTCTTCTCTTTACAAGTTTTGTGTACTGTTGTATATGATGTCCAGCTTTTGGAAAGCACCATCGAAGCTTGACTGGAACTCTATACCACTGGAACTCTTGACACATTTTAAGGGCTCTTTGCAAAAACATTTCTGGAAGCAATGCTTGCATCTGTTCATATAGATAACATGCTTAATTTCTTAGGAATTTCCAGAAGGCTCGGTGAAAAGAGGAAGCATCAGGTAGAAGAACAGGCAAGAGCAATAGACTGATGAGGGGCACCTGGGAAGGTTCAGTGACAGTATCGCATTGCATCTTCTTGCCGTGATGCAGGAGAGCTTCCCCCATGTGGTGCCTCGTCTCGTCTGCGTGACAGTGAAAGCTGGGCGAGGCGACACACTCACCTGGAAAGCCAAAGCCAGAATGCTCCTGGCAGCGGGCACGTCTCCAGCAAGCCACTTCGACTTGGCTCCCATGAGCCAGAGGACTTCAGCCTTGGGGCAGTGAGCCACAGCCCTCTGCAGGAGAGCCTCCAGGGATTCCCTACAAAGAACAGAGTGTCAGCAGCAGCGACTTGAAACCCTGGGCGCATAGACACCCAGGTGCCATCTGCCAGCACCACTGATGGTTACCATCCCAGAGAGATCAGGTCTTTCATCAAAGAGATGGAGGAAGTTCTGAAACATGCGCACTTCCCAAGCTCAGAAATCAACGGCTGGGAAGCACCCTCCAAATATGGTTCAATGGGTAAATGGAGAGGCGAAAGGTAAGAACAGACCTCTTCTTATCCTGGAAGACACTAAACTATTCACTCAAGTGACCAGTGAGCCACAAAGCATTTGTCAGTCCCCTGCTCTACTACAGGCAGTATATGCAACTTCACCGGTCTGCTGATGGTACTCATGCCTCGCCAGAGTAAGCAACCTTTGGAAAGCATGCTAGCTTTAGCTACTGGTATCCTAGTGCAGGCTGTATATGCTAGGGCTCAGTAGCGTAAGTGGACTGGCAGTGCAGGATTCTGTCCTATGAATTGCAGTGAGCTGCTTGAACAGACCCCAAATCCCACAACTCTTATCGATAACTATCATTCTTATTTTCATAAAAAAGAGGATAAATGCACACTGTTTAAAACGGCGCGACAAGGCACCCCTCAATCCTACAGAAATGTGATTTTATGTACAGGTAGCCCCGCTCCACCAATCTGACTACTGCTACCAGTCATGGGGGACTTCTCTGGGCCAGGTGAGCCAAGAGGCAGATTCAGCTGTCAACAGAACCTGTTGCAGGTGGAGCAATGCAAACAACTCGGAGCCAGGCCATTGCACAAAATGCACCAGATACACCTCCCACACAAGCTTTGGGTTATGACAAAACACAACCAACCTGCCATACAGTCTAGCAGCTCTTCTCACGCTGGCACACTCCAGAGAATCACTGACTGTGGCTGGGAATTGAGGAGCTGCAAACCAACACACCTGGAAAGCACTATAGGCTGAGGCAGGTGGACTGGAAGATGCCCCCCTCAAGCTGCACAGAGGAAACTACCCCCCCCCCCAATTATGTTAGGAAACACCACAAGCGGATGCAAGCAGAAGTTTGGGCAACGCCACGCAAGCCGTTGTACCTGGTTCCATGATTCTTTTCAAAATAGGCTGCCCGCAACCAGACACTTTTCTTGCTGGGGAAAACTTGCAAGGCGTAAGCATAGATGGCCCGGGCACACTCCAGAGCATTGTGCGCAACACACTGTGGGAACCAATACACAATATTGTTGCAGTTATGTGCTGTCTACTCATCTCCAACTTATGCTGATCTTATGAATGAGCGCCCTCCAACCTCTCCTGCCCTTGACAGCCTTGCTCAGCCCTTGCAAACACAAGGCTGTGGCTCTCTTTCCTTTCCAGTCATTCCATCTCCCCTTTTTCTTGTGCCTAGCATGAATGCCTTATTTGTGTGACAAAGAGCTAAACAGGCAACATTGGTGCATCAACCCTGTCACAACTTGGTGTGCATTCGCAAGAGCCGCTTCTGCAGGTGGCTGTTTTGCCTTAATTGACGCACACAACTGGGATGATTCCGGAGAAGTAAAAGGCTCAGAACACAGACATGTTGAGCCACAGTTCTAATCCAGATCAGTAATTCAGAGTGTGGAACCAGAGCTGACCACTATTCCGGATCATGATTGCTATCCAGCCTAGAATATTAAGCAGTATTTGCCACAGAAGGTTGCAAAGGTGAGAAGGGCAAATGCAGGAAACCCAGTCTCTGGCAGTTCTGTGGCGCGTCTTGTAAACACATCACAAGTTATTCTGGCGTTTCAAAATTGGCTTGGGATGAGACATACACAGGTAGCACCAAGACCTTAATGTCAGCTCAGACTGGCAAGGCTGAGGAACTCAAAAACAGCAGACCCTGATCCCATGCAGAGAACGCCACCACCTTGGCCTTAGCCACACTGAC
Organism: Varanus salvator macromaculatus; assembly: GCA_023646645.1. Lineage (NCBI taxonomy): Eukaryota > Metazoa > Chordata > Lepidosauria > Squamata > Varanidae > Varanus > Varanus salvator. The sequence continues at coordinate 4,994,877 of JAIXND010000771.1, read as the reverse complement.
CCATCAGCCCCCAACATTATATACACTAATTCCATGCTTAGCAGCCTTTCCACTCCGGAACTGCTTACACTATCAGCATCTTCCATCCAAGTGTGCTTCCGGTCCTCCTCCTCGATCCCAATCCCGATCACGGCTCTCATGATAGCCTGGCATGTGGCCACGCTCCCAGCTTTGTCACACTCCTCTGCGTCCTAGAAAAAAACAATCGTAACAATCCATGTTGGGAATGGGAATAATTCAGGACCAGGGAAGCTGCTGCTACACTCATCTGCACACATGCACACAATCTGGAATCATGCATTTCATCACGACAAGGGTGAGGGTCTTTGCTACTTTGTGGAAGAGCAGCTAAAAAGCCGGTGCACACACCACAGCAGGGCTGCCACGCGGTACCCAGGGCCACTTTTGCACAGCGCCTACAGGCTTGTTGCTTCGTGCAGACGCTTAAATGAGCCAGCATTTTTGCCCTCTCCCCTGTCCTTTCCTACCCTCTCCGTCTCTGGACGATTCCAGAAATAATTGTTCTCGTCTGCGGTCTCTTAAAGGCCAGCACGTTAGTCATATCATGAACTTTCCTGGGCAGAGCAGGAAATGCCCAGGGACCCATACGAGGTCATCCGCATCTGTGCAAACTGTAGCATCAACCTTGGGCACCACTTAAGGTCAAGAGCAAAGTGCTTCTTAGGTCTTGAAGCAGAGGCTCCGAGCAAGCACCTGGATCCATTGCTCCCGGTTTATTTCCACCCCATTTGCCCGTAATGAGGTGATGGCGCGGTCGATGATCTTCTCCACCATCTGAGTGTTCCCATTGGCCTCTTCAAGCTTGGCAGCTGTGATCCAGATGTGCCTGTCCGTTGGAATGTTCTCGCGGGCCTTGTTTAAGACTTTACGGGCATTCTCATAGGTTTCCAGCCTTGCCAGGGCAAGCCACAGCTGCAATGGAAGAGCAGAGAAAGAGTCAACAGTAACGCAGGACAGCATAAATGTGCCCAGGTTTTCAAACAAAAGAGAAAGATAATTGCAAGGACCTAATAGCCATCAGCAAAACAAAATTGGAAAGTGATACAACAGCTTGGCAAACACTGCTACCAATTGACCCCAAAAGTAATTCAACCCCTTTCTCTACCTCCAGAACAATCTTACACCACAAAACTGCCCTGAGGATGTCTCTCTCTCACTCGCTCAAGGACAGATAGGGAGAAAAGAATCTGTCAAGCACTCAGCTATCCAGCATCTCCAGGTCCAGCTTCAAACCATGATCAGAGTTAATTATGTATAACATTGGTGCTGACGTCTGCAGGGCCAAGAGCACCAGAAGCTTGCATGAAAAAAGGAAAGCACTGGGAGCAGGGAGGATTAAGGCTGTTCTAGCCCAAGGACTGTTTACAATTCAACTCTTTTTTAAGTTCAGATATATGTAAGCTGTGAATCTGTTTGCAAATGGACAGCATGGTTGGACCACGTTCTGAAAACAAACTCTCTTGCTTCCCCGTGACTCAAATTCACTGCAAATTGCCCAGACCCAAGTAAGCAGTGTATAACTCATCCAGGAACATTTTGCTCAGGCTCAGACTTCTTACAGGGACCCCACAGGCAGGCTGCAACAACCTGAGTGGAAGAGATTTGCCCACTCACCTCCACACTGGTGGGGCAGCATTCCACCGCTCGGCTGAGCATTATCCTGGCATCCTCAGGCTCCTCCAACTCCACAGCTGCCTTCCACAAGCGGACAGAGTTTGGAACGTGCTCCAGAGCTAGGGACAAAAAGGAAACCAGAGGGGACGGCACGTTAGAAGGGGGACTTGCCAAGGATGGAGAGAGGCCCTAGATATGGTCGCTAAAGCAAGCTGTAAACCCACTGCAGGATAAAAAAGGAAGGACGTAGGTGAGCTCGTGGTAACTAAAAGCAAATTTGTTCCTGGATTCTAGACGTTGGGGTGTTGGGGGTGCAGTTAAAAAGATGCCAGCCTTGTACAATCCAAAGAAATGGGCTTGGTCCCAGAGGGAAGAATAGTCAGCTCTGAGTGTCAGGCAATATGACCTGCAGTTGGGCCTCCATGGATTCTGTAGCTTGTCATTTCTAACACTCTTCTCCCGCAGTCTTACTGTAAAAACTCAGCCTTAGAAGAGTGCCAACTGGTGCAAGAGGAAGCTTGAATGGCAGCCGAGTTTCGTCTTTTCGGAAGGGGACTCAACTGCCCAACTATGCCTGTGTGTAATCTGAGGTTTTGTGCAGAAGGCTCAACCTAATCAAATTAGCCTGCAGAGGGTTCCTCCATACCATCTGAGGATTTGGACTGCAGGCTGATAATATCTTCCTCTCCAATTTAAAAACATTCTGCTTCACTTTAACATCCTGCCTGAGGAAGAGTTCTGTGGAATTCAAAAAAGCTCAAAAAGCATTATGAATCTTGGCTGGTTTTAATAAAGGTATTATTTCTCTCTTCCTGTTAGAACATTTCCCTAATGGACCAACACATCTAACTGTTTTGCTTGAAAATTCTTGTGGGCAGTTTAAAGGACACTTTTCCAAAAAGCAATCAATGTAGTGCTCCCAAAAACAGATTGTCTTGGGAAAGATTTCTTAAAATGTTAGAGCTTAATGAAGTGAAAGCTATTGAGTCCAAGCATTTCCTTCTTTGGTAACCCAATGCAGCTTTTCCATTTGATAAAGGAGATTCTGAGTGCCACTTTGTCCAGACACAGAAACCACATTCTCAAAAAGACCTGCAGAACTGCCTGTCCAAAAAGCTAACGGAACAACATGAAGCCCCCCTTCCCCACTTTATTGTGCCTGGGCAGCCTTAAGAACCTTGGGCACTGTTTTATGGACCAGGTGAGTATCTGACCAAGCAAAGGCCTACCACTACCTTTTCAGAGACCATGGGAAATGACCAGGAATGGAATATAAAATAGAACTGCCAAAATGTTGCTTCCATTACGCAAATCTTTGGTGCAATCACACTTGGAATATTGGAACTGTGGAATTCACTGCCATGGGAAGTGGTGATGGTCACCAATCCAGATGGGTTTAAAAAGAAATTGAACAGATCCATGGAGGAGAGGTTATCCGTGATCACTAGCCTGGCTGGCCATGTGCTACCTCCTTTACTGGAGTTGGCACACCTGCATAGACCAACTGGTGAGGAGCTTGGGCAGGAAGAGGTCTTGTTCCCATACTGCTGGGGGAGCCAGGTTTGCCACCATGTATACAGCGTGCTGGACTAGATGGACCTTTGGTCTGATTCTACACGGCTTTTCTTACGTTCTCATGACCAGTCTTCTCGCAGCCTCAGAGCTGATGCAAGGTAAGCAGGGATGTCACAGCAGCTGCATGCTGCCCCCTGCTCACTCACTCTCAGGCTCATACACAGACATCTGTGCACACACCCCTCCTCTAAAGGCGAGAGGAAGGCGGAGGGCGGTTTGGCTAATGTGGTGCCACTACACTGAGAGCACCTCAGCCACAGAAGCATGAAACCAGCAAGCTGCTTCCTGCAGGCAACCGGTATGAGGAGGGGGCAGGCAGCTTGCCTGGTTTAGCAACCAGGTGCCATTTTTCAGTTTTCCCACCCCAACAAGCGGAAGCTAGGCAGCACGGAGTGGGGAAATTTGAATTAAGGGGAACCACGTCAGACTGTATGCATTACTAAATGCTATCGAGAGAGAGAGCAGAATGAGATGTGGGGCTGCTGTTGACAGCAGCTGTTGCAACATGTAGAGTCTCACAAGACTCCAGATGTGACTTTGCAGGCAAAGGCACAGATGCAGTGCCACTGGGAGCGAGAGAGACAGTTGCTCTTGGCATGCATTCCCAAGGCCTGCTGGTGGGGAGGCCTCTGAATGTGGGCCAGTTGCAGACACTGAGATGAGAGAAGCGAAGGTGCTTTTCTTAAGACCGGACTCTCCAAGTGCCCAGGAAGCCACTCAGAAGGACCAAGATGTGCAGTTACTGGGGGAAGGCTTGGAATGGGGGAGTTTCCCAGAGACGGACGAGGCAGATATGGCTCCTGAGCCCATGACATGATGTTGGCAGAGGAGGGCAGCACAATTAGAGAAGAGGTGTGCTCATTTCCAAAAGGCCCCACCCAAAAGGATGGGGTCCAACCATGCTCATAAGGAGAGTTCCTAGAAGTAAATACTAGATTGGGTTCAATGAACCACTCTGTGCATGCTCAGAGATTCATTCTGGGTGGTTGTGCTTATGAAAAATCCTTTGCTCGATAAATAATTTTTACAAGAAAGGTCTGTGGCTCTGAATGTGCAAAGGGAGCAAACCTAGCTCACAACAAGTGTTAAGCATATGAACAGTGAGAAGGAAATAACTGCCTATGTTCCACGCTTCCTCAAAGTAAGTTCAGAGGGTAAACGCAGGGTGCTTATCCTCACATCTGCCCTGTGAAGTAAGTCAGGCTGAGACAGAGTAACTTAGCCCGAGTCACAGTCAGACAGTGAGCATAATGCCTGAAGAGGGATTTTAATCCACTTTTTTGGTTCAAATTTATCTGTGCTATTCCCTTCACATCTTGCATCAGATCTTGCTCCCTCACATCAAAATTATTTTCATCCCCCGATGAATTATCCAGCTGTACCAACTTAATTTACAAGTCAGCAATACAAACGAGGACCAATATCCAGAAGCTGGAGCATTTATTTATTTAACTGAATTCTGTACTGTCCATTAGTAATTTGGGGTTGCTGCTGCTGTTCACCATTATTGAGTTTCAGAGCATGACCTTATGGAAAGAGCAGGTCTTGCCATTGCTGGCTTAAGTCCCTCCATCTCCCACAGTATCCCCTCTTTCCATCTTTGACAAACAACCCGGAAAGAGGTGGCACAAAGCAAGGAATGTGAGCAGAATGCACCCCAGAAAGCAATCAAGGTATCCATGCCAGACTCCTTTCAGCTGAAGCTGCAGCAACAAGACTCATCATTTCCTAGCAGTGCATGAGAATCACACCTGGATGGTCCATCCAGGCCAGCCAACATGAGCATGGTGCATCCTTCGAAGTGCAAGCCAGCTTCATGCACCCTGTCTTCTCCTTGCCATCTTCAGCCTTATTCTTCCCTAGCAACACCCCCCGCCCAGGGAAGGTGAACAGGGATAAGCACTGGACAAACCAGACAGAATGAGGAAATAGCAAGCCATGAGGGGCAGCATTCAAAGCCATATTACCAGTTGCCTGACCATAAGGCAAGCCCATGCTGTCCTCCTTCCTTCCTCCCCTCCCTCCCTCTCTCTCTGTCTTAGACATGCAGTCTTCCCACATGCTGATATGTGGCTTCCATCTGCAGGAAGCAAGTACATTCTTTTAAAAGATGACCAAAATAAGGACTAAAGAGCTGGAAGAAATTGGCACCTTAAGACAACAAGCATCTGCAACAGCTTTCAAGTCCATCCTTAAAATGTCAAGCTGATGCTTTATCACATCTAAAGCAGCTCATGATAAAGACAGCATTATCCTCAGCCTTTGAGGCAATGGAGGAAACTTCACGAAAATTTAGTACAATGACATCCTGACTACTTGGATGTTAACCCCCTCCATCACGTCTAGATGCAGCAAGGGGTTCTCTAAGAGCTTCCTGAGTGCTGGCCCTGATGGTCAGAAACACCGCTCAGCAGAAAGCTACACATTCTTGCAGGGAGAGCATTCAGCCTCCGCACAGCAAGACAAACACCTTGCATGTGGTGGCACATGTTTCAGTCAGACACAGCATCACACTCGGCCAACATCAAGAGAAGAAAAATATAATCACCAAAACAGTGCCATCTAAAAGCATTACCTGGCAATTATATTCCCAGGAAATACTAGCTTAAGTCAAACCTTTCTAAGAATTCTAAAGAGAGGCAAGAGTAGTTACCTAGGGGCCTGGTCCAATCTTGTACAACCCCAAATAACAAATCAGGAACACGTTCTGACATTGAGTGCTCTGTTTGTACCAGAGAAGGCAGCAGGCGCTCACAAGCGCCAGCAAATTCCAGGGCGGGACTTTCACCTTAAACAAGGTCAAGAGGTAAGCTGACACCAATATTAACCACATTTAGCGTGAACCCAGTTCCTCACTGAACCATCACTGCTGGTTAGGGAATTTGGTCAAGCGTGCAATCTGGCTCGCTGCAACGAGGATCAAGAGATAAGCAGCCACTCTTGAGGAATCATGTGCCAAGACTACCATTTAGATGATCTAACCACAGGGTTCCCAACCATAGCAGAGATGTTGATGCTAATAATGGCTTCATTTATACACTCCCCAATCGCTGATGCTCTGTTTTTTTTTAAAAACCCACACAACAAACCCAATAAAAACCAGGATAAAATCCCCTACAAAATGTAAAACACTTTAGAAACCATTTAAGAAGTTAAATCAGTTCAGACATAGACCTCCTAAATGTCATTAAATGCTTCAACATAGAGGGCAGTCTTAACCTAGCACCAGAAGGAAAGTTGGCCATGTGGGCCTTGGTGGACAGCTCATTCCACAACTGGGGCCACTGCAGAGAAGGCCCTTGTTGCCATCAACTGGGCCTTTCCCAAAAATGGGTTGTTGAGTGTAGCAGCTGGGCAACTTCTGGCTGGGAGAGGTGTTCCAGCAAGTATTGTGGTCCCAAGCCATATAAGGGTTGATATGTTAAAACCAACATCTTCAGCTAGGCTCAGGGGCATACAGGCAGCCTATGGAATTAGGCCAAAATCAGGGTTATAGGTTCCAAAATTCTGATCCCAGCTATTAATCTGGCTGCCACATTTCACACAAGCTCCAGTCTTCAAGGGCAGTTCCATGTGAAATGCGTGACAGTAATCTCACCTGAAGATGATCAGGGCACAGACTCCTGAGACCAAGCTCTCCCTGTCCAAGCAGCAGTGTGGCTGGGACACCAGCTTAAGCTGCTAGAAGACACCCTGTGCCACTGAGGCCACCTGAGTCTCAAGGGACAAACTTGGATCAAGGAGTGTCTCCAGGTGATTTTAGCAGGGGTGCAGCCCCATCCAGAGCAGGCTGAATACCCTCCTTCCAGTCTGCACACTGGCAGAATCTCAGCCTTGAGCTTCAGTTTGTTAGGCCTCATCCAGTCCATTCTTGCAGTCTGCTTAACTGTCAGTGCCAGAAAGAACTCCTGTAATAATTTTGTCACTAAGAACAGCCATGTGAGACAAACTCACACAAGTGCAGCTTTCAGCAGCAGCCAAAATATTCAGATGCTCTGCAACTCCTTAGAATTGCAGATATCTTAGGCTGAAACCTGTTGTGAGCCGCCCCGAGGCTTTGTTGTGATGGGGGCGGCATAGAAATGTTTTAATTAATTGAATAAATAAATAAATAAATAAATAAATAAAGCCCATTCTCAAAGAATGTAAAGCAACTGTAGGGTGAGGGGTTTGGGCTAGAAATCAACCTTTTTTAAATGTTCTTACGTAAATACTTATTGGACTATTTTGAACAACCATGCATAAGAGGAAAGATGGTCACCCCTTGCTTGCACCCATCACATTGACTGTTAATCAATATCCTACAATATGCTTGTACATGGAAGAGCAGAAAAGGAACTACAAAAGATCATTAAGTATAAGGATGTTTCACAGGAGACCAAAGCTAAGATCATCCACACTCTTTGTTTTCCCTAGCACTATGCACAGGTGGTAAAAGCTGGAAAGCGGGGGGGAAAAAACTGATAGAAGAAAATGGATGCATTCAAAACATGGTGCTGCAGGAGAGCTTTGTGAATACTCTGCACTGACAAAAAGATGAACAAGTGTATCCTAGACTGAATCAAGCCAGAACTTTGCCTAGAAGCAAAAATGACAAAAATGAAGCTAGAATGTTGTGGGCACACCGTGAGAAGGCAAGATACGCTGGAGCAGACAATCATGCTAGAAAGTCAAAGGCAGAAGAAATAAAAGACGACCAAATGGGAGATGGACGGACTCTGTAAAGGAAGTCACAGCCTTGAATTCAAAAGAGGAGGGCAGGCTTTCAAGAACAGGACATTTTGGTTGGCACTTCTCCATGGGGTCACCAAACACCAGAGACAATTAGATGGCAGAACTGTAACAAAAACTATAGGCTAGGTTATGGGACATTGAGCATCATATGCAGACTCAGAGTACCAGGCTGACTGGGGGTTAAACAACCCACAGTTAAGCCAACAACAAACCATGTTTAACTGCTGGGTATTTTAAGCAGCCCAACGCTCCAAGCGCTCACATCACACTCAACCTATAGCTTGGCTGATCATACGGTGTTAATTTAAAGCAGAACCGGGTGGTGTGGTGCAGGCAGCGTAGCCAGTCTTTCTTCAACCCATGGGTTCTCACCGTGTGTGAAACGGCAAACTATGACAAACGCCTCTGATGAAAATCAGCAGAGGAGGTGGAGGAAGAGATCCAGTTTAGGCTTTGCATCTGCTCCCCTTCCAAACACCTATGAACAGCGCCCACAGACATAGCAATTTGCTCCCCATGGTGGCCATGAGTGGGCATCCCTCCTCCTTTTGGCAAGCATGAAGCTGAATGCATAGAGACAGGCCTGTCCTCCCCTTCTCAATTCCAAGATACGCAGCAGCGAGGGTGGAAGGACACCCTAGGCCTCAGGAAGTGTACCTCTCAGCGGAACACCAGAGCCAACTCCATCCTTCCCTGTCACGGAAGGAGCAGGAACGGGGACAAACACAAATGCTGGCAAATTCCCTAGGCTATTTCAAATGTATAGATCCCTCTCTGCACATCCATCAACTGTAAATTATGGAGGCTATTCAAACATCCATAGAAGCTGCACAGTAGAGACACACCTAAATTCTTGTTTATTAAAATGTATTTTTCAAACACATTATACAGAGAAATACCTGATACAAGGGATGCAATGAAAACAGCTAAATCTGTTCTCCTGATGAAAAAAATACAGTGATTTAAAAGCTTTAACTCCCACCTTCACGAAAACAGTGCAGCATGAGCCTGATGCTGGAATGTCAACCAAGAAAGAGCTAATTCAGCTTCAGGATGCCACAACCAAGAAGGTTCTGCTCTCCCTGTTGCCACCCACTGAAAGGTAGCGTCAAATGGAAGTTATCTCCAGACGACCATCTCTAGGTTCAACTGACTGGTGTGGAGAAGACAGTTCAGCAATACTTAGGTTAAGCTTTAAAGAGAAATGCCAGCACTTGAGCTGAACTTGAAAAGAAACCAGAAGCCAAAGGAATGAGACCGTCTCTGTCTCTCTCACACACAGAATCCCAACTCACAACCTGGCTATTGTATTCAGAACTACCTGCAGCTTCTAAATAATCTCTCAAGGCAGTGGAGCTCTCTCTTACCTTTGCGAAGGACTCGCTTCTTTGCTCGAATGTCTGTCTCCAACTCTGCTGCTCTGATATAAATCCGGACAGACTGGGGAAGGTGACGAACAGCCTGGGCCACCACAGCCTTGGCAGTATCCCCAGGCTGCAAACGGGCAGCTTCCAACCAAACATCTTCACTCTGGGGAAAGCAGAGAAACAGAAGCCAACCACTTCTCATTAAAGTGATTAGTGCATTGAGGAAGATACAGAATAGACACAGGGGAAGCCACCACGTGTTGACTAAGGAAGAAAAGGGCAGGACACAAATGCAAGAGCAATGAGGGATGCCCAGCAGAAGCAGCAAACACCGAACAGCAGCAGGGAAATGCTTTCCAGGAGCAGAATGCCAGGCAGAGGCCCTCACAAGCAGACTGGGGAAGAAAGAACACGGCTGAGGTGCCTGCAGCTAAGACAGCTAGTCCTTCTAGGCAATGCAACAGCTTCCACTAATGTAGGAGTAGACATGTGGCCCCGATGCTCTACCCGACTATTCCCATCAGCCCTAGCCAGCATGGCCAAAGCTAGGGGATCGTGGGAGTGGTAGACTAAAGCATTTGAGTGGACCACACGTCGCTCACCCCTCTGACTGCTTGCCCACAACAACGTGGTGCACAGAAGGACACTGCCTCTGAGCCTGATGATTCTGCTTAGCTATCCCAGCTAACAGCTGCCATAGAACTCTCCTCCTCCACAAATCTGCCCAATCCCTTTTTATAAGTCATTCACACCAGTGGCCATCACCCACGTCTTGTGGCAGAGAATTCTACAGATTAAGTCCACACATTGCATGGAAAAGTATTTTCCTCTCTGTTTCCTAAATCAAATGCTGATGAATCTGATGGTATGTCCCCTCAAGCTCTTTCTTTGGAAAGAATAAATTTCCTTTTGACACAGGATTTTTTAAATCACCCCCTTTGCCCCAGGGTCACAACTCTGCCCCATCAAACTAAGAGTCTCACATGCTTGTAGTTTTCCTTTGTTGGAAAATCATCCTAAGTAACAGAGGCAGTGAAGACACAGAAAGAACAAACAGGTAACTTTGTATTGCCAAGCCTAAATGAGGGGATGAATGAACACATGAGTAAGAGATGACAAAGAGGGCCTAGAAAGCAGGATGGGAAACCTCAGATCAAAGTATATAGAAGTAACTCTTGACATTTCCCAGAGATTATAAAATGTGGCTGTAGCTGAGCCGAGACCCCACAAAAGTCCTTTGCCAGCTCCTGCTCTTGACTCTAAGCGGTCCAGGACACACATCGACTGTTCCCAGTGAAAGAGGGCTAAAGTGGATGGAAGCACTGAAGAAGGGGGAGAAGGTTGTTTTGAGTCACAAGGAAAACGGCACCAAAGCACTGCAGATATTTACAAGGAAGCACAGAAAATAAATCCTCACCTTAGGACACATTTCTGTCCCTTTCATGATGAGATTTCGAGCTACCTGCAGCTTGCCTGTCACTTCTTCCAAGCGTGCTGAAGCAATCCAGGCTGGCGGGTGGTGGGGGTTAGTCTCTCGCACAGACTTCAGGAGTAAACGTGCTTTCTTGATGTCACTAGCAAGGGAGAACGTACACAGGCCAGCACTTAATATCCTCCAATGCCAAACCCATTGGGTAAATCACTGTTTTTATACAGCCAAGGTCAAGACAAATTGCGAGACTAGGACAGGTTCCAACAAATGTAATGATAGTGACAGGAATGGAGCAAGGAAAGAACAGAACTGGACTAGCAAGAAAGCAGCATAAAAGATTAATGCTCTAGGCTGTGGGAAGGGTAGGGGAGAGAGAGAATCATGTGTGAGGCAAAAGGAATGGGCTGATGGACAACAAATCAAATGAGAGGTTGTGCAGTTTCATGTGTGTGTGCAGAAATGGTGATGACTGGGCGAGGTCATTCACTTGAAGGCAGGCAACCTGGCTCAAGGATAGAAACACAGAAACATAGAGCGAGTCAGAAGGGGCCTCCCGGGCCATCTAGTCTGACCTCCAGCACCAGCCGGCTCCACTCACAACATGCCCACCATGTGCATGTCCAGCCTGTCCTTGAACACCCGCACCGATGGGGCCTCAATGACCTCCCATGGAAGCCCATTCCACACCCTCGGGGTCCAAAATGTCAGGAAATGCTTCCTGGCATCCAAAGGGAACCTTGGCTCCCTTTAGGTGGATGGTGTCCACATACAAATGCTACTGCCATGGGCCAGGCCAGGTCACACAACATGACATGCAACTGTGGGCTGTTTAATCCACAGTGAGACTGTGGCACACATTGCTGCCATTTTGCATATACTACCCTTGCTCAGGGGTCGACCTATCATGCAAATGGGCTTGACTCTAGGGCCCCTTCCAGTTAAAGCTCTTCCCAGCAGAGCTTTAACTGTCTTCCTATTCCACAAGCAAAGACTTGACCCTGCACTGTATTTTGTTCACACTGAGGAAATTATAAACAAACAAAGCCTAACAGCCAAACCAGTGCGATGGCTGGTACCCACAGACTTACTTAATATCTCCACCATGGGTGGGAATCATGGAATTCAAGTCAGTGAGATAGCCCTTGGGATCCACCACGGTTTGGCCACTCACAGAGTCGGATACCTGGAAGTTTAACCCAACAATCAAATAAATGGATTGAAGTATGACATGGGGACCTCACAACATACATTTAAATGCAAACATTTAAAAACTAATTGCCACCAGCAGTCTTCCCCATCTAGAAAGTTAATTCCCCCAAAATACCATCCTCCGTACTATGAAAGCAAATGCCCAGAAGCTGAAAGAACCCGCAAATTAAGAACTGAACCTCAAGTATTTCAAGAGCAGAAAGCAATTTTCTAGAAACTACATCTGGGAGTTCTTATATGGCACCTTACAATCCAGTGAGATCAGCAACTTTTAATAAGCAATGAACGGAATAAGCAGCAGCTCTTGTCCCTGTTCCTTACCTGGCTGAGCCGCATATCCATCAAGGTGTTCCTAGCTTGTCCAATCTTCCTCATGTCCAGCTCACCTGTCCCAGGTGTCATCAGTCCAGGTGTCATTCCTCCAGGATAAGGAGTGTTTAAGCCCCCAGGATAGGGAGTATTGAGACCACCAAATTGCTGCTCAAAAAAAGACATGGGGTGGGAAAAGAGAGGGAGACCACATTAATTTCAGTCTGTTGTGCAGAAGAAAAAACGTACAAGCCCACAATCTGAATAGTCCTTTTTACACAAAATTGTTACAAAAAATGTCCATCATTGTAGGAGGTTGCACGGAAAAAGGGTGGGTTTGTAGACTGCGCGTCCTCCACTGCAAGCTCACTGTCAGTGAAGTGAAAGGAAGCAACATAAATCAACCAGAAAGTGTTCCTCCCTCTTCAAGCTAACAGCGTTTCAGTACAGATGAGTGTTACAAAGCTATCTAAAAAGTAAGAAGGAAAAAGGAAAAACTCCAATGTACCCACTAGGAGAATTCTTTCTACAGGACAAACAGTGTAGAAAACTTTTCATTCAAGGGCGTATTCAACCATGCAATTCCTTTACTGAAGTCAGAAATGATAAACCAGCAAAAGAAATCATGTTGAAGGTTTGGCTGAACCTCATCGAGTGTCCCAATTATTATTTTAGGTTTGTAGGACAGAGCAGAATTCAGTAAGTCCAAGATTGGTGGCAGGCACTGCCTTTTTGCGTACTAACACAGGAATGTTTGAGAAACCTCTCAGGTGGACCAGCTTTTACCAATTTTCTCACCGTTTGTCGGGGATCCACCGATGTATGATTCTCCCCTGACTGCAAATGCTTTGCAAAGAAACTGTCAGGAACAGGAGTCAGTTTCTCATAACGTGGATTCCTCTGGCGTTTATTTCTTGCATCACCAACCTCTGGAATGCTTAGCCATTCTTCTTCAGTAACTTCAGCTAGTTTTCTCTACAAAGAACAGAAACTGCAATACTGTAGCTGAAGGCAGTATGTTGAAATCATGCTCTCCCTTGGGCTGCCATGCAACTGGATTACTGTAATAGTCGTCCTACCCTCCTTCCTACCAACAGCAGACAGGATTCCTAACAATGGTGCACCTTTCCTTGCTTCAGTCCCATGACCTTTCCTTGAGCCTCTGCCTCCTCCAGCCCCTGCTTCCCAACCAGTGAATTTCTATATCCAGGTAGAACAGAGAATGACCCGCCCTCATTTCAGCAAGTTCAGGTACATCACATTAGCACAACAGCAGCAAGGCAGGCAACAAGGTGGCAGATGTAAGACAATGAAATGTCCCGCACTCTGAAAATACAAGTCCTTTATGCTTTAACTGTATCCATTTACAACCTTTCATCACTGGCAATGCTTTAACATAGCAATTTCGAGGCACAGGTATTCTGCCATCTCTCCCCCTTTCCTCCACAACGTCATGTATATCCGATTTCCAAATGGAGAACAGATGCTCCAAGTGCCTTTCCCAAGCCCACCTGGAGTGTTCACAGCAAGGCAGCATTTGGCTGCACGTCCCCTAAAGTTCCATACTTAGTACTAGTCCATACTGACTCAATTCAAGCGATAGCTAATGTATATTCTAGAAACACGTTTTCCCAAGTTGCCACCTTCCTCCTACCATTCCGCGGTGCTCCCTTTAGAGCAAGTGCACACAATTCTCCCCTTACTTTTAGATCTGAGAACTGTTGTTGAATTTTTGGCCGTTCCATTCGGTACTTTTCAATCTCTTCTTTCTCACGCTGTTCTCTAGAAAATAAAATCAAATGCACCCACTATTAAAGCAGCCATTCCTGTTTTATAAAAGGCAAATAGCAAGATCAGACCTACCATCCAGAACATAGGTGTGATAAAACAAGTCATCTTAGCATGTTACTCTATGCTTAAAACCCCAAGACCTACCTTCTCTCCTTTCTCCTTTCATCCATCCTCTTATCCAAAGCAGCATAAATTGCATCAGCTTCCTCATCATCTTTCTCATAAGGCCCACTGGAGAACAAGCTTCCAGCATATCCATTGAACTGTGAAAAAAGGCAGCATTAATTGTAAAATACCCTGCTACTCGTTTAGTGTACCCTACAGAATCCCAAAAGACCTGCCCAATAAGCCATTTAATAGCAAATTTCACAAAAATACAAACCAAAGAGGAATCCTGTGGTAGAACAAATACTTCAGGCAGAAAAAGTATCAGGTTCAATTCGAAAAAGGAAATCTAGTGACAGGGTCTGGAAAGGCCTCCGGCTAGCAAGTTGAAACACCACAGCCAATTCAAGTAAACCAGACCAAGTGCTCCATGTGTAAATTAGCGCCGAACATTCAGATCTCCGCATCACTTGAAGTAAGAAAGCCCTGTGGGCCTCACCAACCTCATCGTAATTGGTGTCATTCAGATCTTCGTCGTCATCATCTGCTGCCTGGTTCTTCTTCATCTGATCCCCCACAGTTCTCTTTCCTGGTGGAGCATGACGATCGTCCACAGGGTCATTTGCATCTCGAGCAGGGCCAATATCTGAGCGGGTAGTAAAACCTGTCGCACTAGAGACATAGAAAAGTCACCAATTCAGTACAGGAGTGAGTTTGTTTGTTTACTTACATATATTTATAGGCTGCCTATAATTGCCGAGTTCTGATACATACTGGTCATGGTCCTTCAAATTCAATGGTCCTGGTCCAGGACCCTTGTAAATCCAGGATTCTGAAACATCACTCGCCTCTGGCAAGCAAGAATCACCCACAAGTGACCAGGCAGGAAAGCTTTTGTAAATTAGGAAAGCTAATTGTTTCCTAACTGACATCAGCATTTTACACCGTAATAGTATATGTAGGCAAGCAGACTAATTTTCTCTCTTCTGGGATACTATCCTTTGCAGATTTATTTCCAGGAAACAGAAATAAAAACGGGGCGAACTGAAAATGCCTTTCCAAAAACACAGTGCACAGGTACACTGAGAACAACCTGGGCTACAAGGAATTATGAAGCACAGCCATAAGAGTGAAAAGGTTGTGTCCTGAAGGTAAAGATGCTGAGAAGATTTTTCTGGCCAAGTTAAAATTTTCTCTTCCAGGCTCAGATACCAGAAAAGGAGAACAGAAACCAGCAAGTCTTCTTTTACTTTACTTTCTACATGCATTTCAATGGTATTCTTGGGGACCGGGTAGCAGTAAAGGAATGGAAAGAGAAGCAAAAGCACTCTGTACATGTTCAGATGATGGTGTCTGTGTATGAGCTCCTTTACCGGAGGAACCATATCTGCATATATCATGCTGAGGAGCTTGGGCAGGAGGAAGCCTTGCTTGAGGGATCCTGTGGGCAGCTGGTTTGCCGTGTGTTTGGAGTGCTGGATTGGATGGACCTTGAGCGTGATCCGGAATGGCTTCTCTTACATAAGGAAGGCCCACCTTGTTTTGTTTGGGAAAGAAGGCGCTAACTCGGCATGTGCTCAGAGGCACTCAATGGCTGATGGCAGAGCTTGCCTCTATAACAAGCCAGTGGGAAAATCTCTTGCAAAATGTGAGGAAAGCAGGTTATTAAAGCTTCTCTACAAGTGGAACCAGAGTTGTGTGCCCTCCCCAGGGAAAGCAGTCCAGCTATTAGTGCACCCTGTACAGGCTCAAAATGATTGGCCTTTGGGTCCTGTCAAAGGTGTGTTTTGGTGTGTTTGGCTAAGGAGGAAACAATTCTGCATATGATGATGTGATGTGCAAGGGTGATGGGCTGGGGATGCAGGAGATCCAGGCGCAAGTCTCCACTTAGCTATGATGCTCCCCGAGTGACTCTGGGCCAGTCGCAGACTCTCAGCCCTGCCTACCTCAGAGGGCTGTTGTTGCGAGAATAAAATGGAGCTAAGTGAGCCACCTTGAGTTGCTTGGAAGGAACAGCGATGGGATACAACTATCATAAAATATGCCCAGAGGCATTCAGCACCGGTGCAAGAGCTGGACTGCGCCTCTCCTGCAGGATTTGCTGGAAGGGGGCTGGTGGCGCTCCCCCGGGAAGGGTGCCGGGGGGCGCGGGGGGCGTCTTTCCTGGGGAAACGTTCCAGGGCTGCACGCGCTCTGCACATGCTCAAAGCCATCGGCCTCTGGGCCTCGTGAACGCGGCGCCGCGGAAGAGTCCGCCTGCGCGCAGAGGCACCCGCCGCCCGCCCCGTGCAGGCGGCCCATCCCGCCGGGCCTGCGGGGGCCTCCGGCGGGCGCGCCGCCGCCCTCCCGCCCAGCGTGGCTCACCCGCGGCCCAGCCCCGGCACGTAGCCCAGCGGCGCGGGCATGCCCAGGAAGGGCTTCTTCTTCCTGTTCATGGTGCCCGTCAGCGACGCCGTCAGGCCCGACGCGCCGCCGCCCCCGGAGCCGGCCGCGTTCGAGCCCGCCGGAGCCGCGGCGGACGACGAGGAGCCGGCGCCGCCCGCCGAGCCGGAGCCGGCGGCGGTGGCGGCGCCCGCCGAGCTGGAGGCGGCCGCGGCGGCCGACGAGGACGCGGCCATGATGGCGGCTGCGACGACGACGCGATGCGGAGGCCGGGCCGGGCCGGGGGAGGGGAAGAAGGGGCGGGCCTGGCGGGTCCGCTCCGCCCTCGCGGCGGCTCCGCCCGGGCCGCCTGCCCCGCCGCCTGAGGGCCCCTCCCGCGCCTGCCCCTCGCCCTCAGCCGCCGCCTCAGGCCCCACTAAGGCCGGGCGCGGGGGCGCCGCCTGAGCCCCGCGGCGCGGGCGGGGAGGCGGCGAGCGCTCATGTGGTGTCGGGACCGCTCGGCCGTAGGCCTGCTTAGGCGCTCGTCTGAACAGGCGTAGGGCCGCGCGCGCCTCGCCGGCACAGGCATAGGATGGCGCCCTGAAGGCGCAGTCTTGCGCCCTTTGAGAGAGAAGAACGGGCCTGCAACTCGCCGCAGAGCTGGGGCATGCTGGGAATTGTAGGCCTTTCTGAGGCCACGGGAGCCGGGTTGGGGCTGTTGCGCATGCTCGGACTCTTCCCTGGCTCAGGGTGGCAAACCTTGATTTGATTGAGTTGGGAAGGATTTGGAGCGTGAAGACGGCCACGTTCCCTCGTTGATTTCATTTCATAATCCTCATATGGGAATTGCATCAGAGGAGCCGTGCATAAAGTTCTGCTGTAAAAACTATCCCACTTTCACACTATCTGGTCGATTATAATCAACCTTGTTTTTAACAGGGATCTTGTATACCGAATAGAGCAGAAAATGCAGAAATTCAACAGGTGATGCTTTCCCACCCAGGGAAATAACAGGCTTGCTAGATCAGCCCATCTAGTGACTGTGCATATCCTTGCATGTGGCCCTCCATCCAGCACTGCACGTGGTCTGTCCCGGATCTTGCTTTTCCCTTTGTTTCCAAAATCTCCACAAGCAGGACAGGATGATAAGAAACCTTCCCTATTTGACCCTGGCAACAGGAATTGAGATAAACTGCCCCTGAATGAGGAGGCTTCACTTAGCTACTGGAGGTAATAGCTCACTAAAGGCAAAATCCTTTGCAAGTGTAGATGCAAAAAATGACCCACACCACCCAGCATGCCATAACTGGTTGGACCATGGAGTAGTCTAAACATGAATAGGGCTGAGTCCTAAAGCATATTTTTATTAGAGCT
This sequence comes from Varanus salvator macromaculatus, assembly GCA_023646645.1. Classification (NCBI taxonomy): domain Eukaryota; kingdom Metazoa; phylum Chordata; class Lepidosauria; order Squamata; family Varanidae; genus Varanus; species Varanus salvator. The sequence continues at coordinate 4,976,985 of JAIXND010000771.1, read as the reverse complement.
ATAACCCGTTTTCCCCCTTTGCAAAGAAGCCAAGACAGCCTACATAGTCCTCCATTTTATTCTCATAACGACCCTGTGAGGTAGGATAGGCTGCAGGACAGTGGCTGGCCCAAAGTCTCCCAATGAGCTTCAAACTCCAGTGGAGAGAGGAACCGGACCTCTCTAGTCCAGCACTCTAACCACATGCATAGGATTCCACACTCAACTGTGTTAAGGATTTCCCATTGACATCTATGATAGGCTCAGTGCAATTCCCTTCAGGTCCTGCACCCAAACTAACACACAAGCTCAATAGCACACACAAGTCTCTTCCAGAAGAGATGTTGTACTTACCACATTATTCTTTTGGAGCAAGGTGGATTATAATATCTCAAAAACAAAACACTCCCGCTCCCAGCAAGTCATGGATGAACTTGCAGTAGATAGCACCAGAGATTTCTGATAGTAGCAAGGATTGTTTAAAGTACAAAAGTAAAATATGAAACTAAAACCATTTTAATTTTCTTTGTAGCAGCAATTAAACGACTCTCCACTACCACCACCGTGAATGGAACTGCTGAAATGAAAGCTGCTTGGGGTAGCAAGGCAAGGATTTCTGTGCAGGGCTGTTCCATTTCATTCCAACCCTCCATTCAGTGCTGGTACTCAAATTCTTTAATTGTATGTCTTTTCCACCAGACTCCTGTTGGTGGATTATTATTATTATTAATAATTTCTTTTCTATACCACCTCGTGGCCAAAGCCCTCTGGGCCTTTTACAATATATAAAGCAAAAAAATTAAATATAATACAGATGCTGTGAAAACAAAACACTGTTAAAATGAATTTAAATATTTAAATAAAGGTAAAGGTTTCCCCTTGACGTGGAGTCCAGTCGTGCCTGACTCTAGGGGGTGGTGCTCATCTCCGTTTCCTGGCCGAGGGAGCCAGTGTTTGTCCGCAGACAGTCTCCGTGGTCGTGTGGCCGGCATGACTAAACATGGGTGCACGGAACGCTGTTACCTGCCCGCCGAAGTGGCACCTTTTTATCTACTTGCATTTGCATGCTTTTGAACTGCAAATATTTCGAAATAATTTAAATAAATGAATTTATTACCAGCTTAACATTAGGATCTTAGATTCTAGTTAAAAACCTACAAGTGCTGCCCATCCTTGCCCTAAATGACTCTCCAGTGAATATTGCTGATGGAAATGAAGGACATAATGCAACCCATAATAAGCATGGAAGAAATTCTACAGGACGCTTAAGATTTCGTAGGTGTTCTTTGTGTTCCTCTTCCACCAGATGGAGTACTTAACACACAACACTCTTCCCCTAAGTAATCTTTGAGGCTGGTTATGGGGGGCCAAAGATGCCAAGGGTTACTTCTCTGGTGCCCTCACTTAGTATGCTGGCCCAGTTTCTCGAGCAAATGATGTGAAAGCTTCATACTCTATTTCTTTTCTTTCTTTCTTTGCTGTTCTTCTTTTAAAAACCTCTGGCCGAAATTAATTCAGCCCTTAAGGGGATAAGTTCTTCACAGCTTGAGTAGGCTCCTGTGTGCTTTTCAAGCAGGTGATCTTCAGGAGGCTTTGTACGATTGCAGCTGCACCGGCTTCTCTGCTGAGAGGCCTTTATGAAAAAAAATCAATATCATATTTTAGTGCTTCTGTATGAAGTTTAAATTTAATCTATGTGGATGATTTTTTTCCACCATTGCTTATTTAAAAAATAATATCCATAGCTGGGGTGTATGCAGAGCAATAAACCAAGCTTGTCCTTCATTAAATGCTCGAGCAAAGGTCTTTAATCTGACAGCAAACTCCATTTATACATCATAAGTTTGCTCCGGTGCCATGAAAATTGATCCTATTGTCAAATGAGAGAGTAATTTCATGGATATATTCCTTTCCGAGAGAGGTTTCTACAGCCCTGCTTGTGCGCATCCTCCTTCTCTCCCCTGGAAGTCCCGTGTCGCGCATCTCCTGTCCTGAACCAGACCGGGGGTCAGCGGGGACTTGGCTGGCCGAGACCCCCGGAATGCAAGTCGCCATCACGTGCCAGATGCAGGCTAGACCCGCTTCGCCTGAACGGTGTTCAAAGCGGGGCTGAAAGACAGAGCATCCATTTGACATTTTGCTTGCTGAGAAGTTCCCACAGCCGAAAGCCTGGCCGATGCCTCCTATGCGTGGCCAGCGGAACCGGGAGCAGTGGAGGCAGCCTCGCTCTCCGCAGGCTCTGATCTATATTTTCCCAAGATGAGCTTTTCAGCAAGGGTGCTTTGGAGGGGGAGAGGAGGCAGTTCGAGAAGAATGGTATTCCAGCCTCTCCGGTTTCCTCCACATGTCATCCAGAACGCCCCTTTCCCCTATCCAGGGTATGTTTTCCCTCAGAGACACAGTGGGGGCGTTGCTCTCCATCCCAGCCATGAGCGGGCAGGGCAGGGGGACAGGATCGCCGCTTCCCGGTCCGAGGACACAGCTCTGCCCTCAACCCAGAAGGGGTTTCTCAGCCGTCCTGTGCGGTGGGGGGGCTGCACTGACGTTGTGAAGGGCAGACTGACCCTGCCAGCCTCCACAACGCTCGCTCGTCCCGTTTCTTGCTGAGCAGGCATCATTTTGCAAACATGCCGGCCGGCCCCCAAGCGGTCCTCACGAAAGGAGATCTAACTCGGGGATCCTGCGTGGCCCCGTGGAAAGCCCTGCGGCAAAGCTCCTGCTGCATCCAAGCACCGGCTGGGCACAAGCAGTCTCCGCCTCCCCCACCCAAATTTGAGGGCAGATCCCACCTCCCAAAACCTTCCTCAAGGTGACTCCGACACAGCTTGCAGGCCGGGGCCCGGGGTCTCGCTGGGGGGCTTTGGCTCCAAAGGGCCATTTGGGGGCCCTCCTGCTGAGGTCTGCAGAAAGCTCTGAAGACCCCCCCCCCCCAATTTCACCCCTTGCCAGGGGGCTCTCCTCCACATGCACAAGGGCGCTGCTGTGGTGCCCGGCTCCCTCAGCCTGCAGATCTGAAGGTTCTGGCTGGTGTGCCGAAAGCAGAGAAGGGGGCCCCCAAAATGCGCTTTGAAGCGAGCCCCAGGGTGCTTGCAACGCTTTTCCGTTTCAGTCCTTGCATTTCAGGTTGAGCTGCAAAGGGACTGGAAGTGGGGCTTGAACAGCTTTCCAGGAAGTGTAAATGACACCAAAAGATACCTCAGCGGCACAGACATTGTAATACGGTGAGGGCTGTAATTACGTTGCTTTACAAACTGCCTCTTACCTGACTGCCTGTGGTGAGCGAAAATGGCCTCCAGACGCTCCGACACGGACGTGCTTCCTTTGAAGGCTGCCAGCGTCGTGCCGCCGTCCAGGCAGGCTGGCTGGCTGGCTCCTAAGAATGGGCTAGTGAGTTTCGTGGCCTCCCATGCCAGGCCATTCGGCACGTTTGGCTTGGGAGTTTTCACCACACCCTCTTCAGTGCTTCAAGACCATGCACAGGCCCGTGCCTAGAAAACCGTGAAACAGGACAGGGGAAATGCAAGACTCGCCACAAAGGATCCTTCAGTTCTCCCTGGAAAGACAAGGGAGGGGTCCGTTCTCCCTGCACACAAACTACAGCCTGAAATGAGTGCTGGGAAGCCAAGAAAGCAAGTCTTCAGTATTGGTTCTTGACATCCACAACGGGTTTCATCATTTTATTAGGCGCAATTTTGGAAACGAAAGGGTCGGGGTGGGGGGGTTGAAAATAGCTTGAGCTTTCTCAATGTTGAGTTTTTTCAAGGGGAAAGACAAAATGTTCCTCCAGGATTTGCCTCCTCTGCAATTCTGCCTTTCTACTTCAAATCCACAATAGAACTAACACCAGCCCACTGTGGCCAGAAGCGCACAATGGATTTCCGTGTTGTGCATCCCTTGTCCATATGTTTTAATTGTGCCCATTTGTTCCTGTACTGTCAGGCAGTGGAGCTTCCCCCCCCCCCCCCAAATGGGGAGTCATTCAGTGGCACTCCTGAGGAAGAAATGACCCTCAAACAATGCAACAATCGGGATATTCGGGGAAAACGAAATGCTGAAAAACTGCTCTGCTTTGCCAAAGAAGGTGGCAAAATAACCAGAAATTATTTCCCAAGACAACCAATGCGAGATATATGTATTCATGTATTATAATAAGTAAATAACCCGAACCCCATTGTTATGGTACCCACTTTGTTCCTGAGTAATGAATTAGATACTCTTTTGCTGGATGAATTATGAAAAATAAAATGGGACTTTAAAATGAGTTAGAAAGTAAATATGGTCTTCAACAAGGAAAAGGCTGGCAGGGAATTTTTGCATGCTGCCGGTCTAGCTTCTGGGAAACCCCACTGGCTTCCAAATTTGAAAGTAAGAATACTCCATGAAAGTACCAAAACTGAGAGGCTGCAAGGAGAGAAAATGGCTCAAAATTCCATGTTGGTATCAAAGGAGGTTTCAATGTCGCCGGTAATGAGTTAGCACCCTGTCCTCCGGACTCCGAGTGGCTCTGAGAATTCGTTTGTTCTCGGCTGAAATCAGCAACATTCTTATTCATCCTTCTTTGCTCAGCACTGGCGAGCTGCCCGGCACTTTGCAGCCAATGTGTTAAGACCTGGAACATCAATAAACGAGTGACATGGCCTCCCTCCAGGCAGAGAGAGAGAGAAATGGGATGTGGAGAGACCATGGCAAGATGTTCATCCCCGCATTTCTTCTCGGAAAATAATCTCAGGGGCGGCTCTGAGATGGGCAGGTTCGCCCAATGTCAACATGCTGCCCTTCCTCGCAGGTCCTCTGCGTGTTTGGGGGGCTCAGCTGAGTGGCAGGAGGGGCTCAGCCGGGGATTTTGCAAAATGCAGAGGCAGGCAGCTTGGGCCTGGGCAAAGCCAACTTCAGGCCTTCCCTAACCCCATTCTCCGCAATTCGAGGGAAATTCGCAGTTCCGGCTGCTCGAGTTGAGTGACTTGCTCCCAAGTCTGACTCAACCTGCTCAGTGACTTGACTCAGACACAACATGGGAGCAAGGAGTAAGTGACTCGCCTCGACTCAAAATTTCTACTGTTTCTACAACCGAGTCACACCAGGGCTTGGGACGATCTTGGGGGAACGCATCGGCATTGGGCTGGAAGGCAGGTGGGAGGGAGGGAGGGAGATTCAAGGGGCTGGGGCAGGGTAGGGAGGAGGGAAGGGAACGAAGGTGAGGGTTAGGGTGGGAACATCGGGGGGGTTACAAACATCCCCCCACGCCCCACCCACACACCTCCCTTTTTTCTTTCAAGTGGGCTCTTGAGACTTGAGAAGCAACTGGAGACTTGACTCGAAAATTTCTTGCAATGACTTGAGACTCAGCCTGGACTGAAAGTCACGACTTGAGACTAGACTCGAGACTTGGAGTGAAGGACCTGCACACATCACTGGGAATTTATGAGTAAGGGTGCCAGAGGTGGCCTGACCCTATAGCACCCTGATGGGGTGCTTCGCAGAGCCGCCATTCACTCTCCATTGCCCCGATGCCCAAATACTGGCCCCTGTGGCTCTGGGTCTCCAACATGGGGCTGGTGGGTGCCGGTGTGCACTCAGACACCCCCCCCCCCCGGTGCCTGGCCGGGCCCTCCAGCTTTGTACCATCTTCCTTAAGATTTGCTAAAACTACTTTAAAAGAAAGAAAAGTAGAACAGATCGCAGCCTCCAACTTTCTCTTTGCTCGGATGCCGTCAGAGCGGTTTGGGGTTTCGAAGCTCAGCTGCTTTGCATTCAATCCCTGGGCTGATTCCACTTCTTTTAACCGCCACCAGGTTGCTCTCTCCAAATGTTGCTTTGTGACCGGCCATGCTCGACATGGCAGTGTTTCCATGGACGAGCTGCTCTCTTGGCACTGGCTTTGAGAAAGCGTTCCCAGCACCGGAGAGACTTCAGATGTGCTCCTTGACCCGAGTTGACGCCTTATGCAAGGCCCTGTCGAATAGCCATGTCCGAATGCTGATGATGTCCAGACCGTGGGCATCAGCCTCCATTTTGGAGAAACCTTGGCCGTTCTTTGCTCGTCCCCTGAGCGGCACCCTTGCCAGCTTGGGCTTTCCGGCAAATATCTGAGCAGCAGTGTGGGACTGGTTGTAAGAAAGGGTTGGCAGACACAGCCCAAAGGACTTTGGTGCGTTAGGAGATATAATGAATTAGGAAATTTCCAGTCCGCATCAGTTTCACGTGTGCCCAATCATCAATGCACTCCCGTGTTGACACACACACTGTCCCCATCTCATCACCAGAAGGAAGTAAAAGCCAGAAGGAAACAGCTAGACTGGCCCATTAATCTTTTTTTTTAACTGCCAAAAACAATGTCATGGATTAGAGACACTTGGGAACAATATTTCATGAGTGGAACCCTTGCTACACTGAAATAAAAATTAATAATGAACTTTTTCCCAGAACATATACTGGAACCTGGGGGTGGGGGGGTTGGTACTTTTTGGATCCTTGCATCCCTCCAATACAGCCATGTGTAACTGGTGAATTTGGCTGGCCTGGCTCACCTTAAGCTGGCCATTCAAGCCATTTCCCACGATACAGACTATTGCCTGCAGGACCTACGGCAATCCCGGTGAGTCCGGTTGATTGGATTCCCTTGGAAGTGGCTCTTCCGTGCCTTGTGCCTGCACACAGATGATTGTCTGGAACAGATAAGAGAGCATGGAGTCTGTGGCAGTTTTGTGGCTCACCGCATCCCTCCTGAGCAGTCATGTGCAGCTGAAGAATGTGGTTGTTTTGGCTCAATGGGAAGTTGCCATTCCAGGCCACTTTCAAGACTAGAGGCTGTTGCTGGGATGTCGTTTCTGTGGGAGTGTTGTGGCTCATGGCATGCCTTCAGTGTAGCTCTGTACGGGCTGGGTTTGACTTGCTCGGACGTTGCAATTCTGGGCTTCAGAAGGTCCATGACATGATAATATTGGAGGATTCCAGCCCTAACATTTGTTCTCAAGTGCCTCCAGCACATGCTTTTTTAAATTTTTTAGGCAAGGGACTGTTCCAGCCGATTCTCTTCCATCCTGGCATTTTATAAGGCCCCTAAACTAAGGATTTTTGCATGCTTTTCCCCAGAGAATGCATGGGAAAAGTCAATGCAGCTTGTGGTTAGAAAGTGGCCAGTGCAGCGTTGTGCCAAGTGCTGGACTGGGTCCCAGGAGATCCAGGTTCTAGCCCCCTCGTGGCCCTGAAGCTCACCAAGCGAATACAGGCAAGCCACTCATTGTAAGCCTCACCTGCCTCCCAGAGTTGTTGCAAGGGTGATTGAGAGGAGAGGAGAGGGGTAAGTGTAGGGAAAAGGGTGGCAGATAACTATAGGAAACAGAATGTCAATTTTTGTATGCCTCTTTTGGGAAGGGGATTTGTAGACCCTTGATTCCAAGGGATTCACTGAATGCAGTGAAGAGAATGAACTATAGGATGGCAAGATCAGAATAAGGAAAAATGTTCTCCCAATGCAGCTGCCATTGTACAAAGCCGGTATAGTGGAAAATAGATGCAAAGGGACAGAAACTCACTTTTGGTAAACAGGATAGGTTCCATTAAATCAACTTAAGTGATGCCACTTAATGTCAGATGAGACGTGGCCCATGAAAAACAGCAATTTTCTCCCTGACAAAGGAAGGGGGAAAGAATCCTAATAGATTCATCCCAGGCAGAACAAAAGGCGTGAGTGTGTATTCCAAATAACTTCAGATCTTTTCTACTGATTAATTACAAAGCCTGTCCTCCTTTCTTTCTGTTTCACATTGCAATTAAGAAATGGGGCAGATGGTGCAGGCTCCATTTTTCTTTTAAAAGGGGATTCGTATAATGGCTGCAGCTCCCTGCATCAGAGGTCTGGAGACAGCAGGATGCTCTGCAACCCGCAAGCAGGTGACCCTGCGAGGTGCTGCCTTGGGGCAAAGCAGAAACGCAAAGCACAGTCCTAAAGCACAGCAAGGTTTTGGAAGCAGGAGTGCCCCATGGCCCTCTCCAGCCCAGCAAGGGAGATGCGTGTGTTGACACCAGGTTCTTTTCAGCTTCAGAGTGCAGGGGGACAGAGTGTTCCCCACCACAGCCTCTTGTGGTTAGTGGTCTGCAAGGCAAGAACAGCACTTAGCTCTCCCTAGATTGGGTCCGTGACCTCCTGTTGCTGTTGTTAGTCGCAAAGTTGTGTCCGACCCATTGCAATCGCCTTCTTGTCCTCCACCATCCCAGTCCACCTAAGCTCACACTGACTGCCCCAGTGACTCCCTCCAGCCACCTCATCCTCTGCCGCCCCCTGCTTCTTTTGCCATCTATTGTTCCCAGCATCAGGCTCTTCTCCAGGGAGTCTTTCCTTCTCATTAGGTGGCCAAAGTATTTGAGTTTCATCTTCAGGATCTGGCCTTCTAAAGAGCAGTCAGGGTTGATCTCCTCTAGGACTGACCGGGTTGATCGCCTTGCGGTCCAAGGGACTCACAGAGTCTCCTCCAGCACCACAATTCAAAGGCCTCAATCCTTCAGCGCTCAGCCTTCCTTATGGTCCAGCTTTCACAGCCATACATTGCAACTGGGAAAACCATAGCCTTGACTATACGCACTTTTGTTGGCAGGGTGATGTCTCTGCTTTTTATTATGCTGTCTAGATTTGCCATAGCTTTCCTCCCCAGGAGCAAGTGTCTTTTAATTTCTTGGCTGCAGTCCCCGTCTGCGGTGATCTTGGAGCCCAGGAAAATAAAATCTGTCATTACCTCCATTTCTTCCCCATCTATTTGCCGGGAAGTGCCCCATCTGGGGCACAGCAGCAGTATTTCCCAACCTGGTGTCCTCCAGAGGTCTTGGACAACACCTCTCAACATTCCCGACTATTTGCTGAGAAGGACTGATGGGAGTTGAAGTTCCAAAGCTCTGGAGGACCCCAGGCTGAGGAAGACTGATAGCAGCTTCTGCTGGGACTGTCCTGCAGCCCTGTTTAAGCACAGACCTTAGCCCTGGCATTCATGTGGTCATAATACAGTTCCTCTGAGCATGCACAGAGTGCTTTCTCCTCTGCTGTTAAGCAGCCCTTCCTCTCACCTGCACACCTTGGTGACCTCCATGACCTAGGAACTGTTTGCAATGTAGAGTCCTGCAGAAGCAGGACCTTCCCTCTGCACGCCAAAGAAAATGGCCAGTTGCGCATCACTCCAGAAAGAAGCCACATATTCACACAAGCTTTACATCTATGAATCTGTAGGCATAGCTGCACATTGGAAATAATTTATAATTTATACATTTACTTATAGGCCAGCCATAACTGTCAAGGCCTTCCTAGGCAGCTTACAGTACATAAAACATTTTAAGCAAAATAAAACACATTAAAGCCTATTAAAACATAACAATTAAAACATCTGTGCAAGCAATATAAAAAGGGCCACAGCATCCAGGCTAAATGCTAAAAAATCTCACAGAAAGATCTGTCCTTGCCTGGTGCAGAAAGGAAAGGAAAGATGGCGCCAGGTGAATTTCCCTAGGGAAGGAGTCCCAAAATGGGGAGCAGCAGTGGGAAAGGCCCTTCGCCGGGTCGCCACCCCTCTCATCTCCCTTGTTCTCATACAAAGGCCTCCTGAGCTGATCTGAGGGGGTGGGTAGGTATATATGGGTGCCGACGGTCCCTCAGATATCCGGGCCCCAAGCCATTTAGGGCTTTATGTATCAATGTAAGCACCTTGAATTGGGCCTGGGTCGCAACTGGCACCCAGTGAGGTTCTTTCAGAACTGGTGTTCTATGGGCCGCTCTAGAGTCGCTAAGTAAGCGGCCCAATTCTGCACCAGTTGCAATTGCCAGACCGTCTTCAAGGGCAGCCCCACACAGAGTGCAATAATTTCACAATAATTTCAAGAATTGAAATGCAAAGTTTCCCGTTGTGGAGGGCCAGCTCTGTCAGCTACCAAGGTGCCAACCAAAGATGAGAAACTTCAGGGACCCTTTTCTCCGTTCTTCTGGTTCCTTATCTTTCCACCGGACATGGATAGGATGGCTCTTCAATAGCGGACCGTCCCCTGTAAAACAGATGCATAGCCACCCTACCCAACTTCTCCCTAATAAGCCAAGAAGACTCACTGTGGGAAAAGAAAACAGCTGCCTTCTTTGTGCCACTGGAAAGCCTGGAAACAAGTGCAGCTGTAAGCCAAGGAATTTTTTAAATACATAATAAATACATAAAAACATCCTGAGAGATTAATGTTAATCCTTACATTTTTGGAGTAAACTACAGTTTCCTAAATTTGTAAATAAAGCTGTTTGAGCAAGCTCTTGTTCAAAAGATTATTTTTGCCCATCTGTCCTTCAACTGTACCTAAATCTGATGCTGAATTACTGAAGCTGATTTTCCTGCTAGTAGAATACAAAGGCTTTTGATACACAGGCATCACAGAGATGCAGCAGGCATAATGAAATCCCAGTTGCTGAACTCTGCTTTGTGTGTGTGTGTGTTTAGGTTTTGTATCTGTTGGAAAGATTAGAAAAATACATTTCCTTGCAGGCAGTTTCTGTAATAGCTACATGGGCTTAAACTGCCGCTCTTCTGCCTCTTTTCTTAAAGCAGGAATTTTAGAACCAGAGTCTCTTCAAGCACAAAACCCTTTCTGAAGAGCTCAGACTAATTAAAATCTTAAAGGGTTTTGTGTGTGTGTGTGTGTGTTGTGTTGTGTTGTGTTCTGATTTTGGAGCACCAGACACTGCAGGTAGTCCAGAGGTACAAACACCTTTCCTTCTCAGGTTTTGCCTTGTGTCTATTTGGCAGCTGGAACTGCATCTTTTCCAAACAGCTCCATCAGAAGCTTATTTAAGGGTAGTTTTCGGAAACCAGCCTTTCCATTCTGATGGCTTCTATTTCAGTTCCTTAGAAATGTCACGGCACTTTATTATGAATTTTTTCTCCACCCTGTGGCAAAACTGTAATCAGGGTTTGCTCTCCCTTAGCAAATTGGTCTATTCCTTCTATCTTTTCAGAGAATGAAAGTTTCTTATATGTTGGGCAAAAGCCTCATGTAATTTCCAATTTTGGCTGGATGGTGATGCCAACTTGGTCTGATTTTTTTGGTCTCCAGCATTGTAGGAATTAATACAAAGGACCCCAAATTAATCCCCTGCACTACTTGAAGATAAAAAAAACCTTTGAGGCAGCTGTAGTTATCATTAATTTGAAGAAGAGACACTTAACATGCTAAAAGCAAGTGTTCAAACAAATGTTCAAACCGCTTCATCCAAATGTTAGACCAAAAGCCTATTGGTGAATGGAGATAATAAGGTAGTTAAAAGCATTCCAATTTTAAAGTTCTCAGAGAGAGTTTTAAAATATGTATGTACACACACACACACACGGTAAGTGGTATATAACACACCTCACCACACACCTTGCATAGAAATAAGTTATGCTCTGGAGGAATGAACGCTGTTTCCTTGGACACATAACTGAGCTGTGGCTTGTATAACTGAAGGCGATTGCACCAGTCACTCCTGAGGAGTGACACGTGTTGGACTATGCCCTTTGCATGTCTGAGCTGTGGCATTGGGATGCACACCTGCATAGACACGTGTGCAACTGGGGGATTTGGAGAGTGTGTCGCGCAGCTTTCCCCAACCCGGTGCCCTCTGAATGAGTAGCAGTGGCGGTCAGTCATTCTCTGGAATGATGGGCGTTGATGTCCCATGCATCTGGACAGCACCAGGTTGGGGAAGACCGATACACTTGTTTGTGAAGTTTATTGCCCATTCCAGCCGCTCGTCGTTTCCCCGTCGATGCCAACATTCTCCAGCGTGGACCTTCTGGGAAAAGCAGAGGGAGGAAAAATCAATGAAGCCAAGCTCCATCAAGATTTAGATCTTCCAGGGGTCACAACATTCTGCTTGTGATCATGGAAAGCTTTTAAACAAGGAATTAAGAAGCAGTGAGTGGGAGGAGACTGGTGCCCCGTCCTGGTGCCCTTCAAGACGTGGCCGCCATTTTTTTGCACCATTTGTCATGCCCAATTGACTCTGCTCTATAAGCCCATTCTGATGTGCTGACGCCACAATCTTTTGCCTGCTCTGAGCACTGAATGCTTTCAGGAAGACCTGATTGATTGATCGATTGATTGATCGATTTATATCCTGCCTTTTTCCTGGAAAGGGCTCAAGGCAGCTTACATCTCCTCCTCCATCTTATCCCCACAACAACAACAACCCTGTGAGTAGGTTGGGCTGAGAGTCTGTGACTGGCCCAGAGTCACCCAGTTGACTCCATGGCCGAGTGGAGACTCAAACCCGGATCGCCTGAGTCCCAGTCCCACGCTCTTAACCACTACACCACACTGGCACATCTTGTCCTCTTCTTCCCCATCTTTCTACCTGCACCCTCACCAAGACACTGGGTGATGCTTTAGAGAAACCATTGGGATGTGTAATTGAATGGCAAGAGATGATGAGCTGCCAAACCAATCAACGTGGAACCTGAGGTCCAGCTGGCTTCAGTGGCTCAGCTACACCCCTATCTGAACAGAGATAGCCTGTGATTGGCAATCTATGCTCTGGTAATCTCTGAGCTAGACTACCGCAATGCACTCTAAATGGGGCTGCCCTTGAAGACTGTTTGGAAGCTTCAGCTTGTGTAAATACAACAGCCAGACTAATAGCAAGGATCTGAGCATCTGATCATATAGCACCAATTCTGGCCTGGTTTCCCTGGCTGCCTATATCCCTCCAAGCCCAATTCGAGGTGCTGGTGTTAACCTGTAAGCCCTACATGGATTGGGACCAAAATGCCTAACAGCATCCTCCCAACCTTCCTCTACCTGGACCCACAATCAGATTCTGGGGCCTTCCTCCAACTACCACCTCCGAGAGAGGCTTGGATGGTGGCAGCTAAGAAAGGGGCCTTTTCAGTGCTGAGCTCCCCACTGAGGCCCACCTGGCACCACCTTGCTATCTTTCCAGCACCAGGTAAATATCGCCCTCTACTGCAAGGCATTTAATTAGTTATTGGGGCCTCCTGGTTGTTAGGGTTTAACGGGGTCTTCTTAATGCATAATTTTGGTTCTCTGTTTTTATTTGCTTTTAAATTTTGTATTGCTAACTTTTATGATATTTTAATGGTATATTTTATATTGTTTTTTAATATGCCATTGTGAGCCATCCAGAGAATTTGAGCTATTGGGCAGTTCAGAAAATTAAATGCACAAATAAGTTCTCGATAAAATTTCAGCATGGGGTGAACTGTAAGGAGATGACATCTTTCCCTTGCTCTGCTTGCTGTTCTGGAGCTGTTGACTGGCAGCTTTTGGGCTTAGCTCTTCTTATTTGAACGAAATAGCCATTCCAATCCAGAACAATTAGCTGACAGCCCTTTAAATTAGGGATGCGGTTGAAATTTGTAATAGGTCCACTTATTTATTTATTTATTTTTGGATTTATACCCTGCCTTTTTCCTACAAAGGGCTCAAGGCAGCTGACATCATTCTCCTCCTCCATCTTATCCCCACAACAACAACCCTGTGAGGTAGGTTGGGCTGAGAGTCTGTAACTGGCCCAAAGTCACCCAGTTGGCTCCATGGCCGAGCGGGGACTCGAACCCGGATCGCCTGAGTCCCAGTCCCACGCTCTTAACCACTACACCACACTTGCTGGTCAAACCTCACTCATTTGTAAAGCTTAGCTTTTGAAGAGCTCTTCTGCAATTTATAAATTCACTACTAAGTTTGGAATTGATCACAAGCTTCTGAGCATACACAGTCTGGTGCAGCCTCTCCCCTCCCCTGCACCATCTGTGCCACCACTCTGGTTCCCCAAGATGGAGGAGAACCCATCAGAATTTCCCATAATGTTCTAAAACCTTCTTGTCCTCTCCTCAGCAGCTCTGCCTGCTTCCAGACAACAGCCTCCAAGATGCTGCTGCCATGAGCATGTGCAAAGCTTTGCTTACGCAAATTAGGGCTTGGTGTACCAGAGAATTCTGGTCCAGACCTCCAGGGGTATGGAACATGCTCCCCCTTGAGGCCCGCCTGGCACCAACCTTACTGTCGTGAGCGAGGCGTCCTTGCCCAAACGAGACAAGCTCTTCAGCAATTATTAAGAGTCTCTAATTGGTCCAACCAGCGGGTGCATCGAGGGGCCCTCGTGTCCACGTCTCCAGGGGTGCCAAGTCCTCCTCCCGAGAACCCCTCCCCAGCCTGTTCTCCGCTGGCTTCGTTCCCACAATCAGGAGTGGGAGTGGTTGTCCTTGAAGTGCTTGATCCGGAGCCGGCTCAGGCTGGCTCGGTGGCGGGGTTTGGTCAACTGGGGCCTTGCTAGTCTCAACAGCTCCAATACCAGAGGAGAGCTCTGAGCCACGGCTGGATCAGCTGCCCACCCCCTCTTCCGAGTCTAAACAACCATTCCCACCAAAGCCCGCCATCTCTCATACTTGTGCACCTGGAAATCTCATCCAACCGTGAGTGCATGACACTTACTTTAAAGAGTGCCCTTAAGCAGGGCATTCAGGTAGTTTACTGAGGCTTGTTAACTGCTAAACAGGTCCTAAGATTGTCAGAGTTCTTGCAATTTTAATATGGCTTTAAAATTTGTGTGCTAAACTTTTTTTTTGGAATGTTTCAACACGGTGTGTCTTATGCTGCATTTTCATGGTGCTGTTGTAAGACTGCCCAGAGAGCCCCGGCTATTGGGTGATATAGAAAATAATGAATAAATACATGGGCGAGTCTGCTGTTTTCTGAGTAAATAAGGAACCCTCTTGGGGCAAGTTTCCCTACCGTGACTTCAAACAGATTTTCTCTGCATTTAGGGAAATGCACAGTCCAAAAAATAATCTACATTCTGATTCATATATTAGTCTGGAAAGTGCAAATTAGTTTGGTTCACTTTCAGAAGGGGGAGAAATCTATTCAGCTCGCATCTCTCCTTTCAGGCAAGCACTGGATGAGCGGGTGGGAAGGTTCCTTGCAGGAGCACCACCCCCAGGGCCCCTGCTGTTCACCTCTCACTGCCTTAGGGCTGCTCAGCCAGTGCAGAACTGTCTTCTCCACTCCACTAAACCTGCCCTCTCCTTTAATTGCAAATTTCATGCTTTTATGAGTTAAACCCAGAAAGCTCCGGGTCTCTGATGGATGCACAGAGAAGCCTGCAGCTGGATTACAATGCGGCTAATCTCTTTAAACCCCCCAGAGACTGTGGAGTCCTTAATTTGATTGTAGACTTATTTCCTGGTACAGGTTTCTGGTCCGAAGCAAATCAGATAGGATGATGGCTATTCTGACACACACACCCACACACACACACCCCTGGCACAGTTCCGTGCATGCTTATAATTGCTTGTGGTTTTCTTTTAAGATGTTTAGCAGTGCGATCCTATGCTCTTTTTTATCCGATCTATAAGGGCAAGGGCAAACTGTGACATAATCCTTGCCTTAAGCGTTACAGTGGCCCTGTTAGGACGATAGTGCAAGGAATGAATGCCTGGCATCCAACCCTTATTTCTAATGTCCAGACAACATGGTCCGCTGAGCAGTTAAGCTGTAAAATCATGAAATAGTAAACTCTAAACACAGAGTATAGGGAAAAGGAAAATCCACACCACAGTTGAGAAGGGTTTTTTCCTTAAGATCCTCTGAACAGATAAAATAAAAGCAGCCACAGAAGGTTAATATTAGTGATCTTAAAAGGTCTTGGAAATAATCCTATAACCCCTGGGAGAGTAACGCTCTTCCCTTGCCATCTGGTCCTAACAAGGCGGCCAGGTGAGTCTGAGACAGTCATTCTGTGGTTGGGTCACTGAGAAGAAGAGCCTGTTTGGATTTATTCAAGTCTGATATGGGCGTAATTTCCACTTTAAGAAACAATCCATCATTTGCAGGGCCCTGGCTCCAGAATGCCTTTGATTTTCAGAATTTTGGTGCAGCGACACCTTCCAAAGGAGGCTTTGATCGTGCCACTGCTCTGCCTCATTCAGGCATTCCATGCCCTTCAGTGGCGCAGGTTTCAGGTGTAAGGATGTTTCACTGGAGACCAAGGCCAAGATCAGCCACGCTCTTGCATTCCCCATCACCGCGCATGGATGTGAAAACGAAAGCCGGCAGGAAGAAAATCGATGAGTTTGAAAGATGGTGCTGGAAGAGAGCTTTGCAAGCACTCTGGACTGACAGAAAGATGAGATAGTGGGTTCAAGATCAGATCAAGGCAGAGCGTTCCCTAGAAGCAAAAATGGCAAAACTGAGGCTGTCAGAATTTGGACACATTGTGAGAAGGCGAGACTCCCTGGAGAAGACAATCATGCTAGGGAAAGACAAAGGCAGAAGACAAAAGGGAAGACCAAAGAGGAGATGAGCTGATTCTGTGAAGGAAGCCACAGTCTGGAATTACAAGAGATGAGCAAGGCTGTCATGGGCAGCATAATTAAGAGAACAGTCCCTCATAAAGTCACCATAAGTCAAAAATGACTTGATGGCACATAACAACAATTCCTGCCACTTTAATTAGGTCTAGTTTTACTGATCTTGTGTTAGATGTTTAAACTGCTTTATGTTTGTGTATATTCAAATTTTAAACAATTTTAAATTTGTCTACTTCGATTTATTATTGTATTTTATTTTATCTGTATTGTGTTGTTGCTTTTGTTTGTTTTAGTATTTTTGAGAAATTGTTATGAACCTGCCAGAGAGCTTTGGCTATTGGATGGAAGAGAAATAAAGCAAGTAAGTAAATCAGTGATATTATGCTGCATTTTTCTCATGCTTTTCCTCTCCTTATGTGTAACCCAAGGCAACCTAGTTCTCCTCCATTCCATGTTTAATCTTACAACAACAACCCTTGGAGGTAGGTTAAAGGGTGTTGGTGGCCGGTTTGCAGGGGATGGGGTGTGAGGCGAGACTGAGGGAACTGGGTCTCTTCAGCCTGGAGAAGAGGAGACTCAGAGGGGATATGTTGGTGACATACAGGTATGTGAAGGGGTGTCACATGCAGATGAGTAGAGACCTGTTCTCCCCTGCAGAGGAAGGCAGGATGCGCTCCAACGGAGCAAAGCTCAGGGAGCCAAGGTTTCATTTGGATGCCAGGAAGCACTTCCTGACAGTCAGGACCCCGAGGGCGTGGAATGGGCTTCCACGGGAGGTGGTTGAGGCCCCATCAGTGAGGGTGTTCAAAGACAGGCTGGACGTGCACATGGTAGGCCTGTTAGGAGCAGAGCCGGCTGGAGCCGGGGGTCAGACTATATGGCCCGGGAGGCCCCTCTGTTTCTATGTTTCTATCTTAGGCTGAGAGTGAGTGACTGGCCCAAAGTCACCCTATGAGCTTCTTGGCCAAATGTGGACCAGAACCCAGATCTCCTGGGTCCCCAGTCCAACGTTCTAATCACTTTGCCATGGTATTCTATTTGTCATCTTTTCCCAGTACACGTTCCTTTTTTTAAAACCACAGAAAATGTGCTAAGGGAAAGAAAGTCAGCAGAAGTGCCCGGAATGCTTTTTGCTAAGTTGCACCGGGAACATTCCTTTGCTGCCCTGGAAACAAATGCCTTGCAATATGGTGCGTACTTAGCACACAATTCAGCACACAATTTCCATCACACTTGTCCAGCACTTAATGCCCGCTGGAATAACGGACAATTTAAACGTCTCATTTGTCTTCACCTGAGCAATGCAGTCCTAAGCAAGTTTCTGCTGAAATCAGTAACTTTGTTTAGGAAGATTGAAGACTGGGCACAGTGTTGTGTCTGACTTCCCTGCAACTTTGTGCAGATGCAAACAGAGTCATGTTTGTCTCCATGTTAGACCCCAGTTCTTATACCTGCGATAGGCACCTGCCAAGGGCCCACAACCCCCATAAACACCTGTGCTTTGACATCACCTAGAACATGGGCAACAATTCTGGCCGGTGCACCTAAAAAGATACTGCAGAGAAGGAAATAGTGCACAGTAAGGCAATTAAAATGATGTTGGAGCAACTCTTCTAGGAGGAGAGGTGGTAACATCTGGAATTCTTTAGCACTGCAAAAAGGCGCTTGAGGGGAGATATGGCAGAGGTGGGCAAAATCATGCATCTTGTTGAGCAAATGGAGAGAGATTAAGATTATATTATATTATATTATGAATACCCCACCTTTTTTTTCCTTCCAAGGAACTAATGACAGTTTACCCAATTCTGCTCCTCTCCATCTTATCCTCACAACAACAACCCTGTGAGGCAGGTTGGGTGGAGAGTCTTTGACTGCCCTGAAGTCACCCAGTTGGCTCCATGGTTGAGCGGGGACTCGAACCCAGATCTCCTGAGTCCCAGTCTTGTGCTCATAGCCATGCTGACTCTCAACCCTGCCAGAACTCATGAACCCATGTCATGAAGATGATGGGTGGGAGATCAAAGGAAGTCATAATTAAACTACGGAATCTCAAGAGGGATTGAGGGCTTTCAAAGGGGCTTGGGCCAATTCTTGGAGAAGGAGGCTCTCCACAGCTACTAGTCCTAATGGCCCTGTGCTATGTCCAGGATCAGAGGCAGTGTGCCTGTGTCCACCAGCTACTGGGGAACATGGGCTGGAGGGTGCTGTTGCACTCCTGTCCTGCTTTTGAGACCCTGTGGGCACCTGTTTGGCCACCATGTGAAAGAACCCTGGAGCAGATGGATCCTTGATCAGATCTGACATCAGGGCTCTTCTCCTGGTCTTAGGAGACACTGGAAAGGATCCCCTGAGCTGCTCCTCTTTTTCCCAACTGAACCCACTCCTCCACCGGCCTCTTGCTCTGGTCCAGGCAGTGGTGGGGATGGTGAAAAGGGGGACTGGAAGATGCCACCGTCAACTTGCCACTGGCTCTCTGCTGCTCGAGCAAGAAAGGGCAACAAAGACAAAAAGCAGCAGCAGCTGGTGGCAAGGGCAGTGAGAGGGGCCACCACCGAGGATGTCTTGCCCAAGGGCATCAGAAACCAGCGGCTGGCACTATTACACCGAGTATCGCAAGCCAAGCCTCTCCACAGCTCCCGACCCATTGCTAAAGGCCCTTCTCTGCTTGTACTGCATTATCCCCATTTAAGAATCTGACATGATTCGGTTTCAGAAGCTGTGTCTCTTAATAAGAAGTGACAACTTCTTTTTCTTTGAACAAAAAAAGCAAGAATGGATTGTGCTGAACTCATTATAAGTTTCAACTCAAGCATGTTGCGCTCTGTCCAGTTGCTTGGAGAGGCGATTCTGCAGAACTGGAAGGCAAGCAGCGCCTAGGGGTTGGGGGTGCCTCCAATCGTAGTCTAACATAGGTCTGGTTCATTTCAATGGGCCTACTCTCAGTAGGACTCACATTGGATGCCATTCTTGGTCTGTAGCAGTGTGCACAGATGAGTAGATACATGGGCGTTGGAGAAAGCAGGCTTATGTGAGTTAGAGGCTCAAATATCAGAGGACTACAAGTTGCCCACCTGTGGTCACCTTGTATCCTTCCTTCCTTCCTTCCTCCCTAGAGTCAGTGCAGCATTGGGCCACGAGGCTGGTGGCCGGTTTGCAGGGGATGGGGAGTGAGGCGAGACAGAGGGAGCTGGGTCTCTTCAGCCTGGAGAAGAGGAGACCCCGAGGGGATCTGTTGATGACCTACAGGTATGTGAGGGGGTGTCACATGCAGATGGGTAGAGGCCTGTTCTCCCCTGCAGAGGAAGGCAGGACGCGCTCCAACAGAGCAAAGCTCAGGGAACCCAGGTTCCATTTGGATGCCAGGAAGCACTTCCTGACAGTCAGGACCCCGAGGGTGTGGAGTGGGCTTCCAGGGGAGGTGGTTGAGGCCCCATCGGTGCGGGTGTTCAAGGATGGGCTGGACATGCACATGGCGGGCATGCATGAGTGGAGCCGGCTGGAGCCGGGGGTCAGACTAGATGGCCCAGGAGGCCCCTTCTGACTCGCTCTGTTTCTGTTTCCTTCTGTTGGCTATGTGCTACCTCCATTATCAGATGTGTAGATCTTATCCTTGGTCTCTAGTTTCCTTCTGGGTTGACATAGCTGGATGAAGCCTTGGAGGAAGCAAAGCCATTTTTAGAGGGTAGAGGCGTTCCCAGGATGCAGGGTGTATGGGGCTTGCTTCCTTTGGAAGGAGCTCCCTGGAGGCATCTGCCCATCTTTATAAAAGTTGGGTTTATTTACAAAGATGCAGGCAGCACTCAGGTGATGCTTTGGATGCTCGGTCAGGTTGCTCATGTGATCCAGCTGTTAAGCGCTTTTGCCTTTTGGGAACTATCCATGGTACTGGGCACAGGCTTCTAGCTTCTTGGCCGCAGTCTCCCTTCGACCAATGACTGAGCCCAGGAATGTACAATCTATGCATATGTAAGAACCTCCTACAAAGACAGACCTTGAGAAAGACCTGTCAGTACTTGTGGGATGCTTGGAAAAATAAGAAAGATTTGCCTTGGTGGTTCTTTGGGTTGACTTTGATGTACCAGGCTCCATGCCAGGGACTGATGAAAACTTAGACTCATGGAATAGTAGAATGAGAAGGTGCCCAGAAGGCCATTGGGTCCAGCCCCCTGCTGGGGCAGGACACCGATTTACACCATCTCTCTCAGAGGGCTGCCCAGTTTGTTTTTGCGTGTCTCCAGTGTGGGAGAGCCCCCCACCCCTCCGGGCAGCTGGTTCCACTGTTGTTTCACTCTGACAGTGAGGAAGCTTTTCCTGATGACCAGCCTGAATCTGGGTTGTTGCAATTTGAGTTGATTATTCCATATCCTACACTCTGGTATCAGCAAGAAGCAATTTTGAACTTCCTTTTTCTGACAGGCTTTCCAGTACTGATAGAACGATATCATGTCCCCCCTCAAGCTCAAGGCTGAACATGCCCAGTTCTCTCTGCCTCTCCTCACAGGGCAGTGTTTCCAAACCCTGGATCCTTTTTGCTGCCCTCCGCTGGACCCTTCCTAATTTACCTGAATCTTTCTTAAATCTTGGTGCCCAGGACTGGACATGTTATTCCAGATGAGACAGCCATGAATGTGCAAACATGATTTGTCTGGGCCTGGCACAGCCTTGTAAAATGGCCCACAGTTTTTCCTGTGCTCCTGAAAGTGATTAATTTGACCTAACCTGGGGGATCAATATGTCAATGGGAGTGACCTACCTGTTACACCAAGATAAAAGAGGACAGCAGGGTATCAGATGCAATTTATCTTCCTTCCTACAAGCTGCCTACTGGCAGGTTATGGGTGGGAGAGGAAGGCGAATCTATTTTTATTGCTTTTCTGCCTCTAGTTCTCCCTGTGGTTTGGTGTGTTGATGGAAAGATATTTATTAATGCTTGGAAATTAAACAGGGTCTTCCAGACTGGCTGGCTGGCTGGCTGGCTGGCTGGCTGGCTGGCTTCCTTCCTTCCTTCCTTCCTTCCTTCCTTGGCTGTTTAAGGAATTAAAGGCAAGCAATATACAGCAAATGGTAAAAATTATTGTTCCGTAATGGCAATAAATATATTCATTCATATAACAAAGGGTAAAAAAAATTACAATATCCAATATTATGATGCTTTTGTGATAGCGCTGCTTGTCCCCTGCTCCATGCCCAAAAAATCTTTCCCCCAATATTAGCCTGCAACTCTCCCCTGCACCCATCCCTGGCCCTTCCTTTCCAAACTTAATTGACCCAGCAAAATTGACCTTCTCCCTCGAACTCCCCCACAGAACACACACACAGGACTCACACCCACTGTTCAGGCGCAGGGAGCACAAAGCCGCATTGATTGTGCTTCTAATAAGGCTTTGGAAAAGTGAAACACGAAGTTTTGAATTCAGAAAGCTTTGGCGTGCTTTGCACAGCTAAGCTGCCAAATGCAAGCTTTGATTTCTTTCCCATCTGAGCTCCCATTATGCAAATACTGTTCTTCAAACCTGCTGTCCCTCCTTGCCATTTGAAGAAGGCCTCTTTCTGTCCTTTGAGGTCCTTTCCTGAATGTTAAGGTATGAGCTGACTGTGGCAGAAAAAAGAAGCGTGCTTTCTTATATGGTCTTGCGCATCTATTGTTTTTTGTTTTGGAACTATTGGACATAAGTGTGCATGGGATGGATGGGGTGGAGGGGAAGGGAAGGGAAGGGAAGGGAAGGGAAGGGAAGGGAAGGGAAGGGAAGGGAAGGGAGAAGTACCCACCACCCAAATGATGGAGCAATGCATGAAGTGAGACAAAGCAAGAAATGGCAACTCCAGGCCACGACATCAGAGCTCTTCTCTTAGAAACTCTGGCATTCTGATAGAAAGCCCAACTTTCCCCAGCCTGATGCTCCCAGATGTGTTGGATGCCACTCCCCTGTGATACAGTCCAACACATCTGGGAAAGGCCGGCATGGCAATCCAGGGGTGGACAGATCAGCTAGAGGAGGGAACCGTGTGGAGCGATGAACAGCGGCGGGCCAGAGCAAGGAGCACTGCTTGAAAGGAAGAAGAGAGCATCTGTCCAACCATTGGGCACTGTGTGACTTTTCAGCACCATGGAGAGTTCCCGGGGACCAGCTTACGGTCGTCGCTTAAGGGCTCTCTCTGATCAGCACCCCCTGGATAGGCGGGACCACAACCCCCGTGCACTCCGCACTGGCTGAGGATGATGGGAATGCAGTCCAATCCCTCTGAAAGGTGCCAATTTGGGGAAAGAGACCCTAAGGAATAAACCTGAGGGGTTAAAAAGTGTTCCTAGAACCACTTCCCCTGGATTTGGTTCTGAACCAGGCAGAGGGGCAGGGATGTAACCTGCTTGCCTTAACAGTTGGTCTTCCTAACAGAAGGTTTCCTTCCCAAAACTACTTCCGGCCTCCAGAGAGGCTGTTTGCAAACAGCGCTTCTGGGGTAAAAAGCAGTCTCAGAGGGCGGGCGGCTTTTGGAAGGAAAAGGCACTGAGGAAAAGCTACCCCCTCGCCACAGTTCCAGGCCTCTGTGCATGACCCCAGTCCTGATGGAGGGCCCCACAGGTGCTTTTGGTTAAGGAAGAGGCATGCCTGGTTCAAGAGCAGCTTGGCTCACACCGAGAGCTTCAGGGCACCCCTAAATTCCAGGGGAGCCCTGAGCAAAGTGGAGCATTTGGGGGCCCTGGCTGGCCTACCTGGCAGCAGTGGCAGGTGGGAGTCCTTTAAATATTGCCGGGAGACCAGGACCAGCCCCTTAATTTCCCACAATGCCCCTTAATTTCCCACAATGCTGCTTTCAGGGGAAATCAAAATGGCAGCCGGAGCAGGCCAGAAAATAACACTGAGGGACCCCCCAAGGAAGGCTGTGAGCCCTGACAGCTGCCCCAAGTGCTGGTGCCTGATGCCAGCCTTCTCTTCAGGGACGATGCCAGGGAAGGGGGCCTCTTGACACACCCGTGCCCACGTTTCCCACCCATTTTCTCAGCCAGTGGGTTACAAAGACGTCACTCCTCTTCCTCCCTCTGAAGAACCTGATGGATCTCTTGGAACCGTTTGCAGTGAGTGAGGGACGGGCCCACTCTCTGCACCCCATAAGGACGCCCCCAGTTCAAGAGTCCTCACACCCTTCGGACAGGTCCCGGGAGCAAGGCAGAACTCAGCTTTCAGAGTCCCAGCTTCAAGATCATGGCCTCTCAGGCAGAGCCAAGGGGGCATAAGTTTGCCCCTCTGGTGCACCCCAAGAACAGCAGGGGTGACTTTCTCCGTGATTGTGTGCTGCTCTGAAAGCCACACTCCCCTGGTTTTCAAGAGGCAGGGACCGTGTCATCTTCAGGCACATCTTAGAGATCTGATCCCTTCTCCCACACCTATCCCAATCACCCTGTGCACGGGGGGGGGGGGGGGTTGTTGCTGCTATTTCAATTGATGTATTATTTTTGCTGATTTTATATGTTATCTATCATTGATTATTCTGTGTTGTTGCATGCTTTAACAATGTGAACCATCCAGAGAGAGCCTCTTTGGCTGATGGACAGTATAGAAATTGTATAAACAAGAAATAAAGGTGCTTGTGGCCAGTTTTCTGCTTTTAACTGTTCTAAGAGAATATCTGGTATCTTAATTTCATACTGTAAACCACTCTGAGATCTTTGCAGACACGCCAGCAGCCTACAATTTGATTAAATACATAAATACTACAATATAATCAACTTGAAAGTATATCTGCTCTCCTCTTCTATCATCATCTTTTTTTAAAGAGCTCTCTTTTTCCTTTGGCTCCATATTAGTGATATGCACAGGTGGGTAAATAGTATCAGAGAGGCACAAAGATGGTTCTTTTCTTGATGGTGTGAGAACATCCTCCAGAATTCATTCCTATTGGGATTTCTCTTTTTGGTTTCTTGGTGCAAGCCTGTACCAGAATGTGTTTTTAAAATAAATAATACAGAAGCCAAAGAAGTCTTTGCTGACCTTGCAGAGAAATAAAAGTATCTGCTGCTACTGCTCGGTCTCCAGTTTTCTTTCATGGTGATCCGACTGGTGCAACCAGCTGCTTTTTTCCAGCCAACTAGTGTCTTTGGAAAGCTCACCTGCCGTTGGGTTCGGCCTGAAAGCATCCTCCAGCAAGGTGAGCAGCTCTTCTCAAGATTCCTGCTGGCCCTTCTCTCCGCAGCCTTTGCAGGGCTGGTGGAGCTCTCCAAAGCATGACTCCAAAGCACCTGTGGGGCAGGTGACAGCTCCAGGTGACAGCTCCCCACTGGCTCCCTCTGGATCACCCAGTGCACTGCTGAGGCCAGGTGATAGCTGGGACCCTCGTGGTACGGAGTGGGGCAGATGCAATTTGCCACCCCTGCACTTAAGGGACTCATCCTGCCTCCCTGGCAGAGCAGGCTTTAGTCTAGGCACTAACTCAGGCAGGGTACCTGAAAGGCCCCTCTTCCTCTTTTTTCATGGTTCTTTATCTCTCAAGCACATTCAGACAGGACGAGCCTTCAAATAAAGCAGACATCTTTAAACAGAGGACTGTCCTCTGTAAAAGAGGCCACATGGCCACCGCAATGTGCTCCAAAACCTGCAGAGTCCAGCAAGGTTAATATAACCAAGGATTGCTTCAGTCGGCTATTTTGCTCTCACAAACCCGGGCCCCTTCCCACCTCAGTCCCTCCCTCACTGGCCATTTGGTTTTGGTGTGCAATGGAACATTTCCAGGGGTCATCCTTGGAAAGCTGCTGAAAAAGCCTTTGTTTTTCCAGCCAAATCTGCTCTTCTGCAGAGCTGGGAGAGCACCAGACCCACATACGTGTGGGTCATCCTAGAACCGGGAAGAATGGCCTCACATCTTCCCCACTGACGAAGGGCTGCAAGGAGACGCAGATGCCAAGAACATGAGGAGAGTTCCGGCACCCAGGCCTTTCTTCTCGGCATCTTCCCTGCTTCCTTCCAGAATAACCCCCAAGCTGTGCAGGCCGGCAGGAAGCCTCCTTTAGCAGTCAGGGCAGGTACAAGGCGGTACGTACCTTGCTGGGCAGTGTGAGAGCACAAAGTTCATTGAATGCAAGATCATTAGAGGATGCTTCTGCATCAGGCAGACAGGAGATCCACGACACTGCAGAAACTGCAGAGGTGACCTTACCTGTCTACCCGATCTGAAGGGCTGCAAGCAAATTAAATCGACAAGCCAATTTGTGTGTGCACACATGCATGTGCGTGTGCAAAAGGGGTAGACGGAGACACCAATACCTGGCACTGTGCAGTCGAGGCTCACGGAATGGAGTCTTAATTGCCTTGTTCAATTTGATTATTGGCATGATTTAGGAAAAACTTCTCCTTCTTTAATCCTGCTGCCCTCAGCGTTCTCTTTCTGGCTAGCTAACGGCACAACCTGTGGGGGCCTTTAGTTTCTGCATGATCAAAGGAAGCTTGTCACAGGGGAACTTCTTCCTCATGGCACGATCATTTTGCAAGAGCATCAGAACAGCTCAGCTGGATTGGAACATCTTGCCCGACGCCTGGCCTCCCACGGTGGCCAGGAAAATGCCCCCGGGAAGCCCCAAGAGGGACAGTTGGGCAAAGCTGTCACCCATTGCTTGCCATCTGTATTGCCTCTAAACCAGGGGTCTCAAACTCAACTTACCTGGGGGCCGCTGGAAGTAGGGTCTGGGCCGCATCAAGTATTCCACCGCGGTGGTGGTGGGCCGCTCATCCTGCATTGCTCCCGGGGGCCAGCCCGGGCGCCGCTGGCACACTATCAGTAAACTTTGATATCAAGTGGGGGCCACAAAATATCATCTTGTGGCCCATGGGCCGTGAGTTTGAGACCCCTGCTCTAAACCCTGAGGATCAATCTACCTGTCATGAGTAATAACCAAGGATCAGTCCCTGCTCTGGGCACTTGCTGGACCTTCTTGAAAAGCCACTGGGCCAGTGGCCAAAGCCACATCTTGTGGCAGGGAGTTCCATAAGCCCAGTTCAGCACCAGTTGCCTAGGACCCAGTAAGAGCAGAGCAACTGGAGGAATGCTGGAAGCAGAAGACAAAATAGATTGGCTGGTGGAGTTAACTAGGAAACTTCTATGAGGAGGAAAGGGACAGGAATTGGGTGAGTTTGTCTGGCAAGACAGCCCACCCTGCCTGGGTGGATTCTGTGGATACACCTGACAGGTGATAGGGCTCATGACTTTGGTTTGGCCTGGCAGCTGTCAAACCAAGCCCAAGAAGGGGACAGGCTTTTTGGAAGCCTTTCTGGTCAGATCCCAGGTTGCTACCTGTGGAAATTTGCCTGAGGTACCACATTGCTCAGGTGATGCTTCCTAATTTTGGACCTCAATAAAAGGAACTAGAAAAGATCATCCAGTGTAAGGACATTTAACTGGAGACCAAGGTCAAGATCATCCAAACTTTCGTATTCCCAAACACAATCTAGGGATGTGAAACTGGGCAGCAAGGAAAGCTGACAGGAAGAAAATGGATGAGTTCAGAGCATCGTGCTGGAAGAGAGCTTTGCAAATGCCCTGGAACAACAGAATGACAAACCAGTGGGTCCAGGATCAAATCAAGCCAGAGCTTTTCCTGGCAGCAAAAATGAAAAAATTGAAGCTGTCCACACTTTGGACACATCATGAGACGGCAAAACTCCCTGGAGATTGCAATTGTGGTAGGGAAACTTGAAGGCAGAAGATGAAACGGAAGACCAACTAGGAGATGGATGGAATCCATAAAGCCTCGAATTTACAAAAATAAACCCTGCAACAAGCAAAAGCTGCAGTGATGCTATTGAGAAGCCACTGGGTTATGTGAAGATATTGGCGCTAAAGGAATACTAAAGGAAGATAAATAGACTACAGAAAGTTCAATGAGTTCTTTTCATCTGTCTTCACTACAGAGGAAATAGGGCAGATCCTGTACCTGAAGTGATGTTTTCAAGGAACAGATTTTGAGGAACTAAAGCAAATAGTGTTGACAAAAGAGGAAGTTCTCAACTTGATTGATAAATCAGAAGTTAATGATCGACTGGGCCCAGATGGTATCCATCCTCGAGTTCTTAACCCAAATATGAAATTACGGACCTTCTCACAAAACTATGCAACATGTCTCTAAGGTCAGCCTCTGTTCCAGAGGACTGTAAAATGGCCTAAGTAACACCAGTTTTTCAAAGCTGGGCTAGATGGACCCAATCCAGCAGGACTCCTCTTCTGTTCTTATCGTGGGACAGCAATCTATTCTGGTGCACAATTAAACAGGGGTGCTCTTAGACTGTTGAGCTACACACTGTGCCATGCTCCTTGCAAATCAGTTTGAGGGGGAGGAAATTGAATATGTATGTGATTAAAAAGGTAAAGGTAAAGGTTTCCCCTTGACGTTACGTCCAGTCATGCCTGACTCTAGGGGGCGATGCTCATCTCCGTTTCCTAGCCGAGGGAGCCAGCGCTTGTCCGCAGACAGTCTCCATGCTCATGTGGCCGGCATGACTAAACACCGAAGTGCACGGAACGCTGTTACCTGCCCACCGAAGTGGTACCTTTTTATCTACTTGCATTTTCATGCTTTTGAACTGCAAGGTTGGCAGGAGCTGGGACGGTGCACGGGAGCTCACACCGTGTGCAGATTCAAACCGGCGACCTTTCGATCAACCAGCCCAGCAGCACAGCGGTTTAAACCATGTGATTATATTTTTGTAAAGAGAGACCAGAAGGGGTGCTGTGGAGAGCAGAGAAGAAAAATGGTTAATGCTCTATAGAAAATGCTCAGTTTGCATGAATTTAAATGTGCCCTTTGCCTAGGATGGGATTCACATGGCCACAAGAAACAGCTCAAAGCATCAGCAGACACTGGCTTTGTAACCCATCAAGATCCGTTGGTACAAATCGGCCGCACTGCTGTGAACTGGAGTAGAAGATGCATCTGATAGCAGCTTCACACACAATTATTTCAATTGTTCTAAGAAGTCATGCTGAGGCTGAAAATGTAAAATGAAGCCTCAGTAAGGAAAGCAGAGCAAAGAGGCAAAGAGTTATTGGGAAGAAGTGATTAAAAATCTCTCTCCAAAAGACGGAAAAGAAGGAAATAAGATCACTTCCACATGGGGAGTCCAGACAGAAATGCAAGCTGTAAGCATGTTTATCCCCACATGATGCCCGTACTGTGTTTTTTCATTTCTGCCTTTTCAGTGTTATTTCCTATAAATATTTGTGCTTTGTTTGGAGCAGACAACCCAGCCCACTCCCGAAAGGATCTGTAGTGTGTCTATATAATTATCAGTATTGACTGCATGCCAGGCCCTGCAAAGGCAGGTTCTCAGGCCATGGGACATGATGGGTGAGCTGGTATTTAGGGGGAGTGGCCCATGACCTGGGCTAGCCAGCAGGGATGCGATAGGAATACTCAGGAATTCTGCAATTCTTGCGGAGCAAATACTTGCATAACCTGACCCCTTAAAGAGTTTAGGCAAAAGAACCCTGCAAGGAGGACTACCTTTATTTTGAGGGAGCACAAGACACCAAAAAACCCACCAGCACCTGGATATTCTGGATCACAGAATCATAGAAAAGTAGAGTTGTAAGGGGCCATAAAGGCCATCTAGTCCAACCCCCTGCTGTTGCAGGACACCAAGTCACACCATCCCACTCAGAGGGCTGTCCAGTTTCTCCTTGAATGTCTCCAGTGTGGGAGAGCCCACCGCCTCTCCAGGCACCTGGTCCCACTGCCGTATTGCTCTGACAGTGAGGAAGCTTTTCCTGATGTCCAGCCTGAATCTGGGTTGTCGCAACATGAATGGATTATTCCATGCCCTACACTCTGGTGCCAGCAAGAAGAGATCTTGTCCTTCCTCTTTGTGACAGCCTTTGAGGTGCTTATAGAGGGATACCATGTCCCCCCTCAGTCTTCTCTTCTCAAGGCTGAACATGCCCAGTTCTCAGTCTCTCCTCACAGGGCAGTGTTTCCAAACCCTGGATCATTTTTGTTGCCCTCGGCTGGACCCTTTCTAATATACCTGCATCTTTCTTAAACCTTGGTGCCCAGAACTGGGCACAGTATTCCAGGTGAAGTCTGACCAGTGAGGAACTACTATTCTCATGATTTGGAAGTAATACTTCCATTAATGCACCCCAAAATAGCATTTGCCCTTTTGGCGGCTGCATCGCATTGTCAGCTCATGTTTAGCCTATTGTCCACCGCTGCTCCAGGAACTTTTTCTTGTTCCGTTCTGCTGAGCCACATATTCCCCATCTTGTATCGATGCCTTTGGTTTCTTTTTCCTAGGTGGAGGACCTGGAACTTGAGCTTAAGAAGAGTCCTGCTAGATCAGAGAAAGGGCCCATCGCATCCACCCAGGACCAAAGACTGCCTGGGGAAGGCACACAGGCAAAGCCAGAGACGCTCAGATGGTTTAGCAATGAATGGGAGTGGGGCGAGGGGGAGTCCCTTCCTTGATCCAGACTGTCTCTGCCCTCCATGGACGACTCCATCAAAGTTGCCACTTAGGCCGTTGGGCATTCTGCCCAGCCGTGCAGGGCTTGCAAAAAGCGAGGGGAAGTGCTGTTCCAGACAGGAAGCTCATTGTGTGGGCGAGTGTCTGAACGCCCTTTCTCACCCCAGCAGTCTCTGGACTTCGCCTGCCACCGTGCACTTCGCCAAATCTGCCTCCCCCCAGCTTCCTGGTTTTGTCTGCCTGGCGTCCCGGGATATAGCGCATAATCGGCTTCTCGCAGCTCCTGCTCCATTCCGAAAGCCAAGAAGAATCCAGCAGGCTGAGCTGCAGGCGGCCAAGAATTTGCTGGGCCCAGATTTCAATAGCGGAAAGCATGCCTGAGCAGGGAGAGAGAAAGGCTTGTGTGATAAGGGGGCTTTGGGGAATGGCCGGCTCTGACATCAGGCTGCCCGCGAGCCAAAATGTGACTCATTGTCAGGAAGGGGCGGCCTTGGTCGATGGAGGGCAATTTCGCATCCAAGATGTGTGAGGAGGGGAGAAGAGAACACTTTCAGGATGAAGTGGTCTGTTTCTCCGGAGGGATCCTGCAGGTATTGGTTTGTTTTCAAGGCAACAAGGACTGCTTAATTTACTTACTTACAGCTGCCTCTTCCAACCAGAGCCCTCCAGACTACAGACCCTATCATACCTAGCCAGCAGGGCCACTGGGCTGGCAGGCATGCTGGGTGTTGTAGTCCTACACATCTAGGGATGCTGGGTTGGGGAAGGCAGATCTAAGAGCACCTGGAGTCCACTTTTTGAATTCCACTTGCAACATCAGTTTGTAGCATTAATAATCATCCCAAAGCACCAGGAGAATGTAACAACATTGGAAATAGCATCCATGGCCACAAGAATCGAGATGATACCAATGGGGAATATCTGGGAGCCTCCTGAGCCTGGCTGAAACTGGGGGAGGAAGGCGGATGGTCTCCAGGGGTGTGAGGTCCCGTGGTCTGAGGCAAGACAGCCTCCATGACGCTGTTTGCTAGCACAAGCAACCAAGACTGAAGCACTGCCTTGGGTTTGGAAGCTTTATACACACTGCAGGGCCCTCATTGGCCGGTGCAGTCAGCTGACAGTGCTCAGGCCATGGGGTTGGTCAGCTGATGGCATCTGGGACGACGAGCCTAGATGGCGCTCTTGATCCACAGACCAAAACGGCATTGCTTGTTATGGAGGGGAGGGGCAGGTTGGGGGTACGAGAGGAAAGGCAGCAAGGACCAGCTTCTCGAACTCTGGTTCAAGGCAGTCCCTTCCATGTTCTCCAAGGCCCAGCTGCAAAGGTTACTGTTAGGGTTAGGGCTAGGGCTAGGGCTAGGGTTTTTCTGCATAAAGGTAAAGGTAAAGGTTTCCCCTTGACATTACGTCCAGTCATGCCTGACTCTAGGGGGCAGTGCTCATCTCCGTTTCCTAGCCGAGGGAGCCAGCGTTTGTCCGCAGACAGTCTCCGTGGTCATGTGGCCGGCATGACTAAACACCCAAGTGCACGGAACGCTGTTACCTGCCCACCGAAGTGGTACCTTTTTATCTACTTGCATTTGCATGCTTTCGAACTGCAAGGTTGGCAGGAGCTGGGACGGCGCACGGGAGCTCACCCCGTGTGCAGATTCGAACCGGCGACCTTTCGATCAACCAGCCCATCAGCACAGCGGTTTAAACCACTACGCCACCCGCAGTCCCTTTTCTGCATAAGTTAGGGAATATTTCCAAATTGCCTTCTTAGCAGCAAAGGATTTTCGATTCCATGATTGCTGGTGATGCAAAAGCTGGTGTGCCAAAATGCAATGAAGCATATTCATTTCATTTTTAAATAGTTTTGCCCCCCCCCCCCCGCCTTCCACACCGTTTAAATGCGTTATTGGGGTGGCTTACAATGTAATATTAAAAGCCCCACAAAATGACAAACATGTTAAAACTAGCTAAAAACAGAAACTCTAAAAAGCAGCATTGCAAGAAAACAGAGCAACAGAAGCTAGCTAAAAAGCTAGGGAAGATTTAACAAATATATGAGACCAAATCCCAGATACAAGGAGAAGTATCATAATGTTGGAGCACTGTCAATCTTTCCACCAGCCACCTACCACCCCTTGGATTTTTTGCACGTTCTGCTATTTATATTTTCCACTATTTCCAAAGGCAGATGGACAGGATGAAGCATGAATTAAACACTGGAGGAATTGTCTCCCTTCTACCTTTCACCACATGGCAAATCGGCCCAACAGTCCTGAGACTGGCCTTTGGTCTAATCCAGGTGGCTGCCTCGTAGGTCTAACCAGGCAGATACCTTTGGCTACGGAGTGGTATAGAAATGAAATCAGGAACAGCAACACTGTGTTCTCTTTTCTCAAACACACCCGTACCTTGCCTTGTCACATCCGTTTCGCACTTGGAAAAGTCCTGCCTGTCTTAACTCACAAGCAGCTGAATCTGGCAACGTTCGAGGCAACAGCTCCAGCTTCAGGTTGCTAGGAAGGTCGGAATGCTCTCCCCCAAGGAGACTCGCCCGGCCCCTTCTTTATATTCCTTTCCATGCCAAGCAAAGACCTGCTTTTAAAAAAAAAGACATTTTAATAGTTGATGCCACTAAACCACTGTTTTTGTATTTTATCTGTATTTTAATCCTGTTGTATTTTTAATTGTGGTTGTGTTTTAATTTTATTATGCTTTTTATCTTATGATTGTGAGCTGCCCAGAGGCACTGTGGCACAATAAGCCGCATACAAATGTTTTAAATAAACAAATATGTTATTTGTTCTATTTGTTTTATCTATGTTATATTTTATTGTATTATCTATGTGAGCCATCCTGAAGCTTTTGTGACAGGATGGCATATAAAAACTTTAAATAAATAAATAAATAAGATGGGGGTGATGCTTCAAACACCCAACTTCCCAGAAATTCTGGAGGACCAAGAAAACCCCTTACTCAAAGGATGGGCACAGACAGCTGTGTTTAGCTGCCAACCTAGAGTAAAGGGTAACCAGTACATTTTAAAGGGTCTATTTTCCACGTTTAGTGCATAAAACCTGCTTCGGTATGTTAATTATACATCTGGAGGGAAATGTTGTTCCAGAAAGGGAAATTCTTATGCACCCAGAGGGAAATTTGATGAGGAAAATCAATGCACATCGCTGAAGGGCTACAATGTAACAGCAGCTTTCTTCGTGTTCAATCATGCCAAACGAGGCCTGGGGGGAACCCAGGAAAAGCTGACATGCCGTCCACACAACTGCTCATTCTCTCACAACGAGGAGGCGTCCAAACGTGTCAAGCCGATCACTCAGTCCCAGCTCCAGAGTCTGCTTTCCCCTTAATCAGTTCCAACTGCACTGCGCTTTCCCAGACCAGTATAATTAGCAATTACAACGCACTCTTCACGAGCCAAGTTGACTTGATCCAATGCCCCCACCACCCCATTTATAAGTCCAAATTCACTCCAAGTTAATTAAAAATCCTTTGTGACAACAATGCATCTTTCCAAGATAACAGCTCAGGAAAACCTCACTAAACCAGGGCTGTGCCATTGGCGTCCGTAGAGACGAAACATACCACGGCTGGGTTCTGACAACACAACAAGCTGTGCCAGTTGTTTTTACCATTGTCAGGCTGCCGTGTCATCCAAACCCAGGCATGGCACTTCACCTGGGAAAGTTTGGTGTCTAGAAACCATGATAAGAAACAACAGCTTGTTCTATGGTTTCTCCACATCACCGTATCACTTGTGTTGTCTGAACCCAGCACTGTGGCATCCATGGGCCTAGAATGCAACTACCACAGAGTCCCCTGGCAAGAGCGGCAACTGCAGGAGACACTCTAGCAAAGGACAAGCTATGCTCTCCCATTCCATGGACAGAACTGGCCCAGCAGCGAATGGGGAATTCCTTTGCACACCTGAATGCTGCATGAAGACCTTCCCTTTGTCTGTCCGGAATCACCTGCTTCATGGGATTTCCCCTCTGAATGTATGATAAAAGGTAGAAATCCCTCCCTTTCCATTCTCCCCGTCGTGCATAATTTTATACACTTTTTAGCTGTTGCATTTTAAAATAAAGATTTGATCATGGAGAGAGGAGGAGTGTTAAATCCTTTCTTCTTTCTCTTTCAGTATCATGGATGATGCAAATTGCTATTGTGTACGATATTTCATGTGCTTTTTTTCCTTCTCTCGGCCCGCTTTGCGGCTCTCCCTCTTTCATTTTTGCTTCTGTTGTTGTTTCATTGGCAAATAATTGAAAAATAATTATTTGGAGGGGGAATAATTTATCCCAGCATTTGTTCACACCCCATGTGTTTCATAAGTCTTTCCCAAAGTGTCCAGTATTCCAGGCTCTCCTTTCCTAAAAACTAGCACCCCCCCTTCTCAAATAGACCTGCAATATTATGTTGATTAACTGAACCAAGTCATGCAGTCAAGACTTGATGCTTATTCTATTTTTAGTTTAAAAAAAAACAGATTATACACACAATTGAGCAAAGACTGAGAAGAAATGCCTGCTCCCTTAACAACAAAGAGAACTCGGGAAAAGTAAACCTGCCAAATTGATCTCGCTTCTCTATTTCGAAGCAAGTTGTTTCTGTCATCTTCTGGGGATGCAGACTGTCATTTTCACCCTTAATGGATTTTGTCTGTCAAGTACGGCCGGAAGTGTCTCTCAAATTCACACCTCTTACTTCGCCTTTCCAGACTTGGAAAAGTGCTAATGGCGCATTTCTCTTTGGTCAGGTGTTGGATAGGTCACCCGCACCCCCCCTGCACCGCCCATCTAACAAGACATCTTATCCCATTCCCCATGGCCGGCTCTCCCTATGACTCTGCAGGGATAAAAATGTGGCTTATATTTTATGGATGTTGTCATCCATTTTTGGCAAACAGGTTGAGGGTCAGTGTGGCCTAGTGGTTAGAGTTCTGGCCTGGGACTCGGGGGATGTGGCTTCTAGTCCCGCTCAGCCATGAAGCTCACTGGATGACTTTGGGCCCCTCTCAGCCTAGCCTACCCCCCAGGGTTGTTGTTACAAGGATGAATAGAGAGGATGAAAATCAGGACAAGACTGTCTGAAGTTCCTCACAAAAGGAAGAAAGGTGGAATGTGAATGTATCGTGATAACAGAAATAACATGTCTCTGAAAATTTGTCTGCTGAAGGCTGTTAGGCTTCATGGCTCCATTGCAGGAGCGACGGGGACTCGCTCACCTTCAGCGTGGGAAGGGAAGGCCTAAAACGGTCTTTAGGCAGGTGGGAGTCTCAGCTTTGAAGCTTTCCCCAAGGAAAGCTTTTCCCTCCTCTGGGCTTTCTGAGTGGCTCATTCTCCCACCGGCTTCAGCTCCACTAAATCTGTCCGAAGTCTCCTGCATAGAAATCGAGGTGCCCCGGGCACTGCCCAGCAGAATTAGCAGGATGGCGCCCAATGCAGCAGGGCTGCTTCAATGCCCCCCGCAGTCCAGCAGCACACCTGGGCCCTCGAAAGACCTGCCTGCCAAACCGTGAAGGCTGGAGTCGAAAATTACCTGGCTGCAGAGCTGATCAGACACACCGTGACATTTACAGCTTTAGATACAGGCAGACCTGAATAACAACACAACAAAAGGGCGTGCTTTGCTTCTGAGAGGCACGGTGGTTCCATTTTCTGTCACCAAGCCGAAGTTTTCCAGGAACCTCCTGTCGTGAACCCAGAGTCGTCTTTTGCAACTTGGGATTTTGCAGATGTGTTGGACAACCTGACCTCTCCAGATGTCCTCTGTGTTGATCAACACCTGTGTGTTGTTTTAATCCGTTCGTTGCATTTATATCCACCCTGCTCTAAAGAGTTCCAGGGAGTGCCTCGTGGATTGGCTTCTGTGCTTTTATCTTCACCACCACCCTGTGTTGTAGGAAATGTATGTCACAGCAACATGCAGCTCAGAGACTCATGCAGAGATTCTGCGGGCATCTTCCTCCCAGGCCAGGCCATTGCACCTCCCAGATGGCAATTCACTGGATGTAAGACTGAACCATGCCTTTTATTCCAGTTCCTTTTGACAGACTCTCGAATTTCAATTTGCAAGGAATGAACACTCAGACTTATGGGGAAGCTACACATTTAGACTTCTGCGGCTTTCTTGGATCAGTGCCCCAGTTCCTGCAGTAACTCATGAGCGCATGCCCCCAGGTAGAGTCAAAGCAACTACAACATCACAGCCCGTGTAGACACTTATATAACCTGCTAGTCACATACACCAATACAGAGTGTCCAGTTTCCAGATAATCAAGTCAAGTTTCCGGGTGAGGGTGTTCAAAGATAGGCTAGACATGCACATGGTGGGCATGTCATGCGTGGAGCCGGCTGCAGCCGGGGGTCAGACTAGATGGCCCAGGAGGCCCCTTCTGACTCGCTCTGTTTCTATGTTTCTATAATGTTAGTACAATAGCATCTTGATATCTTTAGTCATGACATAATGTTCTAAACCAATCATAAATACTGGTATCAATAGTCTGGAGAATATTACTGATTGCTTTATTGACATGTCAATTCAGAAGATTTCTTTGCAGTTTGGATCAGCCTGTGTCTGTTTAAACATGCAAATCTGTCTGATGGAGGAACCATTCAGGAAAACTGGTTTGACAACTACAGAGTGCAGGCGCTTGGCTTGCCTTGGTGGAACCAGATGATTAAATGGGTCCATTCAGAAACAAGAGAATGACTTTGTCTCAGCTCCCTGCAGCTGATGGGAACACCTTATTTCCCCCCTGATAGGATTAGCCTACAGCAGCTTCTCAGTCCAGCTAAGAATTCCACCTTTTTAAAGGAACAGCAACACTAAACCGTAACCTGCCTTGGGATTCTGCTGCTTTCTGAGCCACAGGTTTGATTTTATAACACAAAGGCACAAAAAGCAACCAGGGTTTTTCTACCAGGGTTTATCTGCATTTTCCCAACGCTTCTGAGGTGTGCCTCGGAAAGGTGTGAGAATCACTGAGGATGGAGCTGATAGTGTGGGTGTGAATGCAGTGTGGGTGTGAATTGACCACCAATTGCACAGCACCTTCGGAAGCTCAGGGCACGCACGATCATGCTGCAGTTGTGCCCTGAACTGCAGTGGCTTGCACCCGAGGGCCTTCTCAGCCCCTTCTAACTCTGTTATTCTATCACCTTACAACAGCTTGCAGGGTAAGTCAGTATTGTGTCCCCCCATGTTGTGCACGAGGGGACTGAGGCTGAGGGAGACCGGCTTGCTTAAGGCCAGCTCATGAGTTCATGCCGGAGGCCAGAATCAGACCTCTCCCAGCTCAAGCCACTGGCCACTATTCCGCTCGACCCCAAAAAGCCAGGGGAGGCAGTCCTTGGCTGATCCTGTTTCTCGGCTGGGGCTGCAGGACCCTTCCAGCATGAGGGCCAAATTCCATCCCAGAGAACTGGAGTGGGCAGGGGGCACTGGGTGGTGGTGGAATTTGCTGGTGGCAAAAGGCTGAGCTACATCACCAAAACGACTCGACACTCTTCCTGCCAGCAACTTAACCTCAAGAAAGGCTTGTCGGCCTTTTGCACGGGAGGAAACAGCACAAAGCCCAGGAGAGCAGCGACCGATCGGTGGGGAAAGGGAGGGCAGTGCAAGGAGACGTGACTGCCTGGAGGTCCAACGGGGACCCCCCGAGGGCTGGAGGGCTCCCCAGAACTGCAAGTCTGCTAGCAATCCTAGATAACCCTCCCACATCCACACATGCAGCGTCACCTCTGCTGGCCACACACACCCGGACGAGCTTCTGCAAACAGCCCTGCGAAACTTGGTTGCGTGGCATCTGAGCAGCACCAATGAGACAGAAATGCGCAACAAGGCAAAGGGACAGGGGAGGTTATCGATTGTTGTAGGTTTTGCCTAAGTTTTGCCTATTTATAGGGGAGGCTGCGCATTTAGAAAAAACGACTTCGTTGTAACAGGAGTACAGCATGTGTCTTGGTGCCACCTGCAGAGGCCCCGTTCTTCCTTCTCATGCCTTAGTTCTTCCGGCCACACATGGACAAGGCCTCCCTTCGGACACAGGACATGTGGCCATTCCAAAGGCACATGAGGGATGTGACCAGCCCGTTTAAAGCTTGCTCCAAATGGGAAGAATCACCATTTAGTCTGGCTGCTTTGTGTGTCGTGCATCAGGCAGGCTCATGCAGCGACGCCGCACACGTTGCAGCCACAGCTTCTCTGCAGCTCTTTCGCTAGCACTCACATGCTCAACATCGGAGGGCTGACTAATGAACCGCATGGCACACGGCATCTCAGCTCCCTGAAACTGCGAGGTGTGAGGTGTAATTCCACAGGCATTTCTTTCTGGGAGGTGTTTCTTCGTGCCAAATGGAAAGTGAATTCCAGAGCCCCTGAGAGCTCTGCTTCGTCTCTCCGGGAGAGATTTCGATCCTATCGGGAGGGGAATGGCTTTGCACAAGCTGGTCCTTGCACTCGGGTGGAAGATAAATGATTAGGAGCTTGTCTTGGGGTGTTTCTGGAAAACAAAACAGAAAACAGTCTGGAACTTGCCTGACCAGCTCCTAAATTAATACTTGTGAAAAAAGAAGTCTCACTCGATTCTTCACAGAGCCATCGTGGCTCTCTGAAGACTGGGCGGCCTATTTAGCAAAATCAACGATGCATTAGGTAACGATTCCTCCTGAAAGATTCATTAGTCAGAAGAAGAAAGAACCTCGGGGCACCAGCACCATGTCAGAGGCCTTCCAAGTGGGGAGCAAGGAGAACGATGCCAAGCGCTGGGCCTCACGCTCATGGGGCAGGGGGCCTCATGAGATGGGGCATTACTCCCTGTGTGATCGAGCCCCCCTTACCGACTGGGGTGTTCCCCATTTTCCCATCCTTCTCTGGCACGTCTCTTTGTCCTGGGCTCCGGATTAGGTCTTTGTTTTTAAACTCGGGTCCTGCTCATGGGCCTCCCATTTGGGATAACAGCTTGGCCACGTGGGGAACAGGCTGTGGGCCCAGAGATGCTTTTGGCAGGGATGGATGATGATGATGATGATGGTGATGATGATGATGATGATGAAATATTGCATTTCTATCTCATCACCCAAGATGGCTTATGAGGCTCTCCTCCTTGCCATTCTGTCCTCATAACAACAACCCTGTGAGGT
This sequence comes from Varanus salvator macromaculatus, assembly GCA_023646645.1. NCBI lineage: Eukaryota > Metazoa > Chordata > Lepidosauria > Squamata > Varanidae > Varanus > Varanus salvator. The sequence goes on along the minus strand of JAIXND010000771.1, from coordinate 4,938,084 downwards.
AGGTTAGGCTGAGAGGCAGTGACTGGCTCAAAATCACCCAGTGAGCTTTCATGTCTGAGCGAGGACTAGAACCTGGATCTCCCAGATCCCAGTCCAACATGCTAACCACTATACCACACTACCTCCCTTAGAGGGCTTTGTGGGTTAGACCCAGCACCTTAAATTAGGCCTGGAAGCAGAGACATAGGCAGTTGCAAGCAGGCCAGAACCAGTGTTACATGTTCTGATCTTCTGGTCCTGGTTATTAGTCTGGCTGCTAATATAGACATCGTAAACAATTTTATTTTACGATAGCCCAAGCAGCCTATGAGCTTCCGGGAAATGAGACAGGCCATTGAGAAAACACTTGCCCACAAAGGACTTACGAGAGCCCTGTTCAGGCTGGCTGGCACCCAGAACGGGAGAGTTCCTCTCCAGGGCCGTGGGGCAGCAGCTACTGGGACATCTGGGTGCCCAACGCACCCCATGGCGCCTGCCATCACCACCCGTGCTGCTCGCGAAGCTGCACCCTCCTTGCCCTCTTCGAATCACCGCCAGCACCATCTTCCTGATCCTACCAGGGATTCTGGAAGCAGAAAAGAGAAAGCTAGGCAAGGGCAGAGGGGAGAGAGAAAGGGAAAGGCTTGGCGGCTGAGAGAGGAGAGAAAAGGCAAGATAAACATAGAAACATAGAGACAGAGCAAGTCAGAAGGGGCCTCCCGGGCCATCTAGTCTGATCCTAAAGGGTTGCATGAGAGGGAAGGGCAAGCTAGGAAGCAACAGGTGGTGGCCAGGGACAGCGAAAGGAGAGAAGCAGCAAGCAGAGAGGTTGGTGGACAGACATCACTAGGACAGACCCAGGGGCAAAAGAGTATAGGGGCAAGTTTAGGGGACCCAGAAGGAGACTGAGCAAGCCTGGATCAGCTCCTTCCATTTCTCCTGCTCTCACAGCTCACTTGCGACTTCCTCTCTCCCCACTTCCTCAAGTGCACTGAACTCAACAACCCTTCTTTAAATTAAATTATGCATGTATTTTTAAACTTTTCTATACTGCCGCATCACAGACATCTTGGGATGGTTCACAACAACAATAAAATAAAATAAAAAGTAAAAATAGCACAGCCTCCAATATGAGATGTAAAACCACAGATTAAAACAAATTAGCAATTAAAATAGTGGGAGAATGAGAAGTGATGTAAAGGCGGTAAAATCAATGTATCTTGCCGACGCTTCACCGAATGCTCGTAGCACTACAGAGCCAAGGAGGCTGATGTGGAAAATAGTCGCAGATATATTGGTGCTGCTTGAGGGTTTCTATTTTCAAACTGCTCCCTGGCACCATGAGGTCTTGGAAACTTTCCGGGCTGCATGAAATCCCAGAGTCCGTTTAAACCGCACAGCTTTAAGGAGGAAGCAAAGGAAGGAAAACACCCCGGATTCCATAGCTTGACTCAACTGCCAAAACTGGCGAGACTGTTATTATTAGAAATGCGGCTAGGTGCCCTGTTTGCTTCCGCTGAGTTGTCCCACAAACGGTGATTATTCCAAGGAAATATTAGCTGAGACGAGCACATTTTGTAGTTCCTTAGGGTAGAAGCTGAACTCGAACCTGTAAAAACAGGGTTGGTTATAATCCACAACGTTGTGGGCACTTAGTTCTTCAAAGAAAATGGAAATCATGTGCCGAGTTTTGCATCTGGATTGGTTTCCAACTACCGTATTTTTCGCTCTATAAGATGCGCCTGACCATAAGACGCACCTCGTTTTTAGAGGAGGGAAACAAGAAAAAAAAATATTCTGAATCCAATGGGCACACAATCACAGGCACATTCCCCATCACTTCCCCATGGGCTGCACATCTGACAGACTCACTGCACACACATATTCGCTCTATAAGACGCACAGACATTTCCCCTTACTTTTGAGGGGGAAAAAGTGAGTCTTATAGAGCAAAAAATACGGTAACTCTCTCTCTCTCTCTTTTAGTTTAGCAGCAAATGTTTCTGCTCAATTCTCTTCCATTTCTCTGTCTCTTCCCCTACCTCTTTTTCTTGTCCTTCTGTCGTGGCTCTACCTTCCAACTGCTCCACTTTATTTCTGAAGGATGGTATTCATTTTTCCGCACTTTGGGGGGTGGGGGCGGGGTGGGGAATGGAATGATGCCTTCTGAAAATGCCATGATCCAGGGAGCATTGTTAACCCTGCTTTTCCAAGGAAAGGCTTCCCTTCAGTCTTGTCCTATAGGGTATTTTGGATTCCCAGCCACAAGCCCAGAAAATTCCACCAAAGTTGTTGCTGAGGGTATTTCTGGACCCCCCCACCCCCCGTTCCCTGCTCACACCGGCTGCTTCTCTGAAGCGGTGACAGTGCCGTAGACCTTGCGGCATGAGGAGGAGACCAGTTCACCAAGAATCAATGCATTTTTAGAGATACAAATTAGCCTGCTTTTCTGTACTAGTTATTTTATTGTGCTTTTGAAATATTTTATTTCGAAGCCATCCTGATAATTGGGTTGATGTGCAGGCATATGTGTGAGTACACAAGTTTTTAAATTTAAAAGAAAAAAAATCTTGCACACCTTGTCACCAAAAGAACAAGCATTTTCTTGGGCTTCTCCCCCACCCCGCCCCCCGCCCACAATGATCGGCACAGCCAAATGAGGATTACAGGGTTGGGAGAAATGGAATGGAGTGTCCTGGAACGAGGCCTGGCTGGCTGACCCCCAGAGCAGGACACCGTCATGCTGCAACCGTTTGGTGCAGGTCCTACACGGACATGCACGTGGTGGGCATGTCGTGAGTGCAGCCAGCTGGAGCCAGGGGTCAGACTAGATGGCCCAGGAGGCCCCGTCTGACTCGTGCTGTGTCTATGTTTCTGTGACCACACATAATAACTACATGCTCACAGTTCAACACCATGCGCCGTTTGAGATCCATTTAACTGGAAAGACCAGGAATTGCCGCCCGGATCTTGGCATGCAAAGAACTTGCAAGATGCACCATTATTCAGCAGAGGCTGCCTGCAGAGCATCAGGTCAAAACTGAGCAGCGAGGTGGGGGGAGCAGGCACAACTGCGGCACCTCCTGAAGGTCACCCGTGCCAACACTTCCACCTCTATGCGTGTCGACATCCTTCCCTCATCATGTATATTTCTGTTGACTGCTCTGTGTCGCCAGCGTGAGCTGTCACGGAGCTGATGAGCTTTTTGTCCTTCAGAGAGGCCCACCATGTCCCGCGCATGCTGATCAGCATTTCAGTGGTCATTACCGTCCTCAGTTATATTGGATTTTTGATTATTCCGAAGGGGGGTGGGGTTCCTTCCTGATATAAACTTGAGTAATTTTTCATAGGCCTTTACACTGCCATCTCTGCAGCTACACAATAAAAAGCAGATTGTAAAAGCTGGGGAATATCATTACGGATAGCAAGCATTCTTACATTTTGCTCTCCAGAGGCTGGCCATGAGGTGAAAAGGCAAACATGATTGCCTCTGCCCCCAGAGCAGGCAGAAAAATTTGAGCATAAATGACTGGGGCAAAAGAGGCCATTACACCACAAACATGCCTTAATGCAGGTTGTGGTATACTGCATTTTAGTGCACTTTAGAACCGTTCAACTAACTCCAAGGCACTTTAGAAGAGGCACAGAGGGTAGAGGACTCCATACCCCTCCAATGTACAGTACCTTCCTTAGAACCAATTAATATTCCACAAAAATGTGCAAGCTCTTGATTTCTAGAATGCTTCATCAGGTTTGGGGAGTGGGGGATCTAATCTCTAGCCTTCTGTCCCCTCCCAGTGGGGCAATACACAGTGGCATTCATTCAAGCTAAGGAAAGTTGTCTTTCACCAGGAATATTTTTCTGAACACTTTTCTCCTCTGCTGAGCACTGAGCATGAAAATGATTTCAGTTGGGGAAATGGTATTTGGGGATGGTACCTGTGAGGGCAGACGGAGGAAGCTCTTGGGAGTTCTTCAACCATGCCCGTTTTGCTGTTAAAAATGCGCCTGCACTTTGGTTTGTACTTAAGATTAACCTAAAGTGTATTTTAAGCCAAGTTTCATTTTTGCTCTATTCAGGGTTTGCCTGGCAGATGATCAAACCAACCACAACTGGTCTTCCCGAGCCCTGGGTTTTCTCCCCATCCTCTGCCCATTCCCACCCTGTCCCCAAACACTTTTGCAGCACCAAAGTCCTGGCTTACAGACTTGCTGTTCCTCCATCACCCTTCCACACTCTCTCTGCAGCCTGGTGAAACAACCCCTGAGCCACACACAGTTCTGGATTCACACATAATGACACCCATTCCTTTAAACAACCCAGGGTCTGTACCCAACAACAAACCATAGTTTCTCTTTCTGGATTGTTATGTTAACAAACCATCATTTGGTTGTGTGTTCGGGTTTGCACATCGCGACAACCCAGAATTCCACTACTCAAGGGTTAAACAAACCATGAGATAGCTACTTTGTCACTGGACCATTTCCATGGTCAGATCTGTAAGAAGGCTATAATCATTTCATTTTATGGGTACAAGAAGCTGGAATACTTCACAACCCACACTGTGTTCTACTGCTGTTTATGGGTTTTGATCGAGGATCACGGCAATATTCTCACCCATTGGGAGTTATTTGGTGCTGGCGTTGTATTTTTATTATCAGCGCTGCCTTTCCTCACACTGCAGATGGCACATTCAATGAAGTACAAGTGGAGAAGAAATAGGTCATTAACACGCTGGACGGTGATTCCTGTGTCCCCACATCACAGTCAGTCGGATAAATAACGTGGAACCCTCTCCGGCTGCCCCACTTCTTTTGGCAAGCAGGAATAAATAGCAAAATAGAGTTTGGTACCCTGTTCCTCTGAGCCCCATTCATTCCAAAGGGCCTTCAGGTAGCACTAAAAGCCCATAAAGAGGCATTAAATATTTGGGGTTATTTCTGTGTATCAGGCATTTTGATCAGGGGGTGGTCCAAAAGAATCGGATGGTGTAAACTGGTGTTGCGCAACAGCAGGGGATTGGACCTGATCGGCCTTCTTAGCTCCTTCCGACTCTACAATTCTTTGATTCTAGGAGACTGAGGACTCCTGACAGGTCTATTGCAATGCACCCCCAAGTGTTGATGTTTGAGCAGTAGGACTCTGTAAGACCAATGATCTCACAAAGCACATGCTTTGAGCTGCTTTGCCATAAATCATGGTGAAGCCGGCCACACTCTTTAACGTGAATAATTTGTGGAAGGGCCTCCATGTCCGTGGCAGAAAGCTAATGGGAGCTACGTACTCAGTGCTGAGGCAGCAAAGCTTTGCTTTGTTGTGATGTGCCAGCAAATTGATTCCGAGTTATGCTGACCCCAAGAGTGAAGGCCCTGCCGAATATATGCCAAGGAGAGCCAGTGTGGGGTGGTGGTGAAGAGCGTGGGACCGGGGCTCAGAGGATCTGGGTTCTAGTCCCCGCTTGGCCATGGAGCCAACTGGGTGACTCTGGGCCAGTCACAGACTCTCAGCCCAACCTGCCTCACAGGGTTGTTGTTGTGGGGTTAAGATGGAGGAGATGTCAGCTGCCTTGAGCCCTTTGTAGGAAAAAGGCAGGATATAAATCACTGAACAAATAAATAATAAAATAAAGAAATATTCTATCTGTGACAGCCCTGCTCAGCCCTTGTGGGCTTTGATGGCTGCCTGGGAAATACTAAGGGAGGGCAGTTCGTGCAAATCCTGCTCGCAAGTAGCACCTGGCTGACCACTGCTGGAAGCAGACTGTGAGGTTGGGGAGACCCTTGATCTGATGCAGCAGAACCTTTCTTACACTGATCGGCTAAGCGTTTCTGCAGAGTTTGGCGCTCATGTGGAACCCTCTAGTGAACATGGGGGTCATAACCCCACTTTTGCACAACTCCTGTGGAAAACAGTGGGATTTGCAACTTCTGGGAAATTGGCCATGTTCAGCAGTATGTGCCCACCAGAGAACGTGCTTGTTTGGATTTTCCTCCTTGTGATGTTCCAGCTTGTGCACTGAAATGTTTTGTACCGCTGAAGGATGCACAGAACCATTGCCAAGCCATGTGGCCCCCACACCCTCCAGATATGTCAGACTGCAGCACCCATCATCCCCGGCAAGTACACAGACTGTGAATAATGGGTGCTATGGTCCCCAAACTAGCAGGCACTGGGTTGAGGAGAGCTGTCCTGGCCTGGAATTTATTAGGGTCTAGATTTCACTCCTGAAATGCAAACCACGCTGAAGCAGTGCACAAACTGTTTCTCAAAATTCTCTACCCTGTTTGCAGACAGAGAAGCTGGGAGAGCATTTTCCTGTGTTTCTCCATGGAGAGAAAGGGTCACCATGGGCAAGGCTGGTGGCAGCTTCTTGCATCCCTTTTGCTCCTCTATTTTTGCAGGGCCTAGTTTTGTTCCCAGCCTGGTCCCCAGGCTCCACCCTTCCCAGTGCAGAGAGGAGGGAGACGTTTGGCACCCAGCTCCAGGGAAAAGGAGGAGAACCAGCACCGCACCGAAATCTATCCTGAATTTCCTGCAAGTTTCCTTCTGCCTCGATCTCAGGGCATTTTCTAATTTATTTCTGTGCTTTGAGCAAACCGAATCACTGTGAGTGGCCACAGGTGGTCTGTGCGCATGTTTTCCTTTCTCCTGCACATTTCTCCATTGCTGTGGAGCCTTCCGGACGGCCTGCAATTCCTGATTGGAGAATGCCCTGGGAGAGCAATTACTTCATTATGTCTTCCCCTGGGCTTTAATGGAAATGCAGAAAGCCAAGGACGGTATATCCTGCTGGAGATGATCATACTGTGGAAGACGGCTTGCATGCACACTCTGGTGGCGTCTCATATATGAGCACAGGAAACCCAAGCCAGTGTGCAGAGCCAGTATGGACTGGGGACCCAGGAGGTTCCAGACCCCCACTCAGTCTTGAAGCTCAGTGGGTGGCTTTGGGCCAGTCACTCACTCTCAGCCAAACCTACCTTGCAGGGGTGTTGTGATGAGGATAACATGGAGCGATGTCTGCCACTCTGGGTTACCCCCAAGAGGAAAAAAGGAGGAGATGAATGAAATGCACTGATAATGCCAACCCGTGAGTTTCCTGTAGTTAAGAAACTGGAAGGAAACTGGGCTCTAGAAAAGATAATCAGGTGCAAGGATATTTTATTGCATTTCGGGATTTTATTATATGGGAGTTAAAGCTGTGAGCCCCCTTGCGGGGGTGTCTGCCCTGAAAGGTGGCTTAGAAAAGCTGCCAATAAAACAGGCACGGCTGCGACATTCTTACTTGTGCTTTTCCTGAAAGTCAGGGCTCCCTGATGCTTTCCTGGGGCACAGAGCCCACTACCCCTGACAACTTGCCATGCCGGCAGCGGAAGAGGGAGACCGACAAGGCCTGGAAACACTGCGGCTCTTCCGACGTACGTGCTCCAGATGTAAGCCACTGTGTGGACCGCTCAGCGTGTTTGTTCCTTGCCGCACTGTCTTTGCATCCTTTGTCTTGCGGGGCCTTCCTTGTTGCATCTTTTCTCCCTGTACCACTGCCAAGAATTAGTGCTCCAGAAGCAGCCAAGCTTGTCTCTTATCAGCGTCCCAAAGCACCCTGCATACCGAGTGGGAGCCATCCCTGGTCTTTAACAAAATAAATGGCCGTCATCATTAATTGGGGGATGAGAACAATAGAGAGAAAGGGAGAGTAGGGGAGTGCTGAGGGCCAGCCCGAGGACAAAGGGGGGAAGATGCATGGGCCAAGAAGTTGGCTAAAGGTAAAGCAGCAAGGATGAAGCTAAAGCAGCAACTCCATCCGCCGTCTCTGTTCATGGATGCCTTTCGCAGGCCGCGCCCCTGAAATAGCCGAGGTGGCTTGCAAGTCGCGAGCTGAGCACAACGCAGCGAACGGCCACGCAGGGGGAGCTCACCTGGGGCGACCGCCCAGGTAAGCGCGGCTGCGAGCGAGGCTCCGGGGTCGGCGGGAGGAGAGCCCTCTCCGCCGAGTCGTTCCGGGGTTCGCGCCGGAGAAGCGGCGGCGGCAGCGGGGACGGCGCGGCAGGGCAGCCGGGCTCCGCGGCGCCCCGCCGGCGGACGGCGCCGGGCCAGCCCGAGGCGAGGCGAGGCGAGAGGCGAGCAGAGGCGGCCCGCGCAGCGCCGAGGGAGCCCGGGAGGGGCGGCGGCCGGCGCGGAGAAGGCGGCCGCGCGGGCGCGTGATCGCCCGGCGCCCTGCGCACCCCAGGCGGAGCCTCCCGGGCGGGCCGCGGACGGCAGCACGGCAGCCTCCCGGCGGAGGCGCGGCGTGTTCCGGCAGGTTGCAGGCCCCGTCCGAGCGGGTCCCGCCGCCGCCGCCGCCGCCGGGAGCCCGGAGGCGGGTCTCTCCGCTTTCGCTCCCCGCCCCAGCCGCGGCCGCGCTGCTCGGCCCGGCGGGAAGAGGTGGCCCGGCTGGAGGCGCCGCGCCCTCGCCCGAGCGCTCCGGGCTTTGGCCGGGAGGGCGGCAGCTGGCGCGCCGCCGCCTTCCGCGGTTGGCCTGCGGCGGGCGCGGGGGGGCCGGCGGCGGCGGAGCCCCCGCTGCCGGCCACTCTCCGAGGCGGCGCGCCTCACGCCCGGGCAGCCCCGGCAGGACTGCGGCGGCGGCGGCGG